>CM053510.1:29409720-29426977 GCA_028627145.1 Eidolon dupreanum
AAACAAACAAACAAACAAACAAATAAATAAAAATAAAATGTTGCCCCCTTAGAGAAGTTTCCTTAAGTAACATCCCTCCCAACCTACTGTGACTCTCACTAGACCAAGACTTTCTAGTTTATACTCCCACAGACCCTGTTTTTGTCCTTAGTATTTATCACAGTTGTACTTGAAAAATTGTTAGTGTATTGTTGAGTTTAATGCCTATATTCCTCATTTGATTATAAGCATTATGTGAAGTTGTATCTGTCTTGTTCACCCAATTTAAATACCTTGTATGATGTCTGCTGAAGAATAATAATGTTCAGTAAATTTGCTGAATAACTAAAGAAATTAAGGCATCTTTCTTATCCTCTGATTCCTATAGCTAACCTCTAACCTGTAGCTTAGAACTAGAACTCCACTCCAGATGCTTGACAGGCTGGTTGCAAGAATTACATTGTACCTTTATGGGAAAATTGTGTCTTATGTGGGCCAGCTCCACATGTTTTAGAGAACACCCAGGGAATCTTGTCCAAAGTCAATCTTGACTCACACTGGGACAATCCTAATAACCTCTTTTCAGAGGGAATCAGTTCTTCATTTTCCCCGTCAACTTCCTAGGTCCATTTCACTTACATGTCAATCTTCATTAAATATCTGGAAGGAGAAGTGATAAAACTGAGCATTTCAGGTTCATTCAGGGTGGAAATAAAGACTATGAGAAACAGAATAAAATACATCATTGAAGCAGTGAAGTTCAACTTGCTCTTTTACCAAAGGTCTGTCTTCTAGCACATGAACTTGAAGTAATGGTGTAAAAGGGCAGCAGAGAGAAAACAATAAAATAAAGGTACCCGAGAACATGTATGTATGGCTCTGAATGCATGGGCATGCATACCCGTCCATGCTCAGGTACACACTCAGGGTGAAGGTCTGAGGGGAATTTGTTCTGCAGGTTTCACAGTTGAGGAGGGAGAACAGCTTTCCTACCTTCAGTTACAAACACTCTGAAGAAGCCCAAACACTCTGAAGAAGCCCAGAGGTGTTATGCGGATGAAGGGATATGTTGAGGGCCATAACACAGTTGACAAGGGAATAACAATTAAGCTGACAAATTGCTCCCAGCACAGAACTAGATTCTGAAGTTCACTGGAGGGAAAGAGTGAGCAATCCCAGAGGCAACCCAGAGGCAAAGCTTTACAAGTAGGAGTTAAAATTCCCGATTTGAATAAACTCAGATCCCTACACTTCTGATGATAGAGGGATTTTCTGTTAAATGTCTGTCTATAGGGAAGGAGGGAGAGTGTAGAGTAGAGAAAAGTAGTGAACTGTGGGTGTTAAAATGTACAAACAAGAGAGGTAAAGCCAACAAACAATGAACAAAGATGATCTTGAAGTGACCTGTCCCAAGGTTCTTCATATCGTGTTTGGAATTTGGAGGAGGACTAATAGAGGGCAGTATACATGGGGGTGAAGAAAGACTGAAAGGGAAATGTGGCCATGAAACATGCATGCATGTGGATATGTGTGTGCATCTGTGAGTATGTTTAAAATTATCTTGTAGGTTCATAGGCTTATATATTTGCATGTAGTAAAGATAAACGCACGTGTTGACATACAAATATGTATTTTTTTCTGTGCATACTCAGGATATTACAGGATTTCTTATATTTTAGTGGTCAAAGCTGATAACAGTATTGGCCATCACATGCTGTTTTCTGTGTTGTGAGAAGCATTTCTATGTCCATTTTCTCATTTAATCCATTCATCCCACGAGGCTCAAATTAGTACCCCTGTTTTGCAGATAAAACCTCTGAGGTTCACTGAAGTTATGTGACTTGTCCATGTCACATAGCCAGTAAGTGACAGGGCTAGGATCTGACCCTAGATCTCTCTGGCATTGTAGGCAAGGCTTATAAGGACCTGAGCATCAGTTAATGTGTGGCCTAGTGCACTTCCTCCTGCAGCCCAGCTGAGCATGGACATTGGCTTACCTCTAAGGTGTTTGCTAAGATGTCCTCACTCTGCTTCTGAAACTGTAGCAGGCGACACCATCTCTGTCTGACCAGTACAGTTTACCCTCCTAGAACAGAAGCTCCTGAGTGGAGGAGCCTCTTCTATTACATTCTAAATTGTCCCTCCAGTATCCTGTACCATCCCTGTCACAGAATAAGAATTCAGTAAATATTTATTAACTAAATAGATGAATGAGTAAATAGATGCTAACACTTGCCTAAACTATAATATATTTTTTTAAAAACCCATCTAATATCTTTCAAATACTCATAGCGACTAGCTAACATAGAAATTCCTGAGGGGACTTGCTTTAATACAAAAGATAAGCATAATTTGTAATTAGCATATCAAGCACATTAGAAGCTGCAGCATTCCCCTCCAGTTGTTGTTTATATTTCTTGTTAGCTTCATAAACATTTTCTTCACAGTCAGAACAAACAGATTTCTATTCAGTCCCGATTGAACGATCACAATTTCTCACTTACCAAGGCCCTGGCAGAGGGAGTTTTTCACAGGGGACCAACAGATGCCCTCTCCGGTTCCCCAAGGTCAAGGTCAAGCAATACTCTTGTCATCAGCTGTCCTGCCCTCAAGCCAAACAAATGGTAATCACTCCAGCACCTCTGCACACTTGTGAGGGTGAGGAATTCAAATAAGGCCTTCTGTGATTTTTCACAAGATAAAACACCTCAATTTCTTGCCATGGGAATTCCTCATGACTCCCTGCATCTGGAGAAAATAAGCAGAGGCTGGTAGTGCGGTTGGAGTCCAGAACCAGGTGGATAGCACATGCCCTGTCAGGTCAGGGTGAACCTGTGACACTGGCTAAGGGTCAGCCCTTTTCAGGTTGTGGGAGACGGGGAGGGGTCAGAGGGATCCAGTACCCAGGAAAAGGCAGAGAGGGGAAGAAGGGCCGTGGGGTGAAGGCCTCATGACCTGGACTGTGTGAACATAGAAAAGTATTTCAAATCCTCTGAGCATATAATTACCCACCTATAAATTAAGGGCTTTCAATGATAATTTTTAATTCACATGGAGAGTGAAGTGGGATCATATAACCATTAACTTCAGATCTGGTCATTTCTGGATTTCCATTTTAAAATTTACTGTGGTATTAGCTGTCCCAGCTTTGCTACCCAGCACAGTTTGTAGGAATGTGTTCTAAGCACTGATTTCTAGTTTTTAAAACTTATCTCATGAGAACTTCTCAGTTTCCCTCCTCTACTTAACTTCAGCAGGATGCACTCCCCTGCCCTACTGCCTCTTGCATTGCCCTGGGTAAGAGAAGTGTGGGGAGAGCCTGGCTGCTCTAAGGTAGAACAGACTGGCCTCTGATTTTGGCTCAAGCACTCACTGGCTAGTTGACCACAGGCCATAGGATTTCAC
This sequence comes from Eidolon dupreanum, assembly GCA_028627145.1. NCBI lineage: Eukaryota > Metazoa > Chordata > Mammalia > Chiroptera > Pteropodidae > Eidolon > Eidolon dupreanum. Next base: position 29,413,105 of record CM053510.1, read on the forward strand.
CTCTCTAGCCTCAGTTCCCTCATTGGTGAAATGACAAAAATAATCCCCATTCTCTCATTTATTCATTCATCATTTTTTCCAACAAACAGTTATTGAGTGTTTGCTATATTCTAAGTATTGTTTTAAATAGCAGGCATACAACATCTGATCTGCCTTAATACATGGCATACACACTGTGTCCCTATTAATACAGCCATAGCTCTCATGGAGAGAAGAAAAACACAGAAGAGAATAAAAGGATATTGCCAGTTGCTGTGGGGAGTTACAATTTGGGTCTCTCTGAGAAAATGTATATGAATAAGTACAGACCTGAAGGAGGAAGAGAGCAAGCCAGGCAGAGGAAACAGCAAGTGCAAAGGCCCTGAGGTTGAAGTGAGATGGGAGTATTTGAAGCACAGGACAGAGGCCAGGATAGTGCAGCAGAGTGAGAGAGGGGCAGAGCAAAGTACAGAAGATGAAGGCAGAGCTACATTAAGTAGGACTATTTTCACAATAGTTTTACTGAGAATTAAATGAAATAGCATGTAAATGAATGTGCCGAACACATAGCAGGCATTCAATTAAGAACTCTTTTATTCTTTTCATGGAGCAAATGAATTATAAAACCTAGCCAAAACTACAATTTAGAGACTAAAGATTTTGATGTGGGCTCCTGGGGGCCATACCTTCACTTGCTTTGATCAATGGTGGAGTTTCTTAACCTGCCTTCTTGTGGAAGCTACTCCTGCTTTGACAACCACTGGTGTTTTGGTTTGCACTTCTATACCCAGCCTCTAACCAGAACTGCCTGGTCCCTATCTCAACTGTATTATTGATGTTCACCAGCAGCCTTCTTTTGTTCTCAGCACTGCCTTCCCTGGCATGAAAGTGGACTTTCTCCTATGGTCATTTTGATGTGGGCTGGGCTCAAGAAGGGGTAGGAGCAGATGTGCAATGATGGAATCTGCTGTTCCCATGACAAAGAAAAATGGGGAGAAAAGGGCAGGCCAGAATGTCCCCAGCATTAAAAACCAGAGAGGCTGTCTCTAAATGGCTGGATAGAAAGGCCACTGAATATGTCTTTAACCTCTCAAGACATCAGTATTTACAGATTCCTCTGTTCTCCCATCCATCTTACAGTCTGTTTTATGAGGAAGAGAATTTGAAAGAAACTACTAAAGACAGTGAAGCTAAAAATGATCTATTGTTAATTTTTGGAAGAACCAGATAACCATGATCACCTTTAATCCTCATAACAACCTTATGAGGTAGGTAGGTACTATTAATATTACCATTTTACAGAGAATAGCACTGTGGATCAGAGAAGTTAAGTAATATGCCTGAGATCACACAGCTAGGGAGTACTAGAGTTGGGGCTCAAAGCCAGTTCTGTCTGATGCTATAATGCTTTTATGTACCACTGCTGCCTTTCTGCAGAAAAACATTGAGGGGGATGGACATAGCTCACAAGCCTTTAGTCTTCTGCTCCCCTAGCACTAGAACTAAGCTAGAGCTCTGGTAAGCTTCAGGAAATCAATAAAAGTATTGTCACTTCCATGGTCAGAGCTAGGTTGATGCCACAGAGAACTTAAAGGAAAATATTTCCTCCATCTGTGCCTATACCTAACCGACTAGAAAAGTCTCCACTCAGACACAGAAACAATAATAAAGGGAATGCTGATGTTCAGAGAGATGCTGCAGGGGAGGCCTCTGGCAGAGCTTACCCAGAAACTGGTCTCTGAGAGATGACAAATGAGCAGGTTAGATGTGGGCTAAAACACAAGTGCAGTTATCAAAATGCTGCGTTGGGACTGGATGTCAGTGAGGGGACCAGCTGTGCTTGAAACAAAGGCTAGGTGATAGGACACCTGGAAGATAGTAATCCCACAGGAATTAGCAGATGTTGCATGTACGTGGTTTTGAGAACACTTTGTAGCTCACTAAGATGTTGTCATGGCACCTTGTCTCATTTAATCCTCACTTCGGTCCAGTGAAATGGTCTTAGTTATCTCTGATACAAAGTGATGGAGCAAAAGTTCTCAGTGGTAAAATGACTTGCCCAAAGTCTCATAGACTCTAACCTTGCAATCCCTGAGGCAAACTCATGTGTCCTGACTTCAGACCCTAAAGCCTCTCATGACACAGCACTGTAGGATGAGACCAGACAATTTGCAGAAGACTGAGACTGTTGAGGCAAAGGAGAAAGGGGGTGGGTTGATTTCCTGCTATAATCTGTGAGACACCCAAATCCAATGAAAATCAGGATAAAAAATGCTGTCTTGCTGGGGATTGCAAGGAAAGGAAAACCAAATGTTTAAAAAAGGAGGGGGGGGGTGGGCAAAGAAAGAAAAAAGAGGAAAGAAGATAAAGAAAAAGAAGAAAGAGGAGAAAGATGAAAGCCGTGGTGGAAGAAGATGGAGAAGCAGCAGAGGTAAAAAGGGAAGAGAAGGAAGGGAGAGGAAAGAAGATGAAGATGAGATGTGAAGTTATTCTTGCACTTGATTGAAGCACAAGGAAACCCTTTGCCCCTGCCCTTGAGAGGACAGTGAGATAAAGCATACTTGCCACCAGGTGGTACCAGTGAACCTCTCCTTTTCCCCAGTACAGGATTTAAAGCAGGGTTGATTTCAGCTCACCTGCTGGCAGGGCAAAGAATTATGGGCACAAGCAATTGGAGAGGGTATTGACTTATTAGATGAGAGCATGATTACTGAAATATCTCTACCTTGCATATTCATGATCTATAAGACCCCAAGGGGAGAAACCAGGCTGTTAGAAAGGCAGAGACTTCTGGCTTTCTCCTAATAATCCTGTGACCTTGAGTAAATTACCTACTCTCTTTGAGCTTTGGTTTCCTCATCTATAAACCTGTCTTATGTGTGAAAAAGCCTAGATTCAAGAAATAAAAAAAGTGTGTTCAAAATACTAGACACAGATTTCAAGGAGACTGGGGAAAGAGAAGAGATCAAAAATAAGGCCAAAAAGATATACAGGGAACAGAAAAAACAAGCTATTTTTGAGGAATTTGTACATTAAAGGGAGGTGGGGAAATATTGAAGGGTTTTAATTGGAGATGAAGAGGAGACTATAGAACAGTCTTAGGGCCTTGAAGGAAGAGAAGGGGAGAAGAGTGGGGCCTTGAAAAGCATCAAACATACACGCACACACACACTTATTTAAATAACACTAAGGGAATAGGAAGAAAAGAGTTTAAGAAAAAAAGAATGTTTAAGAGGCAAGGACCGCATGGTAAGGACTGAAAAGTGCTAACTAGATTTGGTCCCATTGTACGAGCATTCCTACAATAAGCTTGTCTCTCAAGGTAAAATGAGATTTGGTCCTAACACTGTGCTAAATACTAACTCTGCATTCATTCCATTCTCCTCCAAGTCACTGAAAGAATTCCTTCTTGGTTGAACACAAACCTTAAAACTCTGTTTGCTTGTATCTACCCATCATATCAAAAACAACAAAAACAAAATAGCCCTCTCCCCAACTTCCTCTCCCATATGTGATATTTGGGGACTGAAATCTGACTACACATTAAACCGTTGGATTAAAATATAAAAAATTTTTTTTCATTTTAAAAATAAAAATCTTTTTAAACTTCTAATAACTTTCAATCAATATATTAAAACCAACAAGTGTATTTATATCTATATACTGAAATAGGTACCTAAATAAAAGATGCTTTTTACTGATAAAAGGAATCCTTTCCTCAGACATTAAGTCTTTGTTCAGTTGAAGGTCCCTCTCTGCTGACTTCAAGCTACTACATTTGGGTTCCTATGAGATCTTGTTGGCCTTTTAACTGTTTTTGTCAAAATCTCCAAACTCTTTCCTGAGCCCTGTTTTTTATAATGGGCCCCTGATGACTGCAGACTAAGTTCTGAGTTGAAGGGAGGGGTGGCTTCCTTCTAAACTGGGCCAGCTTCTGGCCTGCAATGAGGATGAGGAAGGCTGAGGAAACTCAGGGGTCTGTAAGCTCAGAACAGCTTCCTGCATAGCCAGCAGACATATGGGGACACTAAGTGCCTGGGTATATATACTCTGTCCTTGGGAAAGTTGTCCTGTCTCCTAAGGGATTAGCCAGCCTTATTGTGACTGGGAAGATTGCCCATATTTCTGGCCCAGAAGCTTCCATGATATGATATGGTACAAAGTTCACGAAGCCAGATGTTAAGACCCTCTGGGTTTAGATTTCTTCTTTGTCTCAGAACAATTCTGTTGATTTGAGGCAAAACCACTTTCTCAGAAGGCTCTGGTCTCTTCATGTTTAAAATGAAGGATTAAAGCTCATTCAGATGATTTTTATTTTTTTAAAACCACCTAGGACTTCTTATTCTCATGAGCCACCAGTAACTCTCATGCAAATAATGTACAACAATTATGTAATAATTTATTTTTAGTTTGTCAAAGGTAACTAAAACTGGTGTGTTTAATGTGAATATTTGGATGATATCATTCTCATGTGGTTCAACACATGAGAGATCAACAATGACCCAAAAGTCAATCTGAACTTTCAATCAGTATAAGATAACCAGAGTGGCAGCACTCATCTGATGTCTTTCCAGGTCAATGTTACGAGTCTCAAAAATAACTATATTGGTTAAATGGATGAGAGGATGAGTAAGTGAATGAATGAATGAGCAAAGGAACAAATGAAGTAATAGCTTTTGTGATTTGAAAGCATAACAAGAGCTAGAGGTCCTATCTCTATCTCTGTGTACTTATCTGTATGGGCCCAGGGTGGCCATGCCGGGAATCAGGAGCCCATGAGTACATGGCTCTGTGTGGTACCTTTTTTTGCTTCTGGAAGTTTATCCCATAACACAGACCAGTCTGGTCCCTGACTTTACTTCTTAGCCTCGGGATTATGATATCAAAATTCTGTGCTTTTCCATTTCTTCCCAATACCCTAAAAGAAAAACTGCTAGAGGCCCCTCCTTCTCTTTGTTTGTCCCCCACAATCTCTGCTCAGTCTTGCCCTTCACCACTCCTATAACTGCTCATCTTGCAAGTCCAAGTACCGTAGGCTCCTTTGAAGAATGAGCATGTGCTACAGTTGTGTCTCAGGTAAAGCCAACTCATTATTCTTACTCATGTTATTAGTGCTTGGGCTCAAGTTGATATGTTTCTGATTGAGGCATTTGTTCTGTACCACAAAACAAATGAGGAATACCTTTCTTATTCCAATGAATTGTGTCGCAAAGTTAATTATGAGATGACCTGCCCTCATTCCAGGCAGAATAGACCAGGTGTCCAAGGCTAACCTGAACAACTGTCTTCTTGAATTCTCGGCAGGAGGAAACAAAGATTCAGAGCCATCTTCAAGGGGACATCTGAGACATGAGTCTGACATTCGGAGCCACAGATTTCAGTGATGCATGCTCTCTGACCTGGAATTAGAATCCAGTGTCCCTTCTCTCCTCTGTCCCTTCTCTTCTCTGTCATTTCTTTCTGTGTATGGCAGAATGGTAGAGGAGAAAACATGGGCCTTGCTGTCTGATAGATCTAGGCTCAAAATCTGTGTGACCTTGAGCACATTACTTAATGTCTCTGAGTTTCTACCTCGGTTAAAAGGGAAGACAATACCCACCACTCAAGCCTTGCTGTTTGGGTTTTGGGAATAATGTTGCAATTAGGAGTGTAGAATCTGGTATAAAACAGGACCAGTCAGCAGTAGTTCCATTTTCCTGTCTTTTCTTCTTCTCTTTGGACCTGGCTAAGAGCTCTCATGGCAAGGAAATTTCCTCCATTTCTGTTTTGAGCTTCCCACTTATGTTGAGCCAAGAAGCTAGGAGACTCTGATCTGTGAAGATCACAAAAATATGCCAGGGGCAGGGCTGGAAGATATCTGTGAGGTCCTCGCCTGGGAGCTGTAGCACTAAAGGGACATCTAGAAGTGCCTTCCTTCTGAGGGCCACAGGATTGTGACTCTGGAATGCTCACAGAAAAAAAGAAATTTACTCTCTACTTTAGAATGTTCTCTGGACATGGGTTTGGCCAAACATCAGTCAGCTCCATACTCAGCACAGATGAAGGATGAAAGGGTACTTTTGGGGTTAGGTGCTGGAGCAGCAGAATCAGTCTAGCGGAGCAAACCAATCTGTGTTCACTGGGACTATGCCCCAGTGAGGAGTTCTCCAGAAACCAATGCCTTACATAACATGGGCTCAAAGGAACCAAGGTTAGTGAATCCTCTAAGCACAAGGCAATAGGCCATGCACCCTAAACTCTTCATCCTTACTGCAACCCCATCCTCTGTCTTGTAGGAACAATTTATCTCATTTTTTAGATGTGGCGTCAGAGTACCAAAGAAGTTAATTAGCCCAGGTAACAGCAATAAAGTCAGAATTTGAACTCTGCAACTGTTTCTTAGAACCCTCCTTTGAGCTGTTTACTTCTCAGAGACCCCATAACCTCACTCCTAATAATGCTGTAACTGCTTCCAACATCCTGATTCACCAATATCAAAGGTTTCTCTGCTTCCCCTTTGCTTTTCCATTACACAAAAATACCAGGAGCTGCATGAAAATTATAACTACTGAACAATGTGGCCAGATGCCAAAGAGAATCTATGATTATTGAGGTAAATCATAGGTGTAGACAAGTGCTAAGTGCTGGGCTTAGACAGAATTGCTGAACTAAGACTCAGTTTGAACAAGTAAGAGGCATTTGAGTTCTCACATGGAGATACGGGAGACTGGGAATTAGGAAGAAGAGCTAGAAGGCCAAGCTTGAAGGACTGGGGTTGAGGATGGGTGTTCCCATAGTTGTGCAAGTTCAGAATGGCCATTTAAGGTGATTAGGAGTCCAGGCTCTAGGAAAAACAGACTCTCTGCTTCTTCTCTTATTGGCTGTGTAGTCTAGATTAGTTTTTCAACTCTTTTCAGCATCAGTTTTCCATCTGTGAAATATAGGTGATCTGATACCTATCTAATCATGAGAATTCAAAGACATCATGTCCTAAAGTGCTTAGCATAGAAACATAGATGTACCTGATATGGTAGGTAAGAATATGATTTCCCAGAAACTGGTTGTGGCTGAATGGCACCAGCTAGGCATGGTAAAATCTACATGCTTGAGTTAGGGTAGAATGAATTCAGACACATGTCAACATTGTGTTGATCCTAAGAGGGGTAGGAATGGGAATAAGGTCTTTGGTAGTACAATTCAGCCTTCTGGAATACTGATTCCTTTAGTAACTTGTTCATTGGTGGTCAGAGCAGGAGGAGTGTGCTAAACTTCTCCATACCCTTCCTCTGCTCGAGTTACATTTTCTCCTATAACACTTGGGCTCACTCTGACACTAGTGCTATGAAAGAACACTCTGCTTGAACAGAATGTCTGAGCACTAGATCTAGTGACAGACTGTGGTCAGTGAGCCTCAGTAGAGTAGCTGGAAGGGAGGACAGATGTTGGTGATGCTGATGGATGCAGTCTGCTGCCTTCCCTACCTCCAGGCCCACTCACTCGGGATCCATAGTGCATCAAAAATAGATTTCTCATGTCCTCTTTTCAAACTCCCTCCAATCCCACCACCCCCCTTCCCAGCTTCAGAGGGAGCAGGGATTTGTTGAGGCACATCCATCAAACCAGTGGAATCACTTCTGTTCATTTCTGATTGGATTCATAAATTTGTTTTGCCACAGTTGTCTCTTTCAGAGTTGACAAGATCTTTCTGAAATCATGAATTTGGGAGGAAATGAACCAAATGGACCGAAGAGCCCAATTTTAAAACTGAACTGTAGTATGTTTGTCTCTAATTTTCATTAACAATTTCAGAAGGACTACAGAGCTATGAAAAGGACCAGCACATTGTTGAATTGCAACATCTGTACCATGCATTAACCATTTCAAAAATCTTACACAGAAATGAGCGAAGATAGAACCAAAAATGTATATGTATTTTTCTAATTAATTTGATTATTCATTTATTTACTAAGTAATCTAATGAATTTTACTATCCATCTAGCAAATATTTATTGTGAGCTGTTGTATATTAGACATTGTCCAAGGCATTTGGAGTGCATGAGTAAAAAATACAAAAATCCCTTCCCTTCAATTGAATTGGAATGTAAGTGGAGCTTACAGTTTTGCGTAGGGAAAAGTGTGTGCGTGTGTGTGTGTGTCCTTCTGACTAATTTCTCAGATGTCCCACCAATTGCTTACCTTTCCAGAAGTTACTACCACTTTCAATCCTTTCTTATGTTGCATACTGGGCTCCGCAGTGTCAGATGATGCTAAATCTGCCTGCCCTTCACAATGCTCTGGGATGTATGTTAAGCACAGAGATTTGAAGGCGTGAGTTCACTACTTTACAGGTAGTCCCAGAGGGGCACAGGCTTGGGCTAAATTTTGACCTGCAGCTGAACCCCTCTCAGGACTGTGCCACTGGACACCTACTTCACAAATCCACACTAATAAGACCAGGAGACTTAGGAACTTTGCTTAGTACATAGAAACAGACATGGAAAGGCAGCCAAAATGGATGGACAAAGTAACAGAAACCATATGAGAGAATAGAACAGAGATCCAGAAATAATGGAATCAAGTAATCTAACAGATGCAGAATTCAAAACACTGGTTATAAAGATGCTCAATGAACTTTGAGGAAGCACAGATAAATTCAGTGAGAACTTCAACAAAGAGATAAAAAACATAAAAATGGAAATGGAAATTATAAAAGGGAACCAGTCTGAAATGAAGAACACATTATCTGAGATGAGAAGTGTATTAAATGAAATAAGTAAAGGAATAAACAAAGTGAATAAAGAAGAGGATCAAATGACCTATCTAGAGGATGGGAAAGCCGAGGATACTCAATCAGAATGGCAAGAAAAAAGAAGCCAAGGCTATAATAATAATTTAAGGAGCCTATGGAACAAAATTAAAGGTCAAAATATCTGGGTCATTGGGGTACCTGAAGGAAAACAAGATATTGAACAGCTATTTGAAGAAATAATGATGGAAAACTTCTCTAACCTGGTGAAGGAAATAAACATAAAACCCCAGGATGCTCAGAGGGTCCCCAAATCCAGGAACCCAAAGAGGCCCACACCAAGGCACATCATAGTTAAAATGCCAAAGGTTAAATACAAAGAAAGAATCTTAAAAGCAGCAAGAGAAAAGCAGGTAGTTACCTATAAGGGAACACCCATAAGACTGGCAACTGATTTCTCAAAAGAAACTATGCAGGACAGAAGGGCTTGACACAAAATATTCAATGTGATGAAGACCCAGGATCTACAACCAAGAATACTTTATCCAGCAAAGCTATCATTTAGAGTTGAAGGACAGATAAAGAGCTTCCCAGACAAAAATAAGCTAAAGGAATTTATCACCACCAAGCCAGTATTACAGAAATTGTTGGAGGGACTTCTTTAAGGAGAAAAAACATGTACCAGAAACAGAAATAAAGAATGGTAGCAACTACATTCCTATCAACAAGTACCTCAAATGGAAAAGAATTAAATGCTCTAACTAAAAGATAGAGGAGATGAATGGATAAGAAAACAAGACTCCTGCTTGCTGCCTACAAGAGACTCACTTCAGATTAAAAGACACGCACAGACTAAAAGGAAGGGGATGGAAAAAGATATTGCTTTGATGGACTTAGAAGGTATTTAAGTTAGACAGAGAAAGATAAACACTATATGATTTCACTTATGTGTGGAATCCGAGGAATAAAAAGAACAAACTAATCAAAAACAGACTCACAAATATAGTGGACATTTTGGTGATGGACAGAGGGGAGGAGGGTTTGGGGGGCTGGGAGAATGGGGAGAAGGATTAAAGAAGTACAAATTAGTAGTTGATGGATGGTCTCAGGGATGGGGAGCATGGCATAGGGAATACAGGTAGCATTAATATGTTGGCTAAGTGGAGGGTGAGGGGAGGGAGGAAGCACTTAGGGGGATTGTTTTATGAACTACATAGATATCTAACCAATGTACTGTATACTTGAAACTAAGTAAAATAAATAGTTAAAAATTTTGTTTATAATAAAATAATCAACACATGTCCCCCCCCCCATGACATTTTATGGTTCTTTAGTCTTTATTTCAAAGACCAAAGAACACATATACTTTAAATGCATTTTAAAAGTTTTCTTTGCAGAAAAGTTTTTTACAAGCAAATGAGTTCTAAAAGTAGCTATTACTTTTCCATCCTCAGAAGCTGACAATTATCTGGACTATGAGAACCTTTGCTGAATGTTTTACTCTGGGAGTAGGCATGATAGACACTCACTGTGTGTGTCAAGTTTTATTCTCCAGGCTGGCGAACCTCTAGTTCTGAAGGGAAAGTGACAGTTTTAGGTCTCTTCATCTAAGTAGATTGAGATCTTGACTGGGGTAGAGATGGTCTAATCAACCTCATTGGTTTTTGAGTTCTTCTCTTTGCTCAAAGGGTACCCTAGATAGCTGCCCACATAGCCAGACCTCAGGAGGGCCATGTATGCATTGGAAATGGATATCAAGTTGAGAGACATAGAGACCTGAGGCTTATCTACAAAGAAATGGAGGCGAGGGGTGGTGAGTGAGATTGAGTGTAGAGCAAAAAATAACTGCTGGCAGATTAAGCTCACTTTCTAGGGAAATACTACTGGGCTGGTAAAAGTTAAGACAGAGAATTGAAGGGAAAGGAACAGGGAGGGGAAATAGGAGTTAGAAAGAGAGATGGGATGGAGGGAAAGGAAAGGGGGAAAATCTAGTGAAGAGGAAGGAAAGAAAGAGAGGAAAGAGGGAAAAATGAGAGAGAAGAGTAGTTGATGGAAATTCTAAAAGGAAGAAAGAATCTAGACAGAAGATAGGAGAATCCAGAAGCAAGGGAGAAGGAGAGAAACCAGGGTGATACCAGCACAGTAAATTTAGGACTCCAGAGTTCCTAAACTTGATTTATAGCCAACCAACTCTGTGACACTTAATAAGTCACTTCTCATGCTACCCTTCACCAATGACCTTTTGGTACAATGGTGAGAGATATGTATCTCACGAATCTGAAGTAGATTAAATGAGAATATGAAACTAAAGCATCAAATACAGTGCCTATAGGACAGATACTCTATAAACAAAATCCCCATTTTGCCACTTGATCTCAATGTCCTAATCTATAAAATATAAATCCTGTTTTCTAACAATCAAAGAATAAAGCTGGCAGGATGAGAAGCAGGGATGGGAGCAAAGATAAGCAAAACATAGACTTTGCCCTCACAGAACTCAAATTCAAATAGCAAAGAAACAGCTACCTGCTATGGTGGGTTGAGTTCTAATACAGAAGTCTGTAGCATGCGCTGTGGGAGCACAGAAAAAGGAAATTTTACTGCCACCTACAAAAGTCACAGAGAGTTCCCAGAGAAAATGACATTTGAACTAAGATGTGGAGAAAAAGAAATATTCCAAATGGAGAAGGAGAGGAAAGAGCTCTTCACTCTCAGCAAATGACATAAGAAAAGTAGAGATAAAAACAGGCAGGGTCTGTACAATGAGAAAAAGTTAGATGGAAGGAGGGTGGTGGCAGGACTATTGGCTGGAATCAGATCTTAAAGGGAATTGTGTGCAAGATTGAGAAGTTGTGTTATATTTGTAAAATCAGGACCTACCAAATAGAGAGAGATACACTTGGACTTAGAAATGATCCTGGAGTCCTGTGGATTATAAGCAGTTGAGCCTGGATGCAGAGACTGGCTAATCTAGTCATCCAGAAAAGACTTGATAAGGGTCTGAGAAAAAGTAGTTGCAATGGGACTGGAGAAGACAGGAAAGATATGAGTGAGGTAAAATTATCAGGCAGATTCATAAAATTCCCATGGAGGTGAACTGGAAGACCCTTATAACTCCCTGAGAAGCTTATGAATGGTGGGTGGTCATCTGCCCACAACCTATTTATCAGCACTACTCCCTCCAAATGATCTTTCCTTTCTTGAGATAAGATAAAAAATGAGTCTTTTATTTATCAACATTTTGTTAATACCATATTTATTAAACTATTTAAAGAAGTCACTGTATATCTTAGTTGTTTGTTTTTAGGTATGTTGCATAATTCATTAGTAGCAAATGCTTGGAGGATGAAGCTATTACAGACTCAAGAGAAATGTGTTAGGATAAGGAACCGAATACTTCTTGCAACTAGAACTTTCTATCAGACTTCCTAGACTGAGCCTCTAAAGTCAGACATGTCTATAAAATATACCTTCATGGTCCTCCCTACCAATCTATGTCCATTTTACATATATACATAAACTTTTAGATATGGTTTTCTGGTTGGTTTCTGGTGATATCTAACAAAATTTGTGTTATCCAGTGTATTCACTAAATTATCATTGGGGATGCTCAGTGAGTTGAGAAGAGTCAAAGGGACATCATGTTTTTCTAACAATTTCCATCACATGGAAGAAGCAGGAGTGTAGCCTTGCTTTGTGTGGTCCCCAAAGATAGAACAACAACCAGAAGTTCCCTTGGGGCAGATTTCAGCTCACCCCTAAACTGACTGGTGAACAGGGAATCTATCAAGGAGAGAATAGATGGCACTATCCTGCAAATTGGCTGAGCATCTCTTGCATCCAGGTATTATGCTAGGACTCTCATAGTCACAGTCGCTTTGAAACCTCAAACCTTCTCTATGAGTAAGGGATGTTATTTTCACTTCACGGATGAGGCAGCCAATGCTTACAGTAGTTGAATGACTTGCCCACAGTCACAAAGTAGATAAACAATAGATCTAGAATTCAAGTTCAACCACAGACCCCAAACAGCCTATCTACTTGTCAGCCTGATGCTTCCTTTGTGGGTGTGTGGGTGCCTGTTCCTGGAACTATGCAAACAAAGGCAGACTAAGCAAATGCCTGGAAGTTGTAAAAGGTATTTGGCTTTGGACAGGACATAAGGCCTGATGAACCCACACCTTCCTCCTAACTCTGATTATCTCTGACTCTCAAACAGCAAAATGTAACTGAAATGAATACACTGACAGTGGAGCTCCCAAATGCAAAGAACGGCAACAAAAACTTGCGTAAAGCGAAGTTATCTGAAACAAATAATTTTTTTCCTTAAAAAATGAGAAAAAGCAGAAACTGAAAGAGGAAGCAAACATATTTTATAAAACATTTTAGTTCTGTTTTAGATATTCTTCTTGCATGTTTTCATGCTGAAACCTATTTGTGAAGTATTTTCTCACATTTTTTTTTTTTTTACATGAAATGTACCCTAGATTATATGACAAGAAATTATATGGTGCTAATAATTTATTTAAAACCAGATCCATGTCTAACATTCATTCTGTGTTATGAAATCAAGTAGATGCAGAAGGGGGATTTTTTTCTCTGAACTTTCTGACCATCTCTATTGTGAAAGAGAGAGTAATAGCAGGTATCGAGGGTGCCAATTATGTGGTGATGTACAAACCCGCTGGAGAAAAATCTATATGATATTTTAATGCTAGTCAAACAGAACGATGAAGTTTAAATTAGCTTGAAGCTACTAAAAATTCTAACTATGGCTCTGCTTTCATTGTATGGGAGGGTGAAAAATGCTTTACAGAAAAATATATGTCTATTTTATCTGTGGATGGGCTGCCTGATGCCTCTTTCTTTTGCTGATGTGCAAGTTTCCATTTTTTGTTTGCTTATTCATTACTCCATTTTTCTTTCCATTTCTTCTTTATTTTTCTCTCCCACCCATTTTTCTTGCTGACCATCTTTCCTACTTTCTTTCAATAATTTTATCCTCTACTTTCTTTTATATTAATTCATCTATCAGTTTCATAAGCTCATGGAATCTGAGAATATTAGAAATCAGAGCACTCTGGTTAAAAAAGTGGGGAGAGGACTTTGGAAAAACAACCAAATCCAACCACTTTATGTTACAAATGGATAGGTAGGAGGGAAGGAGGA
>CM053510.1:29427077-29650216 GCA_028627145.1 Eidolon dupreanum
GCAGGGAAAGATGTTTAATAAATACTTCCTGTGGATCAGGCATTTTCACATGTTATTTAATCCCATCATTAAATATTTATTACACTTTTCTATATACAGGAGCCTAAGGTTCAGAAAAATTAACTGGTCATATAGCAGGAGAATGGGCTGAAATCCAGACTTGTCAAAACCTCGTATTCTCCATGAGACGTAACCAGGCTCCTCAGGTATAACATTTTTATGGAGGAGTCATGGCTGGAGATCCTGTCTTCTAGCAGAAAACTTTCCAGAGCTTCTCAGCAATAAGCATGGAGAGCTGGCACAATCTCACCAAGGGATGACAGAGTTAGCATTGATTCACTATTACTGTTAATGCTCATGACAAGCAGGACAAAGCTAAGGTGCAGAGAAAGAAGAGTCAAGTTGAACTTGGATGATTATGTATAGTTCACTTTGAAAAACTGACTGCATGAAGAGAAATCATGAAGAATTAGGGTTAAAAAAAGTAAGCTTTGTTCTTTGTTCTGGAATGTAAGGTTGTAAATAAATTTTAAAATGTGTGTTATTTTTTCATGGAAAATAGCTCCATTGTTCATAAAAATCAAGCAATATAGGAAAGTTCAAATAAAATGGTGGAAATCATCCCAAATGCTACCAGCAAGTAGTAATTATTAATAAGGCATGTGTTTATGTTTTCAGACATTCTTCTTAGCCAGGAAACATACCCGTGTTTCCTTCTTTGTATTTTTTTATACTTTCCAAATTTTCTATATATCCTATGCATTTATTTTATAATATATTAACATTTTTTAACCAGAAAAGTCATTTGGGGCTAGATGATGAAGAACTTTGAAGTGCCAGGATCAGGGATTTGGTTACCTATCTGGAATATCTGTCTGCCTGTCTATTCCCAAACTCTGCCTCCTTCCAAAAATAATTGAAGATAAAAGGATAACACATGTGGACTTTACAAACAAATGGGAAACACTGAAAAACTTTAAGCAGTATTTTGGAACCTTTAAATGCGATCATATTAACAATTAAGAAAGATTCTTCTGGTGCAGTGGGCTCAAAATTTAGTTGCTGGACCACTAGCATCAAAGATGTTAGAAATGCAAACTCTCAGGCCCCACTTCAGATTTAGTGTAAGACTCTGGGAGTTGGGAACCCAGAAATCTAATTTTTTTTTTAATGTTAGGAACTTTTACATGTATGTTTTTTTTGGGGGGGGGGGCTTTATTGAAATATAATAGACACTTAGTTCCTCACATTTACATTGTACAATTCAATGAGCTTTTTTCAATAATTGGTATACAATAATATATTAGTTTCAGTTGTACAGCATAGCAATTAGAGATCTATATAACTCACAAAGTGATCACCCCACTACACTAGTACCTCTCTTCCCCCTTACATATTTACTACGACATTGTTAACTATTTTCCTTACGCTACACTTTATATCTCCATGTCTATTTTGTAACTGGCCATTTGTACTTCTTAATCCCTTTGCCCTTTTTCACTGTCCCTGCAACCCCCTCCCCATCTAGAAGCCCTCAAAATATTCTCTATATCTATGAGTTTATTTCTGTTGTTGCTGTTTATTTTGTTCTTTAGATTCCACAAGTACATAAAATCATGTGGTATTTGTCTTTATCTGACTTTATTCAGCACAATACCCTCCAGGTCCATCAAGGCAATATCTTTTTCCGTTTCCTTCCTTTTAGTCTGTGTGTGTCTTTTAATCTGGTGAGTCTCTTGTAGGCAGCATATGTAGGGGTCTTGTTTTCTTATCCATTCAGTCACCCTATATTTTAGTTAGAGCACTTAATTCTTTTCCATTTACCAAGCCCTCAAGTGTTTCTGATAAATGCTGGAGCTTGAGATTCTCTGCTTTATGTTCTCACAGTATTTAAAGAATATTCAGTGAAGAAGAGGTGGTATTAAAAGCCCCATTCATCATGAAGGTGAGATATAAGGAAGGGCTGAACTTGAGTGGACATCATAGCTGCTCCGAGGTAGAGCTATCAGAAGTCTAGTCCTGCTGTGCCCAGTGTCTGGGTTTAATAAAGCTGGTGGTCCTGAGCCTCCAAATTATCATCCAAGATCTTCATTTAGGTGTTCCCATAGCAGGACTTACAAATCAATAATTTTTTGCATCAGTGTAAATCTTTCTTGGAACAAGGCAGGGTAGGTTAAGAGTGAATATGTTTATTTTAAAAATTGGATTTGCGTAATAATTTCTATATCAAAACATTTGCCTTCTTTTGCTCATTAATATTAAAAAAAATTAAAAACCTTCCCAGCTTGTCACTCAATATCTACATGTTCTAGAAAGAGGATATTTTTATGTGAGCATATACCTTTTTTTTTCAGTCCTCTAAAAATGGAAGTGTCTGCAGATCAATTTTGAGTCTTTCATCGGCTCTGATACAGGAGTCCCTGATTTTTTTTTCATTGGAGTTCACTTCCCCAGACCTTCTCCCCCAAGCTGAAAGATGACATTGTTCTCCACAATGATTCCCTCAGGATTCTCCCACGTCATGCCTGCCAAGTCTCAATGACAAGATATAGGGGACAGTTAGGCTATTACATACTCTCCCTGCCACTTTCAATCAAGCCTAATGCAATCAGAAACACATGACTACATCAACACATCTCCTTTAATCAAATGTGATTAAGTCAGTCATTATTTTTTCAAGACAAATAAAGAATATAAGTGCTTGTATTATAAACGTAACCGCCCCCCTTTTTAAGTGATTTGTTAAAAAAGAAGCCCCCCTAGAACAGAATTTAAGACTTTCAGTGGTCTTGGTACTTTTTCTGCTGGTGCATTAAAGCATCCTAGGTTTGTATGCTCAATTCCTTCTTCCCTGTTCCCCTCACAGAGCCCCCATGTTGTCAAGCAGAATTTGGCTTAAGCTTGATCAGAATGATTTCATTATCCCATTGTTACCATTATGACTTGGGCAATTAGTAGTTTATAAGTATAAATTTATGGCAATCTGTGATCCAGGCACATTGGCAGTAGTCAGGGCATAATAAAAACCCAATCAATTTCTTTCATTTAATATGTAGGCTGTGACCCTAGTTTTGATGAGAACTCTTAGCTATTTCATCTTTAAACAAAAAAGAATGTCTGCAAGCAATTATATGGTGTGTTAATTGGATATTCCTTTTTATCTCTTATTCTACTGAATGCATTGCATTGCTAAAGAAATCCTTGTTTTCTCTTTCTGTCTCTCTCTCAATGTCTCTGCCTCTCTCCCTTTCACTATGTTTCTTTGTCTCCCTGCTTCTCTCTCTACCTCATTCTTTTCTTTACCTTGCCAATGTGAGTGCTCCCTGGCCATACACAGCTTGACTAAAATTAGCAGGAGGCCCCTAGTGCCAATTTTACTCTTCCTTCTCCCCCTTGGGAAGCCACCATCCTGTGTTCTATGTACCCCCCTTTCCATCAAGATATTCAGGCCTTATGATGCTGAAGTCACCAGATTGTCTAGAAGGTCTAGCAAACAGCAGGTGCTCAATAACTAGTAAATGAATGAATGAGGCCACCTCATCCCCTGTTTATCACATTGTCACTCTCTATTCCAGGATACTTTGCTTAGACTGCTTTGTTTTCCAGAGTACTGTTTCCCTAAAGCATCTATGTTCACACATCTACCCTCTGAAAGGTGGGGCATTAAGGATAAAAGAGGACCCTAGTGTCAGACAGGGAGCCCAGCTAGGCCAGAGTCTCTATCTACCATGCAGATACAGAGCACCATATCTCTATTATGTGAACCGTTTTATAAACTAAGATGAACCCGTACCTGCAAAGTGGGCTCTATAGTTTTTTCTATTCCTAAATTTATGCAATGCTTAATATCCTTCATTCACAGTGTAACAGAAATCTAAACCTTTTTTTCGGTATTGTTTTGGTTCTGTCTCGAAGGCAACCTCATGGAGCCCTCCAACTTCCTTTCCAAGCTGTTCCCATTGCACTCCAAGCCCTTGTTCAGCATCCTTGGGTTTCCCTTATGAGCCCTTGTTTCCTGGATCCTGTGTGTTCTTATTTTTCTTTAATTTTTTGCTTCTATAAAGCACATTCTGCAGTAGCATCTTGAGAAAGAGTACATGGGAGACAATTTCTTTTTTGGAGACCTGGTTTTCTGAAAATACCCTTGTTCTACCCTCATACACGATAATCATTTGGCTTGGTCGGCATTCGAACTCATTTTCCCCCAGGATTTTCAAGGCATTGCTGCATGTTTTCCAGCTCTTCGTGTTGCTCTTGGGATGCCTGATGCCCTCCTTATTTCCAGTCCTCAGTGCACAACTTCCTTCCCCTTGTCCCATAACCCCCATAGTTTCTAGAATCATTTTATCCTTATGTCCCAAAATTTCACAATTGTGTGCCCTCAGGTATGAGTTTGTCCATTCTATTTCTCAACCCTCATTGAATCCTTGTAATCCAGAAATGTATTCTTCAGTTATGGAAAGATTTTCTTGTACTATTTTTCTGATAATTTTCTCCTCTCTTTTCTCTATTTTCTTTCTTTGGAACTCATATTAAACAAGTGCTAGACCCCTATTTTCAATATATAATTTTTTATCCTCTTCTAATTTCCATCTCTTTGCTTTCTCTTTCTCTTTTGTTTTTTCACTTTTTTATCTCCTGACACTTTTAATGAAATTTTTATCATTCTTATCATATTTTTAATTTCCAACATTTCTTATTCATAGCATCCTGTTCCTATTCCAGATGCAATAATTTCTTTTTTCTATCCAAAAGGATACAGACCTCCCTGACCCCAAAGATAATGTTCTGATTATGAAATTCTGTCTAAACAACTTTTTTTTTTTTTTTTTGGTTTTTATAGTCTTTCCCTTTGAGAATCCGGGATTGTTGAAATTGCTTCCTGATGTAGATTATAACTAAAGTGTGTTCTACACCAGGGCAGAGACTGCATCTCTTCTATTTGTTAGTATATACGCTGAACTTATAATTCCTTGTATGAAAAGATGTTCTGTGAATATTTGGCAAATATGAATGAATGAATGAATGAATGATGCAAGAACTACACTTCTCTGATTTTAATGAAACAGCCAAATAAGAGGAAAATAGATGCTTTCTAGTTCTTGTGTTGTCACAGCCATTCAGCAGCTCTTGACGTGATAAAACAATTTCTTAGTGAGTGTGGCCCTGTCCTCCTATCTGCCTAATGGAAATGGAATCCTGTAAGAAATTGCAGAAGGTACGAGGTGTTTAACAGGGCTGCCCAACAAGCTCATTTATAACGTTAACAAACCAAATTCTGAAACAAGCTCAGAGGCCCCTATTGGACCTGTCAGCCAGGAGAGACAGCTGTCGGTCAGGATTCATGGAGACACCCGCCTGCCCTGAGGGCCAGCCTGGCAAGGGGGGCTGGGTAGGAGGAAGTGGGAAGATAACAGAGATAAATCTAAATTCATTCGGGAAGCAGTCACACTCAATGACATATTCACTGACTTCTTCAACAGCTCATTTGATAATGTTCTCTCTGCACTATTCATTTTTCTGAAAGATGAAAGCTGGCTGAGGATCTCATCTGCTCACTGATGCAGGGAAAGGATTTGAAATTAGCACACGCATGCACACACACACATACACACACACAGAAAGGGGAAGAGGGTGGGGGATGGGAGAAATATTCTGATGACCAGTTTTGTTGTTGGTCCTGACACAGGAGACCCAGCACTTGGTGTGAGGTCACCTTTAATTAATTATGCATTATAATTCAACAATATGCCAATGGGCACATATGAGGCTCAGCAGGGAGAGGGTTGTCTATCATGATAATTAATAGCTTTAAGAATGTAATCTGCCTGGTAAGGGGCAGATCATAACTTGATATGGGAGGGCACAGAGGTCAGAACCTCACCTCTGGGCCAGGTGCTACTTTCTTTCCCAGTGTGTTTCCAGTCTCATTGTGCCTATGGCATCAATCAATGGGTGTTTATTGAGTGCCAGTGGCTATGCAGAGTCCAGAGGTACAACAGCAAATGACATAGAGGTCTGGTGCCACCTTCCAGGGAAGAAGATGACACAAAAACATTGAATTTTAAATGTTTACTCTGTTATTCTGCAGTGCAGGCTCTCCTTTGATAGCACCCACTGGCAGGGAGGACCAACTCTTTGTTTTTAATTTGATGCTGTCACATGGCTTCTTAAATAAATGAATGTTTTTTGCTAGAGTATGAAGAAAACAGGTTTTGGAATCAGGCAAATCTGAGTTGAATTCCTGACTCTTATTTTATAGCAGTATGACCATGAGCAATTGACTTCGTACACCTAGGTCATATTTTCCTCCTTGGTAAAATGAGGATAATAAAACCTAACTTTCAGGATTAAATATTATGATGGTTGAAATCCTAGGAGCAGATACCATGGGACCCATCCCCCGTCCAGGCAAGCTGAAGGCTTGCTAGGGGTAGCAGGAGAGTCCTTCCTCCTCATTCACAGTGGTGGTGCTTGGCAGCTTTGCTGAAAAAAATAATGCATCAGAGGATCATGGCACATAGTAGTTGCTTGTTCATGCTTATTCAGTGAATGGAATATGTTTTTCAGCAAATTCTAGGTAAGTGCTCTTATAAAGGGTCATCAATCCATATAAAACCAGAGAGACAGAGACAGAAAACCAGATATAAAAGCAAACAAGACAGAAATGAAGATGAGAAATTTTAAGAGGCTGGAAGCCAACAGATAATAAATAATTACTTTGTAATCCTTGAGCCAAAGTTAAGATGGCTGTAGCAACTTTTTATCAGATTCCTAAAACCAGTGATATGAAATAAAAGTGTTTAAACAGTCAAACAAGGAGTCTGTGCTTAGTAGACAGTCTGTACAATGAAACTTCCTTTTCTAAGTTCCCTTGGCAAGCCATGAGCTGACTTGTGATATTCTTCAAGAGCATATGGAAGAGCCGTCACTGCATTTCCAAGATAAAGTACACTGACAAATATTCGGTCTTTTCTTTTTTGCTCTTCACAATGATATCCATTGCTTTAAACCTAAGATTCCGTTAACTAGAAACCACGAATTTGTTAGGGGACAGGAAGGAAGCATATCAGAAAAATGTTTACTGTATCTCAAAATATGAGTATCAGCAATTAACGATAACAATAAAAGCATCAAACAGTGACAGGAGGGTGGAGAGAAGACTGGCAGTAGGTTCCAGCTCTCTCAGAGTGCAGGAGCCATTTAATTTCAAAAGTCATTTCTTTGTTACTCTTATAATCAGATGTTTCTTCACCTCACAAAGGAATTAGGAGGGGGGTGAATCTGAGAATTGTTACCTATATTGTTATTTTATTAGGAACTTTTAACCCATTTATATCTGATGTCAGGACTACTAAATTTTATATCACCATTTTTGTATTTGTTGTTTTTGTGTTTCCTTGTTTTTCCTTTTGCTAAGGTGATGTTTTTATCTTAAGAATCTTTTTTTATAAAGAAAAGAAACCTCTATACTTTCTCAGAGGAGAAGTGATTTTATTTCACATATATAGAAAGATGACACCTATGACCATGTAGGCACTCATCTTTTATTTCTGTGTGCCTACTCCACCTTATGCTTTTCTTGGCAAACCACCTTTCCTATTTACACACAGCCTTCTGACCTCTTAATTACCAGCTCACTAGAGGCTTAAATAACCCACAGAGCTGCTCCAGCAGGAGTGCTGAGCAGGGTCTTCAGCTCTTATTGTTCAAATTCCCAAACAAAAAAATGTAAGTGGTTCAGGCCAGCCTCTGAGCTGTACCCCTTGGGTTCCATATTTATCCTGGTGTGTGGGTTAAGTGGTAAATTCTGGCTACTGTGGATCTGGGCAGGTGACTGAGCCTCATAGCAGGAATGTGTACAAAGATGCTATGCATAATGATTATTGTTCATAGTGATATCTTTAAAATTCATTTGAAAGGAATATATTACTTTTTATTCTATTAGAAATTATCTTCAAGCTACCTTTTATTTTAAACTTTTTATCTGCTTTCTGAATGAATCACTGCCGCTCTTGGTTCTTCCTTATATTAGATGAAGAACTGAATATACTTCTATACCTAAAGTGTAAATTATATCCCTTCTCAGACTAAAACTTTCTACGACATATCCAAATTCAGGATGGTCTGCTAGACCCTGCTTTATGTAGCTCAGCAATCACCTCAATTTCTCTCGCTACTCCTTCTCTTCACTTTTCTCTCAAATGGCCATCATTTCTCACCTCCAAGCCTAATCATAAACTGTTTCCTCTGCCAGCAACACTCCCTCATCCATCTTTCTGAATGAAACCTTAGCTCTTCACTAATCTTTAGCTTTATATAAAATATATCTCTTGGTTCATCTTTGTCCCATAGATAATAATCCTAAAGAACTTATACTAGGTGAACCAAAAGTATAATGGATTGTAGTGCGTTGAATGATGACCTCTAAAAAAATATGTCTACATCCTAATCCCCAGTACCTATGAATATTACCTTATCTGGGGAAAAGGTCTTTTGATATGATTAAGTTAGGGCCCTGAGATAATCCTGGATTTTCTGGGTAGGCTTTAAATCCAATAACAAGTATCCTTATAAAATAGACAGAAGAGAAATAGACACAGACACAGGTGATGGCAGAGGCAGAGACTGGTGTGATGCAGCCACAAGCTGAGGACACCAGCAATACCACCAAAAGCTGGAAGAAGAACAGATTCTTCCCTAGAGACTCTGGTAGGAGTGTGGCCCTGGAGTCACCTCATCTTGAGATTTCTAGCCTTCAAAACTTTGAAAGAATAAATTTCTGTTGTTCTAAGCCATGATAATTGGAATAATTTCTAACAGCAGCCCTAGGAAACTACTACGTGAGTATTTGAGTCATGGGGACACATGGACTTGCCTTATCTGTGATAAACATTCCCTCTGAATTTCATTTCATGCTGGTTTTTAAAGGGAAGGAGCTGGAGCCCAATGTCTGACATTTTCTCTTCTCTTCATCCCCTTTAAAGGCAATCTGGATTGGCATTTACCTTGGTTACTTATGCAATTTTATTGGGCTAACAAGATTCTTTCAACTATTATTTTCTCTTTGTTTAAACCAATGATTCATTGTAGTCCATTGGGTGGTATCTTAGGTCTCTTAAATATCCTCTTCTCTCTCTCTTCTCTTCTCTTCTCTTCTCTTCTCTTCTCTTCTCTTCTCTTCTCTTCTCTTCTCTTCTCTTCTTTCTGTTTCTCTCTCCTTCCCTCTCTCCCTCCATCTCCCTCTTTCTCTCTCTCTTATCTCTATCCTTCTCACACTTCATCAGTTTCCTTGAAATTAAAGTACATAGCCAGTGTGCCCCATCTCAAGTGGAGAGCCAAATTTCATTACCACTTGGAGCAATTTAAATCAATATTTGGGCATTTAATGATTTTGCTCATTTTATTTGAATACATTAGAGAAGTCTGATACACCCATTAGGGTCCCTAAGATTAACATCTTTGAATCAGCAAAAGGTGCCAATTTAAAAAAAAAAATTGGCTTGTTTCAAGCCCACCATAAAAATCTGCATAATTTAGCAATTATTTTATAATTTTGAATATATATTAAAAAGTAGTTCTCCATGTTTAATTAAAAGATATAGTCAACATATTTTAAAGCAAGCTACTTCCTCTAAATACTTAGAGTTGAAAGGAAGAAATATTTGAGGCTTGCTCCAATTTGTAAACCCGCTTCACATTATGTTTCTGCCCAAAGCACACGTGACCTTCAGTCATTCTGTGTGCCTCTCATTAGAATCAGATTTACAACTAATCAGGTGAATCAGAATCTCCCCTAGAGGCCCTGGATAGTGTCACCACAATTAATGAAGACGTTGTGTTCTAAAAACTCAGTAACTTCTTTAAAACCTTAACTCCAGAGGCAGAAATTCTATAGGCTTTCTAGAGGATGTAGCCTAGAAAGCTCAGGCTTAGCCATGGTTCTGATGGTTTCATGCAAGAATCAGAGTTTGGAAAGATGGATATAACCTACCCATTTCACCCTTCCAAACCTCCTTCAACCAGGGCCTATGATTTAGTTACATCTGTCAAGTACAAACTCATAACTAGATATAAGAAAACTACTGAATGACTGTCACCATTAGATGTCTGGGCTTGATTCAAAAAGACTTGGATAGATCTGGTTAGAGCATCTGACCATCTGACCACCTTACCAGTGGGAAGGTTTGCATCCAGCCTAAAGTTAAAACAGGGCACTCACCTGGTGTGTTGCAGATGTTGAAAATCAGAAAATATCATAAAGAAATATAATTCTAATCACTGAATGCTGAGGGAAAAGATACAGAACTGAAAATAGGAGACACTGAGCAGAACTAGAGCTGACATCAACGAGGCTGGGAAGGGCAGTTGCAGGGTCTGAGCATGACAATTCACAGGCAATGGGCACATGATGTGTAGTTGGTTATGTTTGCATGACAATCTGTGAAGATAACAGAAGCAGGAAAATCGCTCGTGGCTGATTTCATCTCAGACCTGGTCCTCCTCCATCATCTCCATCCTTTATCTATCTCTGGGCTATCTCTCATGACTCACCCACCATACCCGGCCCTCCTTTCTTTGCTTACCCTCTGGCTTGTCTTGTCAATACCTTCCCTCTCTCAGTTTGGACCTTGTTTCTTCTATTATTTGATTTCTGCTCCTGAGCCTCCTGGGACCTCAGCCTTTTCCTCTGAGGTTCAATGCTCATTAGCCAGGACAGTATAGAAGAGAGACGTTTTTACATAAACACTCAGGGCAACAGGAAAACAGAGAGAACTAGAAGCTTCAATGAGATCGTACTAAGAGGATGAGGAAAGAACCAGAAGGCAGACTCAGCAGGCAGAAGTGCTTCAGGTGAGCAGATGAAGCAATGGCATAGTTATTGGTGTTAGCTTACTAGTAACAGATGGAGCTAGAAAGGTAAATACTGTGTAAATATCACCTTAGAAAGCAATAAGCATTAATAGAGCAGAGCAATGTGGTTAGGATGACAGACAAGTAGGCAAGGAGTCCTCTGGTGGGGGGAGAGAGAGAGAGAAGAAGAGCTGAGAAGAAATCATAGGATTCCCACAGTAAAGTGACGATCTTCTAGAATTGTGATACCTCTAGCCTCCCTTGACTTTGGTTCTCTCACCAGCTAACTGCCCTTACCCATCTTTGGACAGAGGACACATCAGCCAGTGCTTACTCACCTCTGTCAAGAGGTCCACTTCAGACAAAGGAATAGGACAGAGAGTTGTAACCTTGGCTAGCACCACAGACTCTGGCCACAGACTCTTTGGGGACCTATACATCTCTTCCAAATCTGTTATACCAAACACTGTTTCCTAATCTTAATTATGTCTTACAAATATCTTCTATGAACCACAGATACCAATCTGTAAAAGTACAGAGCTAAATTCTGACCCATTTCGGGCCTCTGGATAATGAATCCTAGGCACACACTCTGACCACATCTCTACCTGTATCAACTGCCTCAAACATGGGCAGAGGAAACACTTTCACCTGTGTTTCCACTACATTTTTGGGAGCAATGAGTATTAACTTGAGAGCCTAGTGAGTACCGGGCCACAATCTGGGCACTGGTACCAAGAAATAAACAAGAAATAGCCCTTCTCTTTCAAAGTGCATAATCTTTATCATAGCATCATTATAGGTACTGTAATTGTTTCTGTCTTTATCACTAAGATATGGCCACCTCAGAGTCAGAGATAGTGTCATTCTTCACACATAATATAGGCCCTATCTGTGATCTAAGACAGAATTGAGTTTAAATTGCAGGGCTACTAACTGTGTGATCTTGGGAAGTTGCTCATACCCACTAGTTTGGACCATTCTTCCCACTCTTTACCAAGCCATTCTCAAACATCCTTCAATATTCAGACCAGGGAGACATGTACTTCCTTCAGTGAAGGACTGACAGCTATGAGTATTGTGCTCTCACTAAAAAAACAAAAAACAAACAAAAAACAAAAACAAACAAAGAAACAAAACAAACAACTAGAAAATTAAAAAATATATGCAACAGTGGTTTTCAAATGTTAGCTAACAGACAATATGAGACTGTCTGTGATCCCTGAGAGAAGAGGAAAAAAGATTAGCTCTATGAATATAACATCTTAGTACCTGAAAGTGTTTCCACACCATAACGCAAAGAGAAGAATCCAATGTAAAGCTCAGCAGTCTCTCTAGATTGAGGAGGCAGAGATTAGAGTGTGAAGAAGGCCAAGCTGTCTAGAATTTTCAGGGCACAATACCGGAAAGAGGTAGCTACACAGAGAGGGTAGGGGAAATTCTAGAGAACTTTAGTGAGTTCCCCACAAGTCTTAAGCTTAGTGCTGACTGATCAATGAAAGCATGGGAGAGAACTACCCGAGGTGAGAAAAATAAACAATAGAAGGCAGTGGGTCAAAGAATCCTAATCTAGACAGGTCGGGGAAGAGTTTGGTTTCCCTTTAGCCAAAGTGGAGAGGCATTGGGTAATATTTTCCTGGAGTTAAAAGACTATTCTGGACCTACAATAACAAAGCTAAAAAGCAAGCCTCAAATGTATCAAATTGATATACAATTTACTATGGTGTCTGCCAGAACAAATTCCAAAATCCTTTCAATAAGTACATAAAAATCTCATGCCCCAAAATATAAAATTGCAATGTCTCATAGCAATAAAAGACTATCATGTATGTAAAGAAACATAAAAATATGACACGCAGACCAAGAATAAAGAGAAGATTAAATTAGTAAACAATTACCTTAAAGAAATTATTATAAACCTTCTTCATATGCTTAAAAATGTAAAGTAAAACATGAACACAATGAGGAAAATTTTTAAATATAAAAAAGAGCCAAGTGGAACTTTTGGTGATTAAAAAACAGTTTTGGGGATAAAACATATAGTGAATGGGATTGATAACAGATTAAATACTACAAAAGAACAGATCAATGAATTTGGAGTCTTAGCAACAGAAACTATCCAATAGGAGCACAGAAAATAATCATTCTTATTTTTTCAATCATTTTACTTTTGGGTTTCTGATACTTGCAGTAAGAAACATCCTAACTGATAAAACCATGTGTCTGTAAGCAACTTAATTGCTCTGTGCTTCAATTTTCTCCCCGCTAAATTAGAGATAATAATAATAGTTATCTCATAAAAATTTTAGGCAAATTAAATGAGATAATACAAGGAAAGTATATAGTATAATGTCTAGTAATACATATTGGTCTCAATACATTGGCTGCTATTATTATTATTATTATTATTATTAATTATTATTAACTAATATATTGGTTCTCTCCCCTGAAAATGAAGGAAATTCATGACTAAAACTAAAAGATTTAAATCGATCAAAAAAATCTATTGGCTTCCTGCTGCATGTCAAGCCCTGTCACAATAGCTGTGAATGAATCCATATCCCAAAGCTCACAGACTAGAGAGGAATAGAGCCAAGAAAAAATGTCAATTATGGTACAGTACTTTGGCAATTTACAACTTCTTTGACTTGTTAAATATAGGGTGTCAAGGTTACTCAGAGAAAGGGCCTTTTACCATGGCTTAGTAGAGTTAACATATGAGCTAGGGACTTGAGAACATGAATGAATTATCCAGGTGAAGGGGATCCAGTAGAGTATTGGGAAGGTGTTCCAGAAAGGGGCAGGGGGGGGACACAAAGTCTAGAAGTAAGAACATACAGCATGTAGAGAATCCAAACACTTCAGTGTTGCTAAGCCATAGATCGTCAAGCTAAAAGATGGATAGTAATGTTGAGGGCACACATGTAGTTTTTCTAAGTCATAAAGAGGATGAACCTGTAGGCTCTCTGGAAGAGCTTCTAATTTAGAATCCAGCATAAAGTAAGTCTTAGTAATGAAAACTGTGCTGCTCCTGGTTCATGTCCCTAAATATGAATTTGACCTGTTATTTATTTAAGATGTGAAGCTCTTGCCTAAACATCAAAGACTTCAGCTTAAAAAAACATAAAACCTGGCTCAAGTTAAGATTAAAACTTTTAAAGTGGGCCAAGTTATAAATTAACAAGTTTCCTACCGTATGCATGAACTGGAGGCTTACACTGAACTAGGTCATAGACCTGGATTAGACTAACTGGTCTGGATTGTTTGGGTCCCCAAGTTGCAACATTCTGGGAAAGCCAGAGAGGGAGCTTGGGGAAACTGGACAAGTAGTAAAGCCCAGAATTATGTGTGGAATCAAATTTAGGGATAGTCAGTTCAAAAAGGCTCTTAGAGACTGACTCTCTGATCAGAGTTCTCAAACTTTTAAAAATAAGACACCCTTTCTTCAAATGTTCAAGTTTACCTTGGTAGATTGCAAAAATGGCCCAAAATTCCTCCAATCAATCCCTGTGTACATGTTTTTTGTATTGTGGCTTTGAGACTTTTCCTGTCAAGAGGCAGAGTCTGTGTCTCTATTCCTTAAATCTCAGTTTGGCCCTGTTACTTGTTTTGACCAATGGATGTTGACAAATATGATGCAAGTAGACATCTGGAACTGACTTGCTTATCCTATTTTTCTGCTTTTTAGAATCCTAAGATCACCATATAAATAAGCTCATGCTAACATCCTGAAGGAAAATAGGCCACATAAAGAGAGGTCCAATCACCCTAGTCATCCCTGTCAAGGCTATCATAAACTGGACAAACCAGCTGCTCTCAGTAACATGAGTGAGCCCTGCTGAAACAAGCAGAAGTACCACTATAAGCTGAACCTAGCCCAAGTTGTTGACCCTTAGAATCATGCCCTAAATAGTTATTGGTTTAAGTCACTATGCTTTGGCATATTTTGTTCAGAAGCAAAAGCTAATCAATACATTCACTAAAAATTTCAGCATAAAGAAGAGCTGAACTTCTGGTCAAGATAGTGTAGTAGGTAGACACTGTGCTTGCCTCCTCTCATGACCACATCAAAATTACAACTAAACTACAAAACAATCATCATTGGGAGTTAACTGAGGTCTGGCTGAACAGAAGTCTTAACAACTGGAGACATATAGAATAGGTCATCCTTAGACCTTTACCAAGACACATAATCAAAATGCCAAAGGATAAAGATAAAGAGAGAATCTTTAAAGCAGCAAGAAAAAAGTAATTAGTTCCCTCCAAAGGAGTTCCTATAAGACTGTTAGCTGATTTCGCAACAAAAACTTTGCAGGCCAGAGGGATTGACACAAAATATTCAAAGTGATGGAAAATAAGGACCTACAACAAAGATTACTCTACCCAGCAAAGCTATCATTTAGAGTCAAAGACAGATAAAGAACTTCCCAGACAAGAAAAAGCTAAAGGAGTTCATCAACACTAGAGGAGTATTATAAGAAATCTTAGAGGGAGGGGGAGGGAAAAGAAGGGGGGATGTGAGTGGGAGGAGGAGGAAAAGGAGAAAGAAGAACAACAACATCAAAAATATAAATAATAAAATGGCAATAACTACATATTGACAATGAAAAAGGATTAAATGCTCCAATCAAAAGATATGGTTGCTGAATGGATAAGCAAACAAGACCTTTATATATGCTGCCTACAGAGACTCACTTCAGATTGAAAGACACACACACACACACAGTAAAAGTAAAGGGATGGAAAAAGATATTTCATAAAAATGGAAATGAAAAAATCTGAGGGGTAGCAATACTTATAACCAGACAAAATAGACTTTAAAACAAAGGCTATAACAAGAGACAAAGAAGGACCCAGTAATCCCACTTCTGGGTATTTATCTGAAGAAACCAAAAATACTACTTTTAAGGGACACGTGCATCCATATATTCATTGCAACATTATTTACAATAGCCAAGATGTGGAGGCAACCTGGGTGTTCATCAGTGGATGAATGGATAAAGAAGAGGTAGTACATTTATAGAACAGAATGTTATTCAGCCATAAAAGTGTTATAAAAAGAATGAAATCTTGCCGTCTGCAACAATATGGATGGACCTAGAGGGTATTGTGCTGAGTGGAGTAAGACAGACAAAGAAAGACAAATGCCAGATGGTTTCACTTACATATGGAATGTAAAGAGCAAAACAAACAAACAAACAAACAAAACAAAAACAAACTCATAGATATAGAGAACATTTTGAGGGTTGCTGGATGTGAGGAGGGTTGGGCAGTGGGTGAAAAATGGGAAGGGATTAAGAAATACAATTGGTAGTTAAAAAATAATCATGGGCAGGTAAGGTATAGTATAAGGATCATAGTCAATAATATTGTATTAACTATGTATGGTATCAGATGGGTATTAGATTTATCCAGATGATCACTTCGTAAGTTATATAAATATCTAATCACAGTGTTGTACACCTGAATCTAATATAATATTATATGCAAACTATAATTGAAAAATAAAAAAAATTATTTAAAAAAAACAGCTAAAATAAGATCTGATCATTGAAACAGTGTTAAGGAAAGAGAGCCTTGGCCAGTCTCTTCCTAAAAGCCGGAAACATATCCCTCTTCTGCTGATATTCCCTAAAGGGCTCTGTAGAACCACTAGATTCCTGAATAAGAGTCTAAAATATTTGTTAAAGTCCAATGCCTATAGATTTGGAGACTAAGGGCCAAAGATGATCCTAATTGCCCTAAGTCATTCAGTGCACTGAGAATATCTGGCCATAGTTCAAAGACGGGTACATAAAAATGAATTTTAGACCAAATGGGATACTTATGTTGAGAGGATACAAGATGAGAAGCAATTTCAGCCATCCATGAGATACAAGCCTTCTTAAGAATGAAGTCATCACAGCATATGATGGAGAGAAAAGATAAAGAGAAGTGAAATCCTAATGACATCATATGGACCCAGCTGAAGCAAACTAGATCTACCTTTACACTTTCCAGTTATGTACTGAAAACTGTCCTCTGTTTCTTAAGCCAAGATGTGCAGTATTTTCTGTCACTTATAACCAAGATTCCTAATTGATTTACTTATTCTGATATACTTATTCAAATTCACTTAGATGGTCAGTATCCAAGCTGAGATTCTACTCATTTGATTCCACTCTCTCTCCAACAGGACAGGAGATGATATAACCTTTTTATACCTTGTATATCTTCCTGAAGAAAATGGGGGTCTGGAAACTTTTTTATATAAAGAAAGAAGTGGAGACCAAGCAGGAAGAATTATATATGGTGCACCTGGAATCAGAAATATATGGAAATCCACAAAGGTGGATTGGAAGTATAAGGAGATATGTCAGCAGGTTGAAAGAGTAACTTGAAGTTCAGTCTAAGCAGTTAGTTAGCCTGAGATATTAAATTATACTGCATTAAATATCATCTGGGATCAGAACTGGTCTCAGGATGTGGGCAGGCAGAAGGGGAGCTTTGTTCCTAGTGGGGTTAGGGTGATCTTAGGAATGAGGAGAGAGTGGTCACATGGGACAGAAAGCCAGACTGACTAATACACAAAGTAGACATGAACCATGCTGTGCAGAACAGTGTCACCAGCCTGAGACGTCAAGACTCAGAGCAGAACCCTGTCTCTCTGATGTGAACCCACACCACAGTTGAACAAATGTATGCTCTGTCTAATCATCGGAAAGTAAAAATAAGCCTTTCCTTCTTCTACTTGTTTGCAAATTGAAAGTCTAACAACTTTACCACTCAACTGCTTGATGATTAGTAGGCGGTAATTTAAACTATACACATTATGCTAAATATCCTTATATTAATTCAGTCTGAGTGAGTTTTTATAAAATGCTTTGTTCTGCTCAATAAAGTTAATTATATGTTCTATGTTTCATAACTGAATGTCTTGATTTTTTTAAAACATAATGGCAGCTTCAATTGCATTTCCTTATAAACTCGGGTGTGTTACAAAAAGCAATCCATATAAGGAAGCAGAGCTGTCCACTCCCCACCGCCCTGCCACTTACAAAGGTGGGGAAGGTCTTGTTTAAAAGGGGCTGGCTATACCCAAGAGATCCAGGAGCCAAAGTGCTGAGCAAATAGGCCCCTGGGAAACCTCTCTAATGTGGAAGAGGAAGGTGAGATCTGGACTAGGCACCATAAGCCTAAGCGTTCAGGGTCTGTTCTAGTGGGCTTTGAAAAGAAGAGGTTAAAAGGTAGCACTTAACCAATATATGAGCAATTCCACAATATGTAAGCCCATTCTGGAAAGTGTAGCTACTGATGGTACTTCATCAATCCTGTGCAGATTCCCTCTCAGAGAAGCAGGAGTATGTGCTGCACCCAGCCTGGTATAAGAGCCCAGAAAGGCATGAACGAGAGATATATCTTCATATAAAGTTATAACAGAAATAGAAATAGCAATGGCTAGCATTTATTGAGCACTTATTCTAAGCACTTTACATATATCAACCTATTTAATCCTCCTTAGAATCCAATGAGATAGGTATTATTACCCTCAATGTAGAGATGAGGAAAACTGAGGTGTAGAGAAGTTGGGTAACTTGGACACAGAGCCATGTAACTAGTACATAGAGTCAAGAGGGGTGATCAGGAGTCAGCATCCTGAGGAGATAGTGAAGTCAAAGCCAAGTCATTATTATGCAATTACTGGACAGACACATCACAACTAAACAGCTACCAGGGAAAACACAAAAAAGTAGAAGGGTTAGAGGCAGAGGCAGGGGAAGCAGAACCTGAATGCATTTCCAGAGTGGATTCTCTCTCTTTGCATTGAGCAACAGTGGCTTCAAGCACATGTAGGAAGGAAGCCATCAAGGAACAGATAGATGCTGCTAAAGAACAAGAAAACATGAGACTCAGGCAATAAAATAGGAGAACTAGTTGCTATTTATTTCATTATTACAATAATAACCTAGTTATGAATTTTTATTTAATCAATAAAATTTACATATTTAGTGTATTGGCTTATGTAATTAATGATTTTATCACATTCCACCCAGCACAGGATTTGGCACATGGTAGGAACTAAATGAATATTTATTAAATAAATAATTTTAATAATGGTTATTACTAAAAATAATGTACATGTATATTACTAGATGTAGTTTAGGGTAAACATGATAGACTTGATAGAACAGTACTCAAATATAGATTTCAACTTTTTTGTCCATGTGCTCTTGGACAAGTTATTTCACAACTCTGAGTCTCATTTTTCTTAAGAGTAAATGAAAATAATATTAACAGTGAACTACTCTCAAGTGAGATAATGTATCTGAAAACGTTTTAGAATCTACAATGTACCATCTCCTCATTAGGCTCCATTAACCTAACTAACCTTCCTATTTACAAATACATTACATTTGACAGTTAATATTTCACTTGATTTGTCCATTGGCAATGACATTCAAAGTAGAGCTACAGATCATCAGCCAAGGCTGGTTTTACACAAGCTTCTGCTTCCTGATCCATTTATGGCAGAAACTCACATCTTAGCTTCTAGCTCTTCCATTAAATTGCTGTGTGACCATGAATAAGTTAGTAAAATTTCTGAACCTCAAGTTTCATTCCTAAAAAGCATGAGAATTATATCTGCCTGGCTCATCTTACAGGGTCATGGAGAGGAAATTAGGACTGCAGGAAACTCGTGTCAAAAGATATCTTTACTTCCTCTGATTCAGCCCGTACCTGCTGTATATGACCAACCAGTAGCGAACAAGCCATAACATATCTAAGGTCAGCTGTGGGAACTAGAAGAAGCAGGGACAGTAATACAACAAACAACCAATAAATGTTCTGAGCACTTGTGAGTTTTCAAAATCTAATTAGAAAAAATGAAGATGCATTTCATAGAGGGGAGAAGTACCATAAATAATCCTAAATATTAGCTAATCCCCTTCACCATCACTAAAAAAGAAAAGCATGCTTCATCTAGATTCAACACACATCTCCTGTCAACCTCTGAAGTGCTGGTGTCAGCTTCTCCCTGGCACATTTCTATTCATGTTTTCAGTAATCCTTCCAATAACCCAAGGAGATCGATGTTCTAGACTTATTTAAAGAGAAAAAAAAACAGCTTCATAAAATGTAAGTGGTGCGTGTCAGGTTCAGTCTCCGGGGTGATGAAGCAAGCACAGTGCAGTGTCAAGATTTCTAACCTGGGAGTAAAGAGGGCTGCACATTCCAGCTGGTCCTTTCTCTCCAAGTCTACCCATCTATAATACCAGGAGCAAGGAGGCTTTTTCTTGTGCCTATGATGGTTCATGATTCTAAGAATGTGGCAGTCTTGTTTCTATTCTGCTCATGTTAAGAGTTCTATGAATGATTTATGGCCAGAGCCTTTTCTTCCCTCTATCTTTCTCTGAACTTATTCTTAGATATTTGTCCATTCGGTTATGGGTTTTATTGAGACTTATGGGTCAATCATGCCTTGAAAACCCAGATCAAAAAAAAAAAAAGATGCAGACCAAATGTTTCACTTAATTCTCTTCTCCAAGGAGAAACTTCTTTCCTTCACCTTCTAAGGAAAAAAAAAAAAAGTAGTTTTAACCACTAATCACAACTAATGGAAGATGCACTCTGTTATTCTTGACCACAATGACTTGAGGCAGACCCCAGGGAAGTCAATATTAGATCAATTTGCGGACAGAGGCTGGGGAAGGTGTAAAAAGCTCCCACCATGGGTCCATTGTAGAGCCCTGTGAGGGCTGCACTTGACTGGGAAACATTTAAATCTATTTTCTTTTGACCTCTGAGGACTCTTAAGTGAAAAGGGTAAAAAGCCCTTTGCAACAAGTCTGGTGTTTTGACTTTCATTTCCCAGGGCACAGGGTCTTTCTGAAGGAGGAGAGGGCAAACGCTTATAGTTAATGGAAGCCATGCTGGGCAATTGGTGTCATCAGAATCCCAGGCTGAGCTCAGGGGCAGGGCCAGAAAATCCGAGGAGACACTGAGGGGCGGTATAAGGCTGCACCCCACAGTGAACCAGGGTAGGATAATGAGAGGTATAAATGACCTCAACCAAAGACAATACCCAAAGAGTGGAAAGAGCCCTTAATGGCAGATGAGGACACTTGGCTTCTAATTGTTCTTAGCTTTTAATAAGCACTTATTATGTACCTGGCACTAGGAAAAGACTCTATGTGTTTTACCTCACTCAGTGTCCCCACGAACCCCATGTGGTAGATAGTGCTATCCCCATTTTAAGAATAAGGAAACTGAGACCTAGAATGTGTGTTAATAGATATAAATATGTAGATGAGACAGAGATAGAGATACATACACGCATACAAATTTTCTGTTTCTCTGGAGAACCTAACTTGCCTTAGCCTCTGTCTGTGGTCTGAATGCTGGAATCCTACCGCAGAACCATGGGGCCAAGGCTTCTCTCCTGCTAGAAGATGGGAATATTTGGGTATGAATGAGGACAGACATTAGGAACTTGTTGTTTAGTTACCCTAAGAGCTACCACTGGTCAACTGTTTCTCTCCCATTTGGTTGTCTACAAATCAAGGTCTCCAAAAGCATAATCTAGTTCTAGTTTAAAAAACTAACTTACTTGCCTAAATACCCTTGAATCCTGGTGAAAAGAAAATGATCATAAGGAGAGGCAGGCCAAGAAAGAAACCAGTGAATGAAGAATCAATTTAACGTAAAAAAAAGAAAGAAAGAATAAAGCTAAGAGTATATCAGATAAACCAAAGTTAAGTCCTGATTGAACAATGCCTGAAGCACATCTTGGCTTCATGATTATGAAAGCAAATAAATTCCCATTTTGTAAGCCTTTTTGAGTTAGATTTACTAGTACTGTCAATCTAAAGCATCTTAACGGAGAAATTGGAGACCACGTTAATTAATGGAAGGAAAAAAACACTGGTTTTCCACAATTAAAACAATAAAACACTAATGTGTGATAATTAATCTTATAGGGTCAACCTGACGAGGCCACAGGGTGCCCAGATAGTTGGTTAAACATTATTTCCAGGTGTGTCCGAAAAGGTGATTTTGGATGAGATTAACATTTGAATCCATGGACTGAGTAAAGCAGATTACCTCACCCAGTGTGGGTGGGCCTGTTGAAGGCCTGAACAGAATAAAAAGCTGAGGAAGGAAGAAAGAATTCTCTCTTTCTGCATGACTGGCTTTGAGCTGGGACACTGGTTGTCTCCTGCCTTCAGACTTGGACTCAGACTAGAACTTATTCCACTGGCTCTCCTGGTTCTCAGGCATTCAGACTTGGACTGAAACTTACATCATCAGCAATCCTGCTGCTCAGGACTTCAGACGCAGACTAGGTCTATACCATCAGCTCTCCTGAACTTCTCAGCCTCCAAAACCATATGAGCCAATTCTGTCTAACAAGATACACACACACACGCACACACACATATCTTAATGGTCATTTCTCTGGAGAACCCTGAGTAACACAAAATAGAGCTGCTTTTGATACAGCTCAGGGTAGGAAATCAAAGCGGACCAGGCTCCACCTAATCCCTGCCCACTTCCTAGTTCCTGAGGAATATCCCCATCACCTCAAGTTCTAAAAGCATACTTTGAAAATCACAAACTGAAATTATCTCTGTTGGGCCTTTTGTTGTTTTAGAAGATATCTCTGAGAGAAGGAAACTTTGTTAGATCACAGACATTTTGAAATGAATTTCTTCCATATGCTCTGACTTGCTCTGGGAGTCTCTCTGTGGACCTCTATTTCCTCATTTGTAAAATTAGCTTCTTGGATGAAATGAGTATCAGAAAGGCTCTCCTCTTACCCTATCCAATATCAGAATAAGAACAGATTGATCACCTCTCTGTCAGAATGAAACTGTGGGTAGCTAAATTTTTTTTTTCTCCTTATACAAACGTGATACAAATTCTCTGGAAATATTTAGAAATAAATAGAATGAAAAAAAAAAACTAGAAAATACAAATTACTTATAATACCTCTCTTGAAAATAACCACTGTGAACATTTTGATATAAATATGTTCAAGCTTGTCTCTCCCCACCCCCTCTCTCACACACACATACACAAATATAAGAAATTGTAATGTGTATGCTATTTATAACCTGTTGAATTATGTTTAAAATATAATAATCCTTCCATACCATAAATATTACTTCATACTATAATGTCTTAATAGCTGTAAAGAATTTCAATTGCATAGATATACTAAAATTTATTCAACTAATCTTTTTCTGTTGGAAATTTAGGTTTATCCAATTTTCTGCTATTTTAATAGTATGATGAACATTATTGTAGCTAAATCTCTACACATTTGCATTATTATATCCTTAGGATTTATTTTTAGAAATGGAATTACTAATTCAAGGAATATAAACATTTTTAAATTGTTTGATGCATTTTACCAAATTATCTGGAAAGTTTATGCAAATTTAAAAACCCTTTCTCTATATGTAAGAAAGCTTGTTAATTCACACTCTTACCATTATTAGGCTATTATGTTTTAAATCTTAATAAGTCATAAGAAGTGAGAAAAATGAGACCATAGATTCCTTATGAAAAGATACCTAGGACGTGTATGTGTGTGTGGTGGGAAGGTAGTAGTTAATCTCCTCCCAAGTTTGATTTGCAGTTGGACTCTGGAGCTATGTTAGGATTTAACTCTAGTTGTGTGGCTATAATAAAGACTGGTGGCACACGAGGACAATTTGATTTCTCTTTCAAAATCTAAAAATAGAGCAGAAATAGCTTCATGTGACAAAGAGGAAAGGACGCTTGATGGGCCAGGAGAAGACAGCAGCTAATGAATATTAACGGCAAGTCCAAGGTTTCCAAATCCTCCCACATATTCCCCTCTACCTCTTAGAGTCTCAGTCTTTATTGATCAGTGCCTTAACTGTGACATAAGAGCTAGTCCATATTCAGTTGATAGAGTCATCTTAAATTTGTTTATCTGTCCTGTGACTCTTCAAGATAATTTATGTAAAGCATAGTCATACGATGCTCCCAGATTTAACTGCAAACACTTTATACTATGCTTTGTAAAAAAATTTGAGCCCAAAATTCAAAATTTGGCATGTCATTCTCTTTTATTAAGCAATCCAGTGCTTTCAGAGGTGGCCATTCCACTCCAATGTCATGAATTTCCCAAGATGGTCTTCAAAGCCTCAGTGGTCACATCACCATTTTGCCCCTATGTGAGGTGAGCCTCCAGGTTTTCCATCTTTGAACAAGAGTTTTTAATGCCTTCAATGCTAGCCAAACTTTAGGTTCAAAAGGATCTTCCCCACTATGACAGACAGATCCTAAGGTGATGTCCCAATTATCATACAGTGTTCCCATCTTTGTGTAATTCTGAGTATGAACAAGAGCTGTAATTTCTAATATTTTCTAACAGACCATAGCAAAGATGATGAGATGCCATTCCATGATGAAGTTACCTTATACGGCAAAATGATGGACTGTCACCTCATGATTATGTTATAATACACTATACACACTATGTGCATGCATATGTATATGTATGTGTATGTGTATGTGTATTTGTATGTGTATATGTACATGACTTTCAACAGCCTCTCTCTCTCTTATCCTGGCCTTGAAGAAGCAATTTTCCATGAATTTCATAGTTGCAAGGGAGTAAATTCTGTTCAACAACCTGAAAATGAGTTTGGAAACAGATTTTCCTTCAGTTGAGCCTCTGATGAGAACACAGCCCTGGCCAATACCTGGATTACAGCCTAATGAGACCTTGAAGCAAAAAACTCAGATAAGCCATGCTCAGAATTTTGATATACAGAAATTGAGATAATAAATATGTGTTATTTGAAGTTGCTAAGTTTGTAGGAATTTGTTGTGCAGCAACAGAAAACAAATATATCCACATACGCCTTTTTCTGTTATCAATTTCTGTAACAAGGTTCTCAATTACAAACCAATTCTGATTTAAACATAAAGAAATTCATTTAAAGATAAATCAGATAGGCCACAGAATCAATAGAAAGGCTATAGAACTGGTCTCACTCAATGCATGGGAAATAAAGGAGACCAGTAGCAGAAAACCCATAGTTAAGGTATTTCAGCACCAGTCTTGTTATGATACCAGCATTTGCACATCTGCCAGTTATCATCCCTGGTAGACAACACTGCCACTCGACCCTGTTGCTGCTGCTAGGTTCTAGATACCAATGCTGCCACCACTGGGTATAGTTACCATGCAATTCCACCATTTCATCTCTCCTGCCTTGCATCTTTGCATCACTTTTATGAGAATCAAAGAATTAGGTGAAAGCATACCATTAGCCAAGTTTAAGTCACAGGGAACAGTGGGTTGGAGTGTCTACTCAGGGCCACAGAATCACTCTCAAATCTAGAGTATATATTCATATTTTATGTTGATGGTGTCTTAGTCTGTTTGGGCAGATGTAACAAAAATATCATAGACTAGATGAATTATAAACAACAAAATTTTTTTCTCACAGTTCTGAAAGCTGGAAGTCCAAGATCGAGGTGCTAGCAGATTTGGTGTCTAATCAGAGCCTGCTTCCTCATTCATAGATGGCTGTATTCTTGCATATTATTGTATGGTGAAAGGGGCAATAGAGCTCTTTGGAGTCTATTTTATAAGGATACTAATCTCATTTATGAGGGCTCCACTTTCATGACCTGATTACCTCCCAAAGGTCCCACCTCTAAATACCATAATATTGGGGATTAGATTTCAATACATGAATTTGAGGGGGAGGGGTCATGAACATTCAGTCTTTAGCAAATGGCATGCCCTGGAGTTTTACAGAGCTCAGCTATTCACAAACCACAGTGAAATTTGTGCTCTCTGTAAGTATGCAGCGCACAGCTATTCATAGATACTACTATGAGAATGAGAATCCCTTAAACTTTCACAATACACAACTCTGTACTGCTCTCATCCAGTTTCTGTTGTGGAAACAGAAAGTTCCATCCTATCAAGATGTAGACTGTGGCATGTTTCCACTCAACAGGAAGGCATTAGAATGCAGGGAAAACATGGAAAATAAAAAAGATAAATGACCCTTATATGAGTAAATAGTTGGTAAGTGAAGCCATGTGTATAGATAAGATAGCTTAGTCCAGGAATAAAACATGAGGATAGAAGAGAACCATGGAAAAGGCCTCAAAGAACTCCAATACTGCATAGCCAAGAAGAAAATAAAAAGTGTGCAGAG
Organism: Eidolon dupreanum; assembly: GCA_028627145.1. NCBI lineage: Eukaryota > Metazoa > Chordata > Mammalia > Chiroptera > Pteropodidae > Eidolon > Eidolon dupreanum. The sequence continues at coordinate 29,453,126 of CM053510.1, forward strand.
ATGGAGTAAGGATATGTGCATCTCCCAGGTGTAATCCTGAGGAAGAATTTCCTAGGTGGGCTTCAATTTCGTATAACAATTAATTATTTTTGATGAAGAAATATCACTGTGTTTAATTAAATGTAATTTTATTTTTAATGAAGATAACTGTAAAAATCATGAGCAACAATGTCTTTTAGAATCTGTGTCCTGATTTGAGATTCAGAAGTTATGATTACTTCAGAGGCAATATTCAAACTTCTACCTGTAGTCTTGAATTAGAATGAGGAATCGGGATACAGCGTTTGTGACCCAAACATCTTAGTAAGGCCAAAAAAATTTTAATCATATTGCAGCCTATCTAGTTCCCAATTCCTAACATACTGAGAAGTGCAATATATTTATAAAGTTGAATAAAATCTTTCCTAAAATAACCAAAATAAATTTTCCCCAGTCATTAAGAACATGATGTGGTCATGATATAACCCTGAATAGTTAATCAAGAAAAGATGCAGAACTTAAAAAATTGGTTATGGCAGACAATCACATTTCTCTACAGAAACGTAAGGATAATATCAAATTTTAATCAACCATGTCTGACTTTTCTGGTTCGTAGAAAGTGTGGGAAAAATCTCCCTGTGAAAGTTCATGATGAAGAGGAAGACAGAAATGAAATAGATACTTATGCATGTAAAAGGAAATCATTCTTGCTACAAGGTGGATTAAATCATGAAGAAATTCAAGAGAGGGTGAAGGAAGGTGGCAGAGAGGAGGAGTTCTGGATTGATGACCAGGTATGATGGGATCAAGGAAAATAAACTAGAATACAGGACAGAGGAAATGGAGAGAGGTCTCTAGCCAACTAATTGAATCTAGGTAAGCTATAAGAATGAGGTATTCTTATAAATTATTTTAGAGCATTTCTGTATTGGAAAATTCCATGGATATTCAAGGATAATATATTTCCTTTGTCTAGGAGTAAATCCAAACACCTTTATTTAAACTTTAAAACCTTCTAGACAGACCGTCTCTGTTTCTCTCTACTCTGACCACACTGTGACCAAAAATGCTGTTTTCCTTCCAGACCACTGCTTACACCAGGACCTTGTATTAATTTACTTTTCCAAACTTCCATTTAATAACTCCTTGTCCTTGGAAATTCTGCTCCTGTCCAGCTTCCTTCCAAAGGTGGCCATCACCCAAGCATTCTCTGTCACTACCTTGGCAGTTGACCCAGACTTTCTGGAATTATTTTTCCTAAACCAGATAAGCTTTGTCACGAAGAAGGGAAGGATCTTGACAACATGAATACATGTGTGAGGGCTGAATACAGAACCAAGTAGGATCATCTGAGGAGAGCCAAGGCTACTATAAGCCTGGTCCTCAGCTGGGTTATCCAAGAGCCCTGAACGAGATGTCCAAGAAATCACAGTGAATTTAGGACAGATTAAGGCTAGTGTTGACCATCAAGTAGAAGCAGAGTTGCTGTTCTTATTGGTCTGTTTTAAAGAGGAAATCAAATTTTATTCACAGAAGATATATCTGTCCACAATGAGAAGAAACTGGGAAAACCACAGACCTGGTAGTAGACATTATTCACTGGAGCAGAAATCCATTCCTTGGGTGGGGGAGGGGCAGTGGGAAATGACTACAGCTATTTTGGCAGCAGCTACCACCATCACCATCACCACCACCACCATCACCACCACCACCAGCACTCATAGCTACAGTTGAATCTCTTTTCTGTTTTAGGCTCTGTAGCGCATTTCTCATTAATTTCTTACAATCTCCTTCATGTGGCATGTTGTCATCTCCTTTTTGTATGAAAGGGTCATATAATTGGATCAGCACAGCCAGAAAGTGGCAGAGACAGGATTCAAGCCAGGACCACCAGACTCCAAAGCCCCACATTTTGTACTGTAAATCCTGCTGCCTCTGCAGAAGCTGTCAGGCTGAAATGGAACCTGAAGCTAAGCTATGTTCTGAGGAGGGGTCGGGAATAGTCTTCAATTAAAGGGCAAATAATGGTCTGGGCTATGCCCCAAGCACACTGGATCTCAAGCTATTAGCAACATAAGTAATTCCTTTCCCTGCATGCTGGAGAGACTGAGCCTTTACTCCTATTGCCTGCCCAACAGAGACTGAGCATCGTTGAGACTGTAGTTAATAGTGACTTTGGAACACAAGGGATGATATATTCTATCATCTTCCTATCTGGAGAATGAGCCCATTAGTGAGAGGAACTATGGCTTGGATATCTTATATACCTGTCCTGAGGCTGGCCCAGAGTAGGTCTTTAGTATGTGCTTGCTGATAGATTGATTGGTTGACTGATTGATAGGCAAACTGACTGAATAAAAAGGCATTAGAGAAGGCAACAATTGGTTTAGTTCTTCCATTATCCATTATCCCTCTCTGCTTCCTCAGGCATGCCTTGTAGATATGTGACTTATTGCTTCCTTCTCTCCCCTCCCACTCGAGAGAACATGACATGACCTTTCTAGACCCATAGAATATATTTACTTTCCCCCTGGGTACTTTTGATTTGCATTAAGCAAAACAATGCTTACTTTGCTTTCCCCTCTATCCTTAATAAATGGGAACCCAGACTCTCCTAGGCGTCCCAGGCAAATCAATGGTCCAAATCAGATGAGCTCTAAGCAGGTATGCTGGCCCAGCTTAGCAGGGGAAATGACTGTACACACATCCCATCTCCAATCTCTCATCCCTCCCCACTCCACCCCATCCCATACTGCAATCTTCTATCTAACTTAATAAATGAAGAATAGTGCATTCAGCTAAGTGCCTGGAGGATAACATACACCAATCTCCTATACAAGCCAGAAGAACTATTCAGGCACCAACGTACAGGAACCCAGAGGTCTAATGAGGCAGACCTTCATCATAAGGGTCTGTCACCAGTGGTACGGGGCATCAACTGCCTGAACTCATATCAGACAAAGTCAAGTTCTCGTTGGTTAAATGCCACACAAACCTCGACCACTGGGCTATCTCACTCACTAGGATGCTACAAGTCTTCTCCCAAGTACCCTGAGGTTCCTGTAATAGAAGTATGACTTCTTATTCCAAGCCCTAGGAACATTTTGTGTTCTTATCCTCCTTCATAATATTCATTTATTAATACCTTCTTACTAATATTAGCATTAAGTTGTTTTTTGAATTGAGAAAGTTTTTAGAGTGAAAGATATCTCTTAATAAGTATGCAAGGATGAGTAGCATAAATTGGGACTGTCTTAGACAAACCAGGATGTGTAGTAACTCTATTAGTAGCTTCTCAAATGAGAACTTACTGTGGACAGGGACAGTGGTCCTTCCTCTTCTGCTCCCCATCCCCCTTTAACCTCCAGTTCTTATTCAGGGTGGAGTTACACACAGTTTCTAGTGGTCCCTGCTGCACAGGTCAAGGTGTATAGGAGTATTATCTTCAAGTTCAAGACCACTCATTCCTGACCAAAGAATGCATATGAGTATTCTAAAGAGTATCAAACACAGTTGTTTCTTCTTTTCCTAAGCTCTTGGCCAGCTTGTCCTATAAGCAATCTAACTGTGGCCAGGGAAGCCTGACAGCCCTGTGAATCCCATAGTAGATACTGGAACTGGCACAGTGGACAGCTGGGATCCCAAAGCACCAAGCTGCACCTTTCTGAAATATCAATCTTGAGCAGCAAGTGCTAAAGTCAGACAAGGCTCAGGGCCTGCCAGGTAAATGCCCAAGACTCCCTTCTCCCTACCAGAGGTGGGTCTGGGCATCCCTGGAAAGGCAGGAGTATTGTACAATCCTAGCCCACCTCTCACAGCTTCTCAAGACCAGTTGTTTGTTTGCTTGTTTGTTGTTTGTTTTTGTATGCTGTCACACCACAGCCCTTTCTATTTCACACTCGAAGCCAAATCTCCTTCACCTGTTTCTGGGGTCCTTGCACAGCAGTGGAAGTTAAAGGACCATCTGTTGTTCTCACGTGGCTTCCTGGCCTCAGTAGAGCCAGCACTGGCTATCTTACTCTGAATTCTCACAGGTGGTCTCAGTGCTGAATCTGGAGAGGGTGGGTTCCCCACCCTCCCATGCCCCCATCCATCTTCTGAGGCTCCACTCTATCCTTCTTTCGTGTCATCTTCAAACAAAATCAGCTGTTGATAGGCAGAAGATACCCATTATCTCTTCATCTCCTGAATTCTATGGGGATCTTGGTACCCTGCGGTTTCCTGAGCTGCTAGGGAACCAGGAGTGAACACTGAGTCTTCTCTTAGTAGTGCATCTGGACATTGTTGTAGGCACAATGCCCACATCATCTTACTGATTTCTCTTGCCAGATAAGTATTACCTCTTTTGTTTATACTTGGAAAACCAAGGCTAAGTGAGTTTAAGTACTTTGCCCAGAGTCACAGGGCTTTCTGCTACCCTGCAGATAAAGGGGAGTATTTGCTGGAAAGAGACTGAACATTCTTGCTGAGACACAAACATACAAAGTAAAACGACACTAGATAGTTTAATCAAGAGAAAAGGAGCCACAGTTTGGGAATCCTTGATAGAAGGACATGTGACAGCATTATTTCACTGAGAGGGCATTAACATTATTCTGTATCCTGTGGTTGTTATTATGCAAACAACTCCCATAATAGCATGTCTACTAGGTCCTGGTAATCAGAAGGTTTCCAGGTACAGGATTTCCTTAACTATTATCCTGCATTCAATAAATCAAGGCAAACATTTTAGTTCTGAAGACTCTGGCAAAGTTTTGTGTAAGAAAATATTTCTTTAAGAATTATGAAAAATTTCTTGCTTTAACTTGCTCTGACTTAAATTTACAGTTTAATGCTTCAAACTGTACAATTACAAAACTGTACCAAAAAACAGGCAAATGGAAAAAAGATAGCAAGAAAAAAACATCAGAAAGCTAAAAGCAGCAATGATGAAATTGTCACCGATTAATTTTTTTCCAAAAAAATATAAGGTTTACAAAATTATTGTAGTCTGATTTTTTTTTAGTGTGGTGGAGAGGGAAGAACATGAGACTTGAACAAAAGCTCCACTCTTTAATGAGTTTGTGGTTTTCATTTCTCTGAGCCTCAATTTCCTCATTTTACAAATAAAACACATAATAGCTATGTAATTCTGGATATAAATGGTCTAACTCATTGTCTGATGCTCAGTGTTACTCTCTTTCCCTTCCTAACACTAAGTGAAAAGGCCTCACCAAGATGTACCAGGTCAGTCATTTCTCAGTCATTTCCTAAGAAAAGTTCCCCCAAAGTCAGGAGGCCGGCGTTAGGACCCAGCTCAGTGCCCATAGATCCATCTCCTTCCACCACATGCAAAGCATCAAAAGAACAGCTCTGTCCATGAAAATCACAGCACCAGAAGGAGGGAAATCAACCCCCAAATTAATCAAACAGGATGTAATTCCCAGAGCAAGCATGCATCAATTAGGGGAAATGTTACCGTCAGGTACCGGGTTTGGAATTTCACAAGGGACTCATAAGGTGAATAAACTAAGCTCTGGCATTGATTATGGAAAGCAGTGGCTGTATGATGTCAGGACTGCTGTGATCAGTTCAGCCTGAAATTCACTTTTCAGTGTCTTGATTTCTAGGATTACCTTTGTGCTGACTGACAGCCAAAGAAAGAAAAACTGCACTGCTTAATGGAAAACTTTCTCTGATCTGTTCATCTAACAGCCAGCTGATACACCAATGCTGATTTTCTTTGCCTGTTTTTCAACTATATATGTTCTTCAAATCAGAGCAAGTAAAAGCAAGAAATTCTTCATTGCCCCTTCTATGTACAAGGCCCTATATTGACACAGTGAATGTTACAGAGAAAAAAATCTCTACTTTCTGGGAGGAAAGGTAAGAAAAGCTGATTGCTACTGAGACCTGGCTCTATACCAGGGACTATTTCCCAGGCTTTAGGTCTATTATTATCTAATTTTTTTCTCCCAACAATCATATGAAGTAAATGTATGGTTCCCATTCTCTGGATGGGAAAACTGATGTTCAGAGAGGCCACTAATTTGAGCCCTGATTTGTTGCACTCTTAAGTCCCTATACCTCGTGGCCTTATAATCTATCCCTAGATCAATGTCCAAAATCATCATCTCTCTGCACAGATGACAGAATGGGGCAGAAAACAGTGAGCATCAGGCTGTTACTTCATATTCATTAGTACATCCGGTGCACCCAGACATCCTCTGCTCACGTAAGGACACTCCCAAGAAAGTGCTACCTTCTCTACAGTGAGAATCAATAACTCCTTCCTTTGAGTTGCCACTGTATTTTGTTTGAACTTCCCTTAGGAAAGTTATTCTTTTGCTTTACCAAAAAATAAAAAAATAAAAAGCCCTAGTTGTTTACACATCTATTCCTTCCCCAAACTTTCTACTATTTTGAACCCTATTTATCTTCTAAGAGTTGACCCAAATCATGGAACTAGCAACTAATCGTTCTCTACTCTGAGCGTACACACACCTTTATTACTACTTCTTAAATCAGATGTGAATTTTTCAATTGCTCCAATCAACTGTGCAATGCAACTTTCCCCTTCTAGTTCAATTATCCTTTGAGATCCTCCTCATCTCGTTTGGTCCACATTAACCTCTCCCTGCCAGGGACTGCCACACTGTCTCCTATTCCTGTCTGCAGGGTCTTTTCCATTGTCGAGTGCCTCCTTTACTTCTGTGTCATATTGGGGTTCAGGAATCTCTTTGATATTCTTCTCACCCTTATCTCTCTAGATACATTAAATGGCCATTTCATCTCTGTGGTCTGGCTGCTTCCCTATAGCTCTGTCAGAGAAGTGGAGACCCTCTGCTCTCAGATCCCACAAACCTATCTGGAATCTGAGTTCCTCAGGATTTCTTCTACCTGGGAGTCAGAGTCCAGAAACACCTTCTCCAGGACCTATCGTCACCTTTATTCACATAGCTTTTTCTTCCATTTTCAACACTCCTAAGACCAGGGAATTCTTTCTAGTTGGGAGACACGGAATGAAAAAATCTTTTTCCTTGATCATCTAACATTTTGGCTATACTTATAGTTCTCTCTTTTCTCCTAACTGCACCAGCATTTGGAAACCAAGAATGGTCACATCATTTTCTTCAGGAAATAAACAATAAAGAATGGTCGATGTGATTAAATAGGGCAGGAGAAGGCTGATGGGGAGTAAGTGAACTGGCAGCAAAAAACAAAATGTCATTGCTTAATATCTCAAAATAGCTTGCTATCTTCTTTTATTGGCACTTAGCTCAGTGTACTATGGCTTATTACCTTTGGCTCTGCCTCTCCTATGAGGAGGAAGCACTGTCTTGTTCACTGTTGTTGAAGTTTGAGACTCGACCTGGGATGGTGGTGGGAGCTATGCATATTGGGTGTTGGGAAACTTAGGTTGTATGTCCTTTTCTAATACTAATGGGATGTGTGACCTTAAGAAGGTAATTTCCTCTCTTGCTATTTCTCCTGTGCATGAGCCATAAAATAAGAGGATTTAACCAGATTAATGTTTCTAATTCTTAATCATCCTCATGCTACCTTCATAATTGTGCCATATCTAATTTTCATCCATATTATACTTTATTTAACCATTAAATTGACTCCTTTTTCCTTAAATCGACTCACTTTATTTTTTTACTTAAATATACTGTTAAAGGAAACCTTATATTACTGGCATATCATTTAACAATCCTAAAAAGTAACCAAAAAGAAAAAAAATCGATGAAAACAAAATAATCTCATTAAATTCCAGCCGATTTTACCAGCCAAATGTTCTTTCTTTGTTAAAAAGTGAAAATAGCACCTGTCAGAGAGGTGTTAAAGACATAGTAACAGAAACCTACAGCTTTCTTCTTGGTAAATAGGTGAGTGGAAATAGATCTGAAAATGAAGTAACTTTCTCATTAGTAATTGAATGTTACATAAACGTATGCTCTTGTACAAGGCAAAAGCTTGTCCTGCCACCAGAGGTAGAAGTCCTGGGTTGAAAACATTAGACTGGATGATATTTAGGTCTCTTTGTAGCCTAACATTATGCTTAATCCTGTTCTCTTTGTATTTTTGGGTTATTTGCACCAAATTTGTTTCTTGTACAGATCTTTACATTTCACTTCTGTTCTTAGCCAAGCTTCATGCTTTAGTTTCCCCTAGTTTTAGTGTCCCTTTGAGAGTTTGGAGTTTTAGGGAGGTCCCACTTCTACATCCTAGGTCTAATAGCTTCCTCGTTTCATCTCTGCAGAGTCTGTGCTCACCCTCTGTGCCCACTCCACTCCATTTCCAGCAGGAAGAGGACAGCTCCCTGGGGTTCAGTGGCTAAATGAGCTCCTGACACACCTGGCCATGCTGCTGAAGCCTGTATTTTTCATATCTCACACTTGTCTGCCTGTGTCACTCACACCTGTGGTCAACACTGTCTTGAAAACACACCTGCTTAAGAGCCAAACCTGCAGAGAAGGTGTGTCAAGCATGGCTAATGCCCCAGCTGGCTCTACCGCACAGCTTGCAGTAACCTTGGGTGAATTGATTTTGGTACTTTTCTTCCCAAGACCAGCCTGCTTCCCAAGACCAACCTGAATTCAGGCTCCTAAGGAAGCAGAGAAAATGGCTCAGTGTATTCTTAGTGGCAGACATGCGAACACAAACTTACCCTTTAAATCCATATCTAGAATGGAATCAAAGCTATATTCCACCATCTCTTCAAATTCTTCCTTAGCCACTGTTAATTCTCATCCTAATTTTAAAAAAGAACAGAAAGAGCAACTTCTGCTCCCAAGAATATGGGGATTAGATACTCCAAAGTGCTCTCCCACTGCACACCAACTATGTGCCGCACAAAAATTACTGTCAAATGCATTGCTGGGCTCTCAGAAAATAAGAAAAATCTCCAAGTACTGACCCTCCCACTCAAAAGAAAAAAGTTTTTTAAAAAAAGTCATGAGTATAACCTGTAAGCAAATATGGAAAATAAGGTTTTCTCTAAATTAAATGCTGATATTAGTTCTATTCTGGCAAATATGCCTTGGGCCGGCTGAATAATAGTCATTTTCCCTTACACACTTACACTGTCAGAATTCCAAGAGGAAGTTTAAAGATCTCTCAGGTAGGTAGCAACCCTCTGGCCCCTTGGCAGAAACAAATAAAAATTGTCTCTGGAAGAAAACACCCTTGATTTAGATCACACATGATTCCTGAAATTTAAAAAATCAAGCAACCAAGAACTTAAAAAAAAAAGAAAAGAAAAGAAAGAAAGAAAAAAGAAAAAAAGATTAAGTATACAAGAAAATAAATTATCACGGGAAAAAGGAAGATATAATGGACAAATTCTTTCTCATACCTCCTTCTAGATAGATGATTCTAAGAAATAGTTTATATGGCTGTTTGAGCAGCTACTGCATAGCATAGTCCTATGCTATGGAACAATTACCTGCATTTAGTGGCAGCCAGCTAGTAACATCCTCATTTAGACTCTCTCTCCTTCCCTGCCTCCCTCCCTTTGCCCTTGCTCTTGCTCCCTAGGATTGTACTGTCTGAAAAATAGTCACATATAACCTCTGATTTCTGAACAACTTAAGCTAAGTAAGTCAGAAACTTTAGATATTTCAGATATCAGATAAAATACACAACAGCTATATGTAAAATATTTTTTTAAAGAAAGCAACTAAACACTATATAATAGCCAGGCAGATTAGATAAGGTGGAAAATATAAGTGCTGAAAATAAATTTTCAAAAAACTCACTGAATATGATAAAGAGCAAATATGAAAAAGCTGAAGAGAGAATTAGTTGGAGTGAGAATTAATAAATAAAGAGACAATTTGTGAAGGTATATCTGAAATAATTACCCAGGGTATTGCACCAAGAGCAAGAAGATTAAAAATATGGGAAGTTCAAGATATGGTGCACAGAATGAAATGTCTAACATATAATTAATCAGAATACCAGAAAGAGAGAATAGAAAAAATGATGAAAAATAAATATTTAAAAAGTGAGTGTGAATTAGGCATAACTAATGAAAGATAGAAATCTATAGACGCAGGAAGCATCACATTTGCCAACTAAGACAAATAAAAATAAATTTACACTAGGTAAGAGAAAGTGCCAAAGAAAAAAACAAAGATTATCAAAATCAGCTGGGAATGGAGAGGTCCCTCACACACATACAAAATCAATTAGATTGGCTTTATAAGTCAGGGTACTCCAGAGGGAGATTCAATAGGTTGTAGACTGATGGATAGATGGATAGATGGATAAATAGATAATAGAGATAGATAGATAGATAGATAGATAGATAGATAGATAGATAGATAGATAGATAGATAGATAGATAGATAGATAGATTAGATAGGGAATTGGCTCACATTATTCTAGAAGCTGACAAGTCCTAAAATTGGTAGGGTGAGTCAGCAAGCTAGAGACTCAGGAGAGCCAGTCGTGCAAGTTCTAGTCCATGGGTCAGCAGGCTTGACCCAGGAAAAGCCACTGTTTCAGTCAAGAGTGAAAGGAGGAAAAAAATTCAAAGGCAGCCAGGCAGAAAGAATTCTCCCTCATTCTTATTTTTTGTTCTATTCAACTGATCAGATGAGATCTACCTACACTAGGGAGAGTAATCTGCTTTACTACTGATTTAAATATTAATCTTATCCAAAAATACTCTCACAAAAACATACAGAATAACATTTGACCAAATATCGGGGCACCACGTGGCCTAGTAAAGTTGACACATAAAATTAACCATCACACTGACTATAACTTCTTGACTGAAATGCTCAAAGACAAGGAGTACCTTCAGTATTAAATAAAAATAACTGTGAAATTAGGTTTGTGTAAGCAACAAAACTTTCTTCAGGAAATGTAGATAAAGTAAAAATTACTCTATTAAAATTTATCTCCAATAAATATTCACTTTTGCAAAAAACTCTAAAATACATTTATATATTCTAAACAGAAAGAGGGAAAATTATTCCAGAATTAAAACAAAAAAAATCTATCCAAGAAAAATGTTCTGAGAGGCAAGACAATATAGTGAGAAAAGGAAAGTTAAACATTAGGTAAATATAAACAAATCTTTCTGGTTTAAAATAATAGTAATAATAAAATCTTTTTTGTGTATAAAAAAGAGAACTAAAATACTTGATAATAATGCCATGAAAATAGGAAAGTGTCGAATAAGTATTATCAGGTTCTTATATTGTTCAAAAAGAGAATTATGATACTAATTTTAGATTTCACTGTGTGTAGATGGTAAACATCTCAAATAATCAAAAGTAAGAATAGAATTTATAATTTTCACATTTTTAGAAATAAATCAAAAAATAAAAACAAAATATTCTCAATCAGAAAAAAGCAAAATGGAGAAAAAATGAAACATGGAACTATACATCAAGAATAGTAAAAAATGTTAAAAAAATAGTAAAAAAAAAAAAGCTTAAATACATCAATAACCCTGATAAACACAAAGATTAAACTTATCGATTAAAGACAGCAACTCTCAGCTCTTTATAAGAGACATATCTAAAACATGAGAACTGGAAAATTTTTAATTTAAAATAAAAGGACAGAAAAAGAGATAGCAGGCAAATATTGACAAAAGAAAACAAAGATGGCTGTATTATTATCAGCATCCTTGAGGATAGTCCCCATCTCCTAGTATCCACAACCTTGTGCCACCTCCTCTCCTTGAGTAGCTTGCTTCTAAACAACAGAACACAGCAACATTGAGGTAATAGCACCTCTATGATTCTATTACAAATGATTATATATAACTTCTGTCTTCCTAGTAGTCTCTCTCTATTGCTTCCTTGGCTTGCACACCTGAGGAAACAAGCTGCCATTTTGGAGAGGCCCACAGGGTGAGGAACTGAGAACAATCTCTGGCCAACCACTGAAGAGTAACTGGGACCCTTGGTCCAGCTGCTCATGAGGAATCAATTGAATGTTGCTGACAACCAGAGGCTGGCCTTCTTCAGACAAGGCCGCAGACCCTGGACTGACACCTTGACAGCAGCCTTGTGCGAGACTACAAAGCATGGACTTAGCAAAGTCATGGCCCATAGAAATTGAAATAATAAAAAATGGGTGTTGTTTGAAGTTATGTGGTTATTTTTTACTCAGTAAAGATGACTAATATACTAGAAGCATTATTAGATATAAGCATTACTACTGACCACTACTTAAAGGTTCAATTCACCAGGAAGACACAGAAATTCTAAGCTTAAATGAATCTAAAGTAATAGACTCAGGCTACTTAAAAATAAAAACAAGATGAAATTTTGGGGAAATGTAAGTATACTGTAGTGCAAATAGAACTGGGTCATGAATGACAAACCAGGTCCTAAACTTGACTCTGCTGCTAACTTTCTGCATAATCTTGTACAAATTGTATCATTTTTTATTCTGAAATTTCTACATTTCTATGACTGGGTATCTAATATATTTTGTTTCCTTTTCTTTCTAAGTTTTTTTTTTTTAAGTCTATAAGCATTTAGCAAATGACATAACTTTTAAATGTTATTACAGATGCATTGGTGTGGAAGTTCTTTGGGGTTTCAGGACTAGTCCAAGCAAACACCCCATCTTGCTAGCTAGAGTACACTGAATAGCATGCCAAGTATGATTCCAGAAAGCTAGGAGAGTTTAGCTCAAAAAGAATCAAACAGGCCCCTTTGGGACATGTCCCATTTCTCCACCTCAAGTATCACAAAAGAGTTTTGTGCAATTTGCCCCCCCCCCTTTTTAATCAATAGGTTAAGACATTGTTATTGAAGAACCCAAGCCAAATGAGCAGCAAGTAGAAAGCCACATTTGTGGTTGAGCAACATACCCCAGAGAATTTGCTTTCAGAGGTAAAGTAAAAGAATCCTCTTCAGGAATTTAAAGACCACAGAAATATGATCACATTGAGGCTGATAGTACCTTGTCCCTCCCAGTAGGTGAAGACATTAAATAATGCAAAAGTCAGTCCGCCAGGTATTGATTTGGCATAAAAAGTCTCGGTGACTTTTTTACACATATTTATGTATAAAAATATATAAAAAGCTGCAATATGAAAAAGAAATATACATTCAGAAAAAAACTATATATATATATATATATAATTATTCCTTATGCTTAGTAAATGTAAGCCCTGATTCTTTGTCTTCAGGCAGAAATTTAGCCATATACTTCGGCAGGTAAGTCATCTACAAATTCTAGCCTGAGGGTAGACTTTTTCACTTTGTATTTAATGCTGTTTGAAGATGTCTGGGTGGAACTTATGAAATTCCCAGCATCACAGAAGAGGTTTGTATTTTCCATTTAACCCCTAAATTCTGCCTCCTTTTCACAAATTGTCTCTATGCTGCAGGCGGCCCCCTCCAGCCTGAAGCTGTCTGAGCTGAAAGAGGCCCATCTGAATCTTTCAGGACAGCTTTGAGTTGGCATAAATATCTTCACCACATCCAATCACAGGCAGATGTGAAATTTGGAAATATTTGAATAAAGTCACAGCATATTTCTAGCCCCAGAAACAGAAGCTGATCCTTATACCCAGAGCAAAGAAACAGACTTGTTAAATAGTACAGCTTCTGACATCGAGCAGTCTTGTTTTCAAATCCTGACTCAGCCACTTACTATTTAACTTTGGGTAAATTTCTTCATCTCTTGTACTCTCAGTTGCCTCATCTGTAATATGGGAGTGATGACAGCACCATTTTCAGAAGTTTCCTCTGAAAAAAATGAATATTAAAATGTATATGAAGTGCTTATCATAGAACCTGACATACAAAAATTTTAATAAATTCTAGTTATTAATAATAATATAATTATCACAAAGAAGAAAAGCACAAGAATTACATTGTGTCAGAACTCCCCAACCACTTGTAAACCAGCTAATCCAGCACTGGGGAACCATAACAATAAACTCCTCACCCTGTTATTTTATAGACCAGAAACCTGAGTCTCAGAGAAGTCAAGAAAATGGCTCAAGTTCACACAGCAAGGTCATCCATCGTCTTACAGACAAACAGCAGGATTCACATTAACCAAAGCAGAGCCTGTAGGGATCCTGTAAAGTTAATTAATATAGCTTACCCCTAAAGTTAATATATTTTTAGGACTGATAAAACTCATGTAATGGGGAATGCTTGGAATCCAAATCTACTTGGCATTCTCAGAAGCGTCCTTGGGCTGCTTGAAGATTCGCAGCCTATAGCTTTTGGCAGTCCCCAAAGAGGGAGCTCTTTCCACTAACAAAATACAAAATGCAAAATTAATAAAAAGACCCTTTGAAACTGACAAATGTGCCTCAGGCAAACTATCTGCCCAGCAGCTGGTTAAAATTTAATCAGTTTTTTTTTTTTTAATTTTTTTTTTTTAGGCCTGTACATCTTTTGTATGGATCTCCCCAGTCTGAGTGTGGCCAAAGTTTGTTAAACAAGAAATAATAGCCAAGGCTTTTTAATTCTGCAAATAAGCAAAGGATGCTTTCAATGGCTCTGCAACATTCAAGAAACTAATTGTCCAGATCTCAACAAAGGTAGAAAATTCTTTAATAATTTCTGCTCTTTCTCTTAGAAACCTAAATTGGCAACTATACACCAAGCAGTGAATCTTAACATTGATTTAGACTTATGAATTACATTATGGCTTTTTCTGAAAAGTTGATCCAGCCCCAAATAGTGAAGAAAGGTAGAAGACAGGGAGGCTAAGAATGAGAATAAATCAACTGGCATAATGATGACAGTTTTGTATAAAAAATTTTATAAAAACTTAGTGAAGAGTCTACTGCTGCCACTGTCACTGGGACACTGGGGACCAGAGAGTTTTCACCTCTTGGCCAAACAAGAGTTATCTTATGGAAAGTGTCAGACTACAGGGTCTAATACCAATTTTATTTGTTTTATCTACTCTTCTCCCATAAATATGCACACAATTAAAACCATAGTGGAGGCTAGATAAACAACCATCTAAGATGGAAACTGTCTACCAAGAAATAAATTAGATAAGTCCCCAGTTGTCCACAAACTATAATAACAATTGCACAACTTCTTCAATTCTAAACGTAGTAATTCATAAATTAGGAGAATGGGGGTTGGGGAAAAAGGAGAGTTATAGTCGATGGTGAACAAGAGAAGTTATTTTTGGAGCACAGCCTTGCAAAAGATGAACTTGAGTCTAAAACACCAAGAACTTGGAACTGAATTCCTAGGGAGTCGCGGAGAGAGTTGAGGGATGGAGTCAGATTAGAACATCCTCTAGGTACTGCTGTGGCCTGGCTAAGGCAATCTCATATCTTGGAGGTAGGGATAGTGAGCTTTCTGAAGGGAAGCGGCTTTTCCTCTCTCAATTAAACATAGTGAATAATTGCTCACATATGCTTTATTCTATCACAAGAATCCAAGTCATCTGTATGTATGTGGCCCTACTATATCCCACTCTGACCCATTTCAAGATAAGACCAAGTGATTCTACTAATACAGGAAGGGATAATAATGATAATGCTCAGTTCTCAGCACAGTGGGAGGTGGGCTAGTGGGGTGGGATGGTTATGGGCTTGAGAGTTTTGTCTGTCTCTCAATATCTACTACTTGACCTAAGTAATTGACTTTGCCTCTTCAAAGCTCATTTTCCTCATTATAAATTGAAATAATAACACTGAAATTTCAGTATTGTTAAGAAGACTGAATTAGACAATGGTTAAAAAATGAATAGCACAGTGTATATATAACCTATTATAGATGAAGAGTTCTAAAGTTTAGATATTAAGCCTCAAGACAAATATATAAGCTAGGTATCATTTTATCTCCATTTTACAAATGAAAAAACTAAATTACAGAAAAATGAAGCAACTTCTCTAAGGTCAAGTGAGCAAGAACTGGAACTGAGGAAGTTGTGCTCTAGAAGTTTGTTTTTAAAACTAGAGCTAAAGTGAAAATTAAAGCTGGTCTGCAGTGGTTGGATAAGTGGCATTGGTTGATGACTCAGTATGTACTACCCATTAAATTAAATGCTTGATATATTTTACGCATTTAAATCTTCACAATGACCCTGTAAAGTGGGTGACATTACTAACTTTATTTTCAGATGAGAAAATGGAAGCTGGGATATGTTCAATGATTTATTCCAAGTCCAT
The DNA here is from genome assembly GCA_028627145.1 of Eidolon dupreanum. Lineage (NCBI taxonomy): Eukaryota > Metazoa > Chordata > Mammalia > Chiroptera > Pteropodidae > Eidolon > Eidolon dupreanum. The sequence goes on from CM053510.1 coordinate 29,469,216, forward strand.
CTGACTTCAGACCTGCTTAACTGAAATTGTAGCACTACCTACAAATGCATACATCATCTAAGTTGTCCTCTAGGAAATGTCCTCAAATGTTAACACCCAGAAATTGAGTAAATATTTCATGTTCAAAGACCATCATCTCAGACTCTAATCATTCCTCAGTCTGGCTTAACCAAACAAATAACCAAAACAAATACAAGGCATTCAAATTGGAAAGGAAGAATTAAAAGAGTTTCTATTTATAGGTGACATGATATTATATATAGAATACCCTAAAGATTGAACCAAAAAAAAAACTGATAAAATAAACAAATTTAGTAAAGTTGTTGAATACAAAATTGATATACAAAACTCAGTTCCACTTCTATATGCTAATGACAAGCTATAAGAACAGATTAAGAAAACAACCCTATTTACATTTGCATCAATTAATAAAATACTTAGGAATAAATTTAATTAGGTGAAAGATCTGTACATTGAAAACCATAAAACACTAATGAAAAAATTGAAGATGCTAATAAATGGAAAGATATTCCACATTTGTGGATTAGAAGAATTAACATTGCTAAAATGTCTATATTCAAAATAATATACAGATTCAAAGCAATCCCTACCAAAATTCCAATGGCATTTTTTACAGAAATAAGAAAACAATTCTAAAATTTGTATGGAACCACAAATTTCCTGAAATAGCCAAATAAATCCTGAGAAAGAAGAATAAAGCTGGAGACATCAGACTTCTTGATTTCAAACTATATTACAAAGCTATAGTAATGAAAACAATATTGTATTAGAATAAAAACAGACACACAGATCAATGGAACAGAATAGAGAACCAGAAATAAATCCATATCTGGTCAACGAATTTTGATAAAGGATCTAAGAATATACAATGGGGAAAGAATAGTCTCTTCAATAAATGGTGCTGGGAAAAATGGATATCCACATGCAAAATAATAAAACCAGATCCCTCTCTTACACTGTATGCAAAAATCAACTCAAAATAGATTACGGACTGAATATAAGACCCAAAACTATAAAACTCCTGGAAGAAAACACAGGGGGTAAGCTCCTTGACATTAGTCTTGGCAATGCTTTTTTTGACTGCAAAGGCAACAAAAGCAAAAAGGAAACAAAAACAAAAATAAACAAGTTAAAACTAAACTTAAAAAGATTTTGCGCAGCAAAGTAAACCATCAGCAAAATGAAAAGATAAACTATAAAATGAAAAGTAACATTTACAGATAGCATATTTGATAAGGGGTTACTAAAACAAAACCAAAATAACCCAATTTAAAAGTGGACAGAGAATCTGAATAGGCATTTTTCTTTACATAAGTGAAACCACATAGTTTATATATTTTGGTCTCTTTAGCCAACATTATGTCTGTGAGTCATTCATGTTATTGTACATTGTGGTTCATTCATTTCTATATCTGTATCTATTCTATTGTATGAATAATATCACGATGTATTTATCAGTTCTACTGTTGATATACTTTCGGATTGTTTCCAGATTTTGGCTATTATGAAAAGTTCCATGATGAACATATTTTCACATACCTTTTGGTATGGAAAATCTATGCATTTCAGTCAGGTATCAGTTAAGTTCTTTTCAAAATCTTGTTAAGTATCTTTCTTTTAGAATGCTGATGTGCTTTTTGGAACAATATTGTCAGAGATTCTCAAAGGTGCTTTTATTTCTTCGTGCATCTGGAGAAAGCTCAAGGAGTCTGTATCACATAAGTTGTGGCTGAGGTTCAAACAGCAAGAGGTCCCCATTAGCCCACTAATCTTCATATATTTACCAGAAACAGTCATCACAGTGTGAAAGTTTCCAGAGCGAAAGCCCAAATTTTTGGTGTTGCATGCCATAAGGATCAGAGGCTATTATGAAGTGCTAATGATTGTTGGTCTTTAATCATGTGAATTTAGTGATAACAGGGTTGCCATTTTGGGGTTGTTCTGCTTAGATTTAGCATTATCCAGACCTTCCTGGCTATCTTCCAGAGTTCTAATGGTTTTGCTCCTGCTTCTGTACAAGGCTGGGGTTTTATAATTCGCAGGAAGCACTCTCTTACAGGCTCCTTTTTTGCCAGTTGCTAGGCTCTCTCCCTCACCCACCCTACTCCATTCACCTATTTCACTGCCAAGAAAAGGAAAGTGTGAAATTCTACCCAGCTGGAGTTTTTCTAACTACACATATCAGATGTCATTAGATGGGGAAATAAGTCCTTGGAGGCCTACAAGTCTATAGAAAATTCCTATTCTGGTGTTCAGGCCTCTCCACAATTCGGCTCCCATATAATTTTCAATATCATTTCCTATTGGTTCCAATATGCCCTTTGCTGATACTGTGCTACTTTCCTCACCGCTTCCCATCCACTGAAGGCACATTCCTACCTCCCTGGTTTCTTCATACTATTTCTCCTTCCTAGCAACTCTTACCATTTCCCTCCTCCTATTCTCTTTAAATATTCCACCTTGATTTTATATATTCTCCCTATACTTAAGGCACTCTGCTAGATGTTTGGGGTAAAAATGAGTAAAACATAGACCTCCTTTTGGGCCACTTATTTTGATGGGAGATCAGGAACAAGATAAAGGCAATCTCTGTGACTGGTAAAGGGAAACACCTAGGTAGTACTAGGATGGTTGCTGTGCATCTGTCTAGACTGGAGCCAGTCAGAAAGTTCTGGTCAACAGGACCAACTACATAATTTGGAGGGTGCTCTACAAAATGAAAATGTGGGGCTTATTTTAAAATTATTAAAAATTTAAAGGTGATGACAACAAGAGCATTAAACCAAGCAGAGGACCCTACATGACTGCCCAAGTTGCTCATGAAGCCGTCCCATTGTGAGAGACTAATTTGAGAAGCTGAAATTGATAGAATACCCATTGTGTCTGCCTGTCTCGAGAGGATATTTAGACAATCCATCAAGATTAGGATTGAATTCGTGATGAATAAATAGAAAACTAAGCAAACAACAACAAAATAAGACAACTAATTTCTTTTAGGAAAAGGAAGTTAGATAGAAAAAGAAAAGTAATTGTTTATTTTCATAGCTCAGCTGTGAATAATGTTTGCATAGTATATTAGTCAGGGTCCTCCAGAGAAAGAGAACCAGTAGGCTGTGTGAGTGTGTGTGTGTGTGTGTGTGCTGTGTATGTGTGTGTACACACATACACACAGAGAGAGATGTATTTTAAGAAACCGGCTTACACAATTGTGGGGCTTGGCAAGTCCAAAATATGTAGGGTAGGCTAGCAGGCTGGAGACCCAAGGAAGAGTTGATGTAGCAGCTTGAGTCCAAAGACAGAGGCAGAATTTCCTCTTTCTTGGGGGATATCAGTCTTTTTTCTATTAAGGTTTTTAACTGATTGGATTAGGTTCACCCACATTATGGAGAACAATCTGTTTCACTCAAAGTCTGGTAATTTAATTATTAATATCACCTGAAAAAATACCTTCATAGTGATATCTAGACTTGTGTTGGACCACATATTTGGGCACTGTACCCTAGCCAAGTTGACACATAAACTTTACTACCACACATAGTCATAATAAACATTAAATACTGATCTAACCAAAGTTATGACAAGTTATTGGAAGGATGGGGAGGACAGGAAGTATTCCTGTGCATCTAGTGGTGGAGTGGTGGAGCTGGGAGAGAAAGAAAGCAAAAACCTCATCTTCCACACAACACAGGCAGAAACCAAGGAGAAATGACAAAAAAAAAAAAATCAAGAGACGGCAAAACAGCCATGTTTTTAGAGTAAGGGAAGGAGATGTCAATGTGATCAGCTAAAAGAGGTAAAAGTGTTGTCTCTGGAGAAGGGGAAAGAGTTAGGAGAGTGGGGGAAAGTGCTGTTTTATATAACATGCCATGTAGATAAATTTGGCTTTTTAAAGTATGTGTGTGTATAACTTCAATTTAAAAATATAGTAAACACTTTAAGAAAGGAAAAAGAAGAAAACATCCATAAGGGAAAAAATAACAAGTCAAATATAACACAATAGAAACCAATGAGGTGTTGGCATAGAATGAGTCTTGTGTTATGAGAATAAAGAAAGGTCCACTGAGGACTGACTGAGGGAAGTTTCGTAAAGAAGGGCTCACTTAAGCAGAGTAAGAATTTGCATGGAGAACAAACACACTTGGGAAAAGCATTCCAAGCAGATGTCTTATGTGCAGGGCCTACTTCACATAAGTTCTATTTTGCTTCTACATGGAAACTTATTGAGAGCCCTGCCCAAGTTTCATCTCAACCTCTACATCTTTCTACATAATCCTAAAAGCATATACTTTCTTCTTCTGAACTCCTACAGCAGATGAAGTTCACCTGACATCCACTGGATTGTTTAGTAAGTGGATCTTCTCTCTCTGACAAGATCCCAAGTGCTTTAGGGTCAGGATCCTGTCTGATAGTAATAATATCCATACATCATTTATTGACCATCTACTCTTGTCTGGTCCTGTGCTAAGTGCTCTAAATACATTTTACTTTAATCTAACAGTTGCCCTGTAAGTGCAGTATTGTAAATTACCTCTGCTTTTTGGAAAAAGGAAATCAAAGCTTAGAGAGTTTTCTTGAAATGCTGTGTAGGAAGTGATAGAGACAAGATTCAGAATTAGATCTTTCTCACTCTAAAGCCCATGCTTTAAACATCCGTGGCATATTCCTTCCCAGTTCTTCAAACTGCCTGTTTCATTGCATGTGCATAGGATAACATCAAGCACATAGTAGGTATGTAGAAAATGGTGGTTGTTTAAGATAGAGAGGGACAGAGGGAAAACAGTGATTTGGAAGGTATCTTGCTGCCCCCTTGCAGAAACACGTGGAGTCAAATTTCCATAAGCCAACTAAGCTGTCATGGCGACAGAACATAACTCCTCTGACCTTACATGTGCATCTAATGACAGCTCACTGTGTGTAAACAGATGTCAGGTTTAAATCAATCTTGCTTCCTGACACCTTACTTAAAAACAGTAATTATGTGCTCATTTTTGAATATGCAGCCCTGGGTAAATTATTTATCTCCACCCTCCTCCCCAAGTTTTAATTTTTTAATATCAATTAAGGTTTGTTTTTTTAAGGAACTCACAGTGGGAGACACACACAATGAAGCCAAAACAAAAGAGTGAGCCTCTGCAGAGTGGACAAGACGAGAGGGTCATGAGGCAGCAGGAATCATGGTGACAGAGCAGGGAGATGTGAAAAACAGAGGTCATCAAACACAGGCAAGTGTAAGGGTCATGGTAAGAGGACAAGGACTGACCCTGCCAGTCCAGGATACCCAGGCTTGGTCAGATGTAGAAATAGGGGTAACTCTAGCAGAAACAGATACTGTGAGGAGAACTCATGAACGAGTTGCTTAGTAATTCTCTGATTTCTGCATACTTCGAGGTTCTGGACCTGCCAATTGGAGACTCCTCAGGAGCCCATGCCGGAGACAGGGGTCAGCCTCCTAATGATAATGATGCCTTCTCCTCCGCCACCCACCAGAAGATGCCAGTACAGGAGGAGAGTCATCCCCTCATCTCCTGAAAGGGAACAAGGGCTTTTGATTCAGATCTGGGTTTGAATAGCAGTTCTTATTAGCTGTGTGATCTCAGGCAGACACTTAAGCTCTCTGAACTATGACAGATTAATGATAGAGCCTGAGAGGCTGTTCTTTAATTAAATGCTGTGTAACTTTAAGCAAGTTGCTTAACATTTCTAAGCTTTAGTTTCTTGAGCTATAAAATTGATACATTAATTTTTCCTGTTTCATAGGAATGTTGCATAATATAAACATAAGGCATGTAAATTTCTTACATATGGTCTACTACCAATGACAAAATAGTAATTTTCACTTTTTAGGATCTGATGAGTATTAAATTAGACAAGAATATATTCAAAGCACTTTGCTCAATAAATGCCAGCTTCCTTCTCCTTTCTCTAGATGGATTATTGTTTAATCATGAACTTGAGGTGCCCACTTTGAGCTCTGTAAGATGGGTTGAGAGGAAGAGTACCTAACCTTGGCCATCAGTATTTTATACTTGGAAAAGAGAGTTAAAAATGGAAGGAAGAGATTCTAACAGACAGAAATGCAATGGGACAGACTGATCAACAGTGGGATGAGGTAGGTCTTAATGAGACCAAAGGTATATGTCTAACCTGAAGACCAAAAATCACAGGATATGAAGAGATTATGATCCAGTTGTACCTGAATTACACTGGAATTTCCCACCTCTTCCATTTGCTCCAGTGGTTTCCATAGAGCAAATGTGACTCCATCTCTGCCTTTCCAAATCTCATCAATCCAAACTGTATGGTAGGAGGGTCTCCTGCTACCTCAGCCACATTTAAGTCACAAAAAGACTAAACCAAGAGATGTGCAGATCCTTCAAGAAGCAACCTCTTCTCTCACCTGCCTGACCCTGTACATTACTCAGCACCAGCCCCTAGGTTCCAGCACCGGCATCTCAGGTCTAAACTACCTGCCAGAACCTAGACCACCTTTCTCCATTTTGGTTTGTGCTGCTCCCCACCTTCCTGGCTTCTGACCCAGTTACCTGTTCCTACTTTTAGTCCTAGTTCATTTTCCAGATAAGGCCTGAGCACTGGTTCAGGGCCTACACCTTGGCTTCTCCAACCTAGACAATTACAAGGCTCCCCTCTCTCTGCTGTTACAAGTTGCCTTAGATAGGAACCCTTATTGTCTTCGCTAGGGTTTTGTACCCTCTTTTCAGCATCCCATGGTCACACAACCTCCAGCGCCAAGGGTGAGCCCTCCCTACACATCAGATACATCCAAAATTCTAAACTGCCTCTGGATGACAGATGAGAGATGCTGCTCATCTGCTCCTCAAAGCAACACAGCTATTCTCTAAGGTCCAGGATTTTTTCGTTGTTGTGTATTTGCTTTGTTTCATTTTATTTACTTGGAGATAGAAGCCCTGAGACATTATTTTAACCAAAAAAGTTATTGTAGAAACCCAAAGAAATTAAATATAGGTGTTGGCAATAGAGGACTCAACCTGAGACCCCAATATGTCTGATCTGGAAGTGCTCGGGTCCATCTTTCTAATCTCCTCATTGTATAGAAATGGGTGGTCATTTGACCAAGGTCCCAGAGTGCCATGGGGTACAGCTAAGCCTACAACTCTGAAACTCTATTTCTGGTCCATTACTTATCTCATCACATGTATACATTTCTACCTCATAGGTTTTAAACAAATGGACACATCCATCAGCCTCTAACAGCAAAGCGAGATCTCCTGAGAGTATATATGACACTCATCAGGAATCTCTGCTGGCTTGCAGACTGCTCCTTGCTCCAATCCAGGTCCATCAACTAAATCAGGCTCCATCTCTCATTGGTAATCTGCTTGGTCCTTTGAACTGGAATTTTATTCCTTGCTTTGAATCCTTCCCCAGTACTCCATAATAGTTTCCCTCTGGCTTTCCTTGGGCTCTCTGGGACTCAAACCTCGGACCTGGCCCAGTATCAAGTATCCAGTCTGAGCCCACCTGCTCCCTCAGAAAGTGAACATTTTGATACATCTTAAAATGTTGCTCCACAAGTGTTTGTCTAATAGCTCCTTGAGCCCTAGGCTAATGGCCACAGCAGTAATCCTGGGCAGGAAGAGGGGATGGTCCCCAGAGCCACACTTAATTTGAATCTATAGATGTTGAGGTATGGAAAGTGTTCTTGTCAGTGTCGGGAAGCTGTGGCTTTCTGACTCTTTCTACTGTTCCTTCACTCCCTTTAAATGCTTCTAAATAGCCAGAACTAGGGTCCTGCTTAAAGAATCTTCAGTAAAGTGGGAGTTGCTCTGCAGATGCCTACAGAGAGATGAGGTATCCAGGAGACAAACATGGATGCCCTCCAGGTACTGAAGGGACAGCTTTTTAAATACTCCCCTCTAATACTTTGATGGAGAGACTCAGGCCAGCGCCAGCTTCCCCACTCTGCAATGAGAAGGTCATTATCACTTCATAAGCCTTCTCTCAGTGCCTCCCTAAAACCGCTGCCTGAATGCTTTACTTTGACCAGGCAAACCCAGCCCTCACCTTCCCACATTCTTGGACAGAAATGAAAGAGAAGCTGCTAAAAATGTTCTGAGAGAGTCAGGTAACTGATACCTGCTCTGGGAACCGTTTTCTTCCTCCCCACCATCACAGGACTGCAACATCACAGCCTGGGGCTTTCTTCTGAAGGCCACCCTGTGGCCTGGGAGGAAGAAGCACAGTGGTCTCTATTGTTCTTCCCTGGCAAAGAAAGTTCCTGATGAAGTGCATGATGTCACAGCTGCAGAGGCAAGGTATCTCTTAGGGTTTTTGCTCCAGTTCACTTTTGCTTTCAGAAAAGGCTACCTTAAAGATTTTGTAGATATCAAAGTATCCTGAGACCAGGGCAAACACAGATATGCATGCAGTAGCGTCCTCTTCATGTCTTCTGCCACGTCTCTGATTTATTTAGGAGCACTATCACTATAAGAGGTATTCAGATGAGCCTGGAAATGCCAAAACAGAAAGCCCAGCTTTCCCTGGTTGCAGCACCCCAGTACTTCACACAGTGGGAAACTCAAAGCCTGCCCCTGGCCCCATGGTTGATCCTCCAAGGGAGCTTCAAATGGTGATAACTAAGACAGAGCCAGTAACTTGTTGCCTTCATTCATTCATTCATTTTTCTGCCATCTGTGTATGAGCCCCTTGGCACTGAACATGCAAGAGTGAGCAAAGTATCTCCCTCCTCATGGACCTTGTAGTCAATACTATTAAATAATCACACAAATAAATTATTTAAAATCATCACTGTGATAAGTATCATAAAGTTGTGCTGTAAAGGATAAAACTTCTCTATTATTGAGGCCAGAGGGTCCATCCCCCTGCAATTGACCTGCAATTGACTAGTAAGATTTTACTCAATTCTATCATTTAGCAGATCGAAAATGTAAGACCTCTTCCTCAGGCCCCTCTCTACTCAGAGATGGTGATTACCTGTCCTGTGGGCCATCACTACCCCTGTCTAGGGGCATGGCAGACAATGCGAGGTGATCACCACACTATCACCTACTGAGCCCCATAGGTGGCTTAAAACAAGGCTACAAATAGCCAGCACTAGCACTGATCAAGTGAAGTGGACATATCAGGTGTAACTAACTACTAACCATCCAGTGATCTGCAACATTAACTCCAATCTTTGGCTGCACATTCTAATTGCTTAAGATGATTTTAAAAATAAAAATAAAAAAAACCCTGGGCCCACGTTGACCAATTAAAGCAGACTCTTCCGGGATGGGATCCAGGGATCATTGTTTTCTCAAATCTCCCTATGTAATTCTAATGCACAGCCAGTGCTGAGAACATTTGAATGCTATTTCCATCACCAATGCAGTTTCAATGAGGTGATTCACATCCCAAAGGCCCTGGTCCTCCAATTGCATTACTAACCACTGGTTCTAAGTCATAAAAGCATAGGCCCAGAAGTTGGAGTTATGAAGGGTGATAGAGATACAGCACAAGATTTACTTAACAGAAACTTTTTAGATATAGAGGTATTATTTTAAGAAAGAGCACAGTGTTCATAGCATTTAAGAGTTGCCTCATATTTGATATTTAGATATTACCTAAAGCCATATCAGACTCTCATTTTTAAGTGGTAGAAGATGAGGTCCAAAGAGACTGGAATTTACATTGCTAATGAGTGGATGACAAGGAACAAAGCCAGGTCCTCTGGTCTCTCACGCCAGTGGCAAAACTTGGATGTACCAGTACTCGCTGACCACTAACCTCAGCTTAAACCAGCCTTTCCCTATCTACACACCTACATACGTACATATGTACATACACACTTACCTACCTATGTATATCCCTACTTACCTACCTATCTACTTACCTTCTTTCCAACCCCATTCAGTCTGGCCTTTGATGGCTTCTCAAAGAGCAGGTGTTTCTTGCCTTATAAACATTTGTGTTCATTGGCAACTGCTCTTTGTATACTCTCATTCACTCCTGGCCTACCAACTGCTCAGCTGCTGGGAATGCCTTTCTCCCCAGTGACTTAAATTCCACAGCCTCCGGTTCCCTCCTCAGGGAGGAAATGATAGGTCTTCTTTTACATCTTACTTCACATACCACACATTTCTAAAGGGTTCAGGTCATCCTTCTTCTAAATATTTTATTATTTACAGTTAAAACAGTATATGGTTTGGACTATGCCTAATTTTTTTATAAGTAGTTTTTCCTAAAAAATTCAAAACCTCACATGGATAAGGTGTGTATCCAGGGGGTTTGTTCTGTTGGTTGGACATGGAAGTGAGGCAGAGGAGTGACAAGTGTCAGCTGAGATCACATATGGAGTCTGGGCAAGAACAGCTTGTCAGGTTTGAAGGCTGTGATTCTACCTTTTAGATTTTTGTCACCTCTACTCCTTACTTCCTCACACTGGCCTCACCAACAGCTTCGTGATTTGCCACCATCATCTCCTTGGTCATCCCACCACCTTGAGTCTTGCCATCTGTCCTGCATACGGCTGCCAGAATACTGTCCCTAAAGCAGAATTGTGCTTGAAAATGTGCTTGGCAAAGGCATATTTCCTCAAGCAAAAAAAAAAAGTCATTATTGTGCAATCCTACACAGCCTTGCATGGCAAAGTGGGAGCCATGAATCAGGTCTCCAAGGTGGGTAGGCTTGAGAAGCAACCTCAAAGGACCCCTACAGAATGACCAGCCTAGGGCCCAGCCACAGACACATGTGAGTGCTAGTGAATATATCCATGGTCTTGGGGACAGTGAGGGTTTATGTAAGAAGGAGCGCTCCAATGCTGCTCTAGGATTCAGCAGACAAGCCTAGTCTCTTTTCCCTCTCTCGTGCCCTTACGTAAGTTAAGTCTAAATGCAAATGGTGGCCCCATATACATGGCACCTCTATATAAGACATAACCTGAACACAATACATGGTGGCCCTGGTCTATGGCTTCCTACTACCTTCTAAATAGAGTCCCAATTCCAAGTAAGGCCATTCTCACATGGCCCACCAACTTGGTCCTCTCTTCATGTACCTTCTGTTCCAGTCAATCTGAATTCCCAGTCTGTTTACCTCTCCAGAATTTTCCTCCAGCACACCCTGCTCAAGTTGTCCCTTCTGCCTGATACATCCATGTCCTAGTCTTCATATGCCCTAAAACCTCCTGCTCCAATGCCACTGCAGCTGGAAGGGGCCCATTGACCTCTCTGAACTCGCTCAGCATTTACTCCTACAGTACTGATTCAGCCTTTCTGGTATTCAAGATATATTCTCCTTAACTCTTGAACTGTCTTGAGCTCCTTGAAAACAGATTTCATATCTCATCCAAATTTATAACACCCTAGGTCTCATGATCAGACCATGAACTGTCAAGACAATTAATTTGGCCTTACCCTCTGTTCTATAAACTCTCACTGGAACTCTACATTCTGACTTTGCTGATGCCTTATCATTCTCTCCACCCTCTGACATGCTTTGTGCTCTGATCTTACACCTGCCCTCTAACTCTGTTAAGTTTTCTATCCTCTGATTTTTTCTGTGACTTCTAAGCAGCCCCCATTCTCAAGTGTCCTCTATCCTCACTTATATAGACTTAGAGCTAGGGGATCTGGGTCCTAGGCTGCTTCTGTTGTGCTCAAGCCACATGGCCCTGAGCAAGTCACTTAACCTCCATTACCCTTAATTGTCTTCATCTATAAAAAGAGCAAGTTAACCCAGATAATCTCTAAAGTCTTTCTCAACATTCATCATTTTCTGGTTCTAAAATCCAAATGGTATATGTGTCAATCCTCTGTATACACACATTTACACTATCATTATATTTATATTAAAGGGGGCATCCAACATAATACAAGCAGCAGTTCTAATAGATCTCAGTGATTTTTCTGACCTCCCTGTTCCAACGGGCCCTTTCCTCAGGGAGTGCTTGTTTTTTGTGCAGTCTTTGAACCTCTCACAGGCCTGCTCATTATTTTGTTGTCTGAAGAGGCAGACCGTTTCTGTGATTAATTAAGCAAAAGGCCCTGGTGCTGATTGTGCAAGAACCATCAGATAATCATGCCTTTGGGGTACTCGCCAGACCTGGAGAACGGTCGGGCTGGGGTCCTTAGAGGGTTGATTAACTCTGGGAATCTCTGGCCTGCCCTAGACACATGGCCGCCGGAGACACCATCACACTTTATAGAAACAGTCAAAGGCTTGCCTTGTAGGGTGTTGCAGGTATTGGAGGGTCAGGGCTACAAGGTTCCCCCAGTGCAATGGGGGAAACTTTAGGACCAATGGCGGATCTTTGGGAGTGTTGTACCAAAAAACTTTAAAAAGAGGACTTTCAGGCTTTTCCTGAGGATCCTTAGAGTTCTACATAGTCATCTCAGAAGCAGCTTGGGTTTGGGGGAGTAGATGAGAGCAAGTAGCCCTCTTCTGCATGGAGTAGCCCTCTACCCCAATTCAGCTCAGCTTTGACATGTATATCAGTTTCCTAAGGCTACTGTAATAAAACACCACAATCTGAATGGCTTAAAACAGCAGAAGTATGCTATCTTGCACTTCTGGGGGCTAGAAGTCTGAGATCAAAGTGTTGACTGTATTGGCTCCTTCTGGAGGCTCTAAGGGAGAATCTATCCTATGCCTTTGTCTTTGCTTCTCACGGTTGCTGACAACCCCTGGAGCTCCTCATCTGGTAGATAATCACTCCAGTCTCTGCCTCTGCCCTTCTTCCCTGTGTATCTGTGTATCTATAACCAATCTTCCACTTCTTTCTCTTATACAATACTATTCATTGGATTTAAGGCACACCATAATCCAGTATGACCTTATCATAAATTGATTACATCTGTAAAGACCCTATTTCCAAATAAGGTCACATTCACAGGTTTCAGGGGTTGAGACTCAAACATATCATTTTAGGAGACACATTTAAACCCCCTACAATCTGCCTTTTACATTGAGCATCTGCATAAGATTTCATTTAACGAAAGCATTCCACATCTTAAATAAAGTTAAATCATGGTTATAAAATACTGGAGGGATCACGATTGAAATCTTCTTACTCCCAGAATTCCCACTTAGCCTGGATGCCAGCCTCACCAGGATGTTTTGGGGCAGAAAATTGCACCTCTGACAACTCTCCTTCTTGGGCCCTGTCCCAAACTTTGGTCTGATGTATAAGTCAGTGTTCAGTCAGAGAAGCAGAACCTTGTGGGAGCCGGCTCAGCTCTCTGTAAGGCTGTCCTCTTTGTGGCTGATGCTGAAGCTGGAACACTATGGGGCAGACAGGAAGAGAAGATAGATATAAAGTAGGGGAGGGCAAGGACAAACGAGAACTCATGAGCATGAGCTGGAGCCCATGAGAGCGGACCAAAACCAGTACAGTTTTTATGACCTCTGATCTCGTTGTCATGGGTGTCCTACAGAAGCCAGAGTCTTTAGTCATAGGACTAAACCCTTACATCTAGTCCAGGGGCCTGAGAAGCTGGAGGATCCAGAGAAGGGAGAACAGTAGCAGTCCTGGCTTTGCCTCACACCCAGAAGGTGAGCTAGCAGAAAAGTGACAGTGGATATGAGCTGCAAACTGTTTGCTTCCCCACAAGAATTTCTCTGGTGGTCCAACCTAACTGGAAACAAAGAAAAAAAAATTCTGGGGAATGCAGTTCAGCCTAGCCAAGTAGGCACATTACAAAGCTGCCAGATCTAATTAAGGTCTCCCTCTGTCAGCCCCTTCACACTCTCTGTCCCTCTCTCACCAGACTGTGAATTCAGGACCAGAGACCAGGTCTAACTCACATCCTTCATTCCACGTTGTGCACAGTACCCAGGATTCAGTATTAGGTGCTCACCGAATGGTAACTGAATTGCACAGACTGAACCACGAAGATAAATACCTCTAAGACAACTCCCAAAATAATTCTGGCACTTCATCTAGACTAAGTAAACATCTACTGAGCACTTAATGGGTGCTAGGAACTACCATCATAAACATTACCTCTTTGATTCAATGGAAATGCTAAAAGGAAAGCATGTGCATCTCTCTTTTCAGATAAAGAAATAAAGCTTCAGAACAGTTAAGTCACTTGTTTGAGACCACATATTTAGACAAAGGCAGGCTTAGATTTAAATCCAAATCTCCTGAAGCCATATCCACTTCAGGCTCACAATTGGCTAAGGAACCTATGCCTTCAGCCTTGCTTTCAGGCAATATTAAAAATATCAGTAGTGTAACTCATAGAAGAGAAAATCTAATTTGACTTTGAAAGGCTGGGCCCAGCTCTCAGCATGTTCTCAGCGGAGAAAGTAGAAAGTGCCATGCCAGAGGCAATTAACCCTGAGTAAAAGAAACCTTTAGCAAACCAAACCCACCACACACTAGAGCAGAAGTGGCTGTTTCCAAGAGAAAATGATGAACTTGCAAATAAGTTCCTGCCACTCTTCCAAGCTCCTCAGACCTGGCTATGACCCTCCCTGAAGCAATCTGTTGACTAAATTAATAAAGGGAGCTGTCAAGAGGACTTCACCAGAGAGAGATGACAAGCAGCCAAGGGAGGGTGAGAAAAATGTAGGGGAAAAGATGGGAAAAAAGAGCCAGGGAACAGTTCTGTCCCTGGAAGGCATCCAGGTGTGAAGCCTGGATTAGATTCAAGAATGAGAAAGAAGACTGGCCATCAGGAGCTGAATGAGTTGATTGGGCTATAGAGTGGAGTTTGAAATATCAATTCCAAAAATCATACTTCCTATCTTTCTCAGCATAAGAATGAGGTAGAGGGTTATCAGGAAGTTTGGACTCTGAGAGTTTCTGTGGAAGTAACAGGTCTAATTTTAAATTAAGTTCCGTTAGGAGAAAATGATAAAGTAGAAGGAAAAACGAGGAGGGCTTGTGAGGATGATAAAATCATGTATTAGAAAAGTTTCTTGGGCAAGGCAAATCAAGAAACAAAAGTAGAATATGCCAATAAATAGATAAGAAATGAAACAGGAAAACTAGCTAACTACAAGGAAAAGAAACGAGGTTAAAATGGTTCCAGCCTTTTTCGATCCTGTTTGCAGAGGCATCTTTGGACACTAATTCAAGGAGTCTCTCAGCCCTTCTGAGCCTCTGCATAAGATTCTGAAACTATGTCCACTTCTCATGTGTCCAACGGGGCACAAGAGAACCCCCGCCCAAGCCTCCTGCATTCCACAAGCAAAGCAGAGGGAGCCAGGTACTGCCTGCCTCCTATCTCTCACTAATCCACTGCAGGATCACCCCCACACTACAGAGAAAGGTGTCACCATGTGGAGGGCTTTTCTGAAAGCCTCTTGGGAGGTGTGCCTTCTAAGGACAGAGAAAAGTGATGCTTGTGCTGATATCCTCAGGAATAAATCTGGGTGTTTCTATGTCTCCTTTCCCTACTCTGGGGTTGGGTAATTTAAGGGCTGAATAGGGAAATGAGAAACTTGGAAACTTTCCTCTTCCTTCTTTATTCCCACAAAGCTTTCAGGATGCAAGGAGGAACTTTTCCTCTTTTTCTTCCTCTCAGATCAAGCTCTCCCCTAGTTAAACTATGATCTAGTCCACTAGGCCCCCCTTTTCATATATTAGAGGAACAGATACAGGAAGTGAGGAAATTTTTTTCTGTCATTATAATTTCTATACTTCTATTCTGTTTTCTTGTAGCATGTCAGAAGCCAAATATTAACCCTGAATGCCTGCTGTTGTAAGAATACCAACCATGCCATTTCATCTCCTTCCTGAAAACTAGACAAATGCCTCAGGTGTACTTGAGGAAAACAATGCTATATACATGGGTACGTAAAAGAAAAAGAAATTCATGTTTTTAAATAAGGCGAAATCTATTTAAGTTAGAATGTAATTAATCATTGACTTGTGGAAACCAACATTTTTACAGTGATTCTTCTCATTTAAAATCTTCTCCATTTATTTGGGGTTTTTGTTCACCTTCCTTGAGAAATTCTAATTTCTTTTTAATAAAAGAAATTTATTTTAAATAAAATAAATAATTATTTCCTGCAACCTGCCCTTTTCTTCTATATTTATTTTTCTTTTTCCTGAAGTTCATTCTTTATTAGATCTTTCACTGACAGTGTCTGTGGATGTTGAAATGTTTTTATTTTTCCTGAGGATAAAAGCTTTCTTTTGAATAGTAATTTCAACGTGCATAGAAATCTATGTTGATGCATAATTTTCCTCAATATTTTGTAAATGGTATTTCACTATCTTCTGGTCTCTATTTTTGTAGTTGAAAGGTATGATGTTCAAATTATCATATATTTATTTTCATAGTCTTTCTTGCTAATTACTTTTAACATCTTCTTGATTTTGCTAGTTCATTGTTTTATTACCATGTGGCCAGGGGATTTATTTCTACTTATTTTGATCAAAACTTTTTAAACCCAAGATTTCATGTTTCTCATCAATTCTAGAAAATATTTGCCATTATCTCTTTTGACTTTGTCATCCCATATTCTCTTTCTCTTTTAAAAGACTTATTAGTTGCCTGTTGTGTTTTTAAATTATATATCTTAAACATTCATTTGTATTTTCTATTTTTTCTCTTAGAATATCTTACCCAGATTTATCATCCCACACACTAATTCTCTTTTCATTAGTATCTAAGCTGCTCTTTTCATTATCAATGGGTTTTTGATACCTATAGTCACATTTTTCATGTCAAGTTACACTGGATATTTAAAAAACTGTCCATTTTTTACTTAATAATGTATTATTATTTTTGAGTCTAATACATTTCTATCCATTTTAAGCATACTTTTTATAATCTTTCTTCAGATTGTTTTATTTGAATTTTTTGAGATTCTAATCATCCTGTTGTCTGCTGACTATAACTCACAGTGAACCGTGTGTGTGTGTGTGTGTGTGTGTGTGTGTGTTACTTTGCTTTGTGAATTCAGCATGATCAGAGAGGTTTAAATTTATTTTTGCCAGGAATTGACAAGATACCTTAACTGGGAAATAATTTCTCTACATCATAGTTATAGGCCTCATGGGTAGTATATATTCCAACTCTAAGCCCACACAAGGAACAAAGTCAATATTTAGATTTCTCAGGGGAGATTTTTTCCCCCTAAGGACTCAAAGACAGCTTTCTTTGTCCTCTCAAAATGTGCCCCTTTGCTAGTAGCTTTTTCTCTAATCCACCCCTTGCAGTGAGGGAGTTGTCCTTCAAGGGTTCCTGCTTCCTACAAGATTCTCACTATCTCTACCTCACTGCACCTAGGTATCAATCGTCACTGCCTGGAACTGCAAGTATATTGAAAGCCAGCCCCCATGATGTAGAGGATCCATTTCCCTGAATGCATTCACTTGCCACAGGGCAGCAACTCATCCACATCAGCTCATCAACACATCAGCTCATCCACATATCACTCTGATTTTCAGTGTCTTTGCCTTGTCTGTCTGTTGGGGATTTTTCTTTCATGAGAACTTAGCTAAAAAATTACATTTTCCCTCCTTATATTTATTTAATCCAGCATTTCCAAGTGTTTATAGCAAAAAGAGTTTCAAGTATCTTGATTTACCATCTTGCTAGAAATAGAAATCACTATTATTTTTCTTAATAAAAAGCTTTAAACATTTCTTGCTAAATGTTTTTGTTTGCTTGCTTATTTTTGATATTTTATTGCTGTATTAAGATAATTTCTATAATTATTATTACTACTATTTATCACTGATATGTAGAAAAAGTACTGATTTTTATACACTGCTTAAACCATTAACATTACTAAATACAATACTAGCTTAAATAGGTTATCAAGTAATTACCAGGGAGATTGATGTATTTAATACAAAAATGAAAAGTGTATATATTTTTTTCAATCATTACACTGTGTATTTATTATTTTTAATTTTGCATTATGTGGCTAGAGCTTGAATAAATATTTTTAAAATCTATTTTATGTAAATATAATGGAAATTCTTGTCTTTGTTTTGAATATAAATACTTCTGCTTTTTTAAGGTTTTCCATGTTATCCATTTGAGATTGTCTTTGTCTTTTTAAGGATAAAATCTCTTATTCCTAGTACAGGGGTTTAAAAGTTAAAATGGCTACTGAACCATCCTTGCATTTTTATAACAAATTTTTCTTAGTCTTGATCCATATGCCTTAAAATATGTTGCTGAATTTGATTAGATTTTATTTTGAGATTTTTACTTTTATATTATAAATTATATTGATCAGATATTTCCTTTCTTCCTCCTCTCTATTCTTCTTTTCAACCTGCCTACCGGCTTTCTTTTTTTTCTTCCTATATTATATTTAAAGGGCTTCAAAAACATGGCTGAGCAGAATAAGCTCAACAGTATTCATTCTACTTCTTTCTTTGTCTTTCTTTTTATTTGAGCATTTGTCTCTGAAGTTGTGATTTTTAATTAGATCAATTTGGAAATGTGTGATATTTTCTACGCTCTAGAATGATTTGTTGGAATAACTTGTTTGAGAGGTAGAAAAAATCAGAAAATTTATATTGATCCAGTGTTTTTGTTGAAGCTAAAACTTTGACAATGGTTAAAATTTTTTATCCTGTTATTTTTTTTCAAGTTTTTTAGTGCTTTTTGAATAAATTCTAATGATTTATATTTTCTCAAAAATAGCAAAAGTTTTATTGTGTCTATCAAAATAATAGTTTAGATCTCAATGTATTATTCACTAATTTTTGAATGTTACATAAGTGAAGATGAAATTCCTAACTTGACCCAAGTCCACTGCTTTTTTAAAAATATAGTCACTATGATGTACATTACTATACATTTTTAATCAATTACAGTAAATGTTTCACCTTTTTTGTCTTTTTTGGGGTTTTTCTTTGTATAATTTTAAACTTGGTTGACAGTTATAATTTTGTTGTACCTTAAAACCTATATAAACATAAATATACTTTTCATCCTATCTTTTCTTGAATTATTTTGATTGGTAGACATAACAATCTCTATTTTTTTATTTACATTTGCATAACTTATTTTATTAACCATTTGTTTTGCTTCTTTCTGAGTCACTTATCTTTATATGAGCAGCATTCATTTCACAATTTGAGATTTGCTCATTATAAACATTTAACCAATTTTCATTTGTTATAATAAATGATGTATATATATTGGTTTTTAAAAATATTTTGGTCTTTTCTGTACTCTGTTAAGTTTCATATTTTAGTATTTGAGCTGAGTTCTTTTATTATTTTTTAATAGATAAATCATGGTTACTTTCATACCAAAACCTTAAATTTTCATTTCTCCAATTTTCAACATTAATAATAAATCGATGTTTGTTAAGTCTCTTTGTAAAGATAATAAAATTTCATATTTTTACTTTATTTTGTTTTTTACGGTTTATGCATATAAAGCCACAGGGAATACATTGGGGTATGCTTAATGTTTGCAAATAAAAATCTCGCTTGAGTTTTCTAAAATTTCACATCTTTATTTTTCCTATCTTTCCCTCTTACTCTTATAAGCTTCGGTTAAGAGCTATGTTAATTACTACCTTATTTTTATAATACATGTCTAAATTTATCAAGGCTAATAATATTTGAGTTTAATTTTACAACCAAATCATAAACCTGATTACAGGTTTAAATTTAACACTAATACTTTCACGAAATATATTTTACATTTGTAAGCACTTTGTTTTGAGTAAACTTCTGACTGACTAGAGCACAGGTCTTCTGAATAGATTATGTGTACGTGGGGAAAGTCAAGACTTTTCAAGGGGTATATGGGTATAGGCAGTTTTAATATAATCATTTTTCAAATCTTCAAATTTCACATGAACTTTTTTCTAAAATTTATCTGCTTAAGAATTCACCTCTCAATAAGGCTTTAGAAAAGTTCTCCATCCCATCACCCTTTTACACTCTTTAGTCGTGCTTTTTTAAACATCTAGTATCTTCCTACAGTGCATTGCTCCATGATTTGAAACTCCTGAGCATGAAACATGGATAACTTAAAATATTTAATATCAAGGAAGCTCATTTCAGCAAGAAATCATAAACTTGCCACTTTCTGTTCATCTTATTAAGATATTTTTCCAACAAAACTACTTTTTGCATTTAATATACTTTCGAAAGTTTTAATATATTTGTTTTCAAATCATGTGCATACTAATAATTATTATAAGTCAATTCAGACTAAGTCTTTTAACTTCTAATTTAGAGCCATATTCCCAGAAAATAAAAAAAAATATATTTATGTACATCATTTTGGCCACAGAGAATAAAAGGGGAATTTTATATATAGTTCTTATAATCAAGAAGTTATAATAGTCAATTACTCTATGTAGGATATACTTCAAAAAAACTAATATTTTTAAAATCAATATTTACTTTTTATATCATTTGCAAATATCATAACATGATGAAAAAATTAAATAAGTTAAAATATGTAAAGACATTTTAGACAGTGACAATAAAAAAATGAAGACCATTGAGCATCATAAAAATACATGTCTGAGAATGTATTACTTTTGTACCTACAGCAAATAACAGCATAGCTGGACATAGAATTTCTGACTCATAACATAAGATCACAATTATTGCTCTACTACCAACTGAAGTTTAGTTTTAAAAGAACTTTTATTGTTTAAAAATGAGAATGGCAGAGAATATAGTTAGACTTAATCCATTTTAGTGAATTCAATTTTGTTTGTTTCCTACATTGGTGTATGTAGAATGCTTTCTTTGTCTTCAAATTTCTAATTTTCAATAGGACAAATATATTAATCATTTTTAAAATTAATTTTGATGACAGTTCTTTTCAACTTGAAAATTGAGAGTTATTTTTTTAAATGTTGTATCCTTTTTATTGCTCAGACCCATTTCTTTCTGATTTCTATTTTGGAAAACCAAAATATCTATACATTAGACTTCTATTTTCTGCCTTCCACATCTACCAACTTAGAGTTTATTGTTTTAATTTCTTTATCCTATTGCTTCACATTTTAGGAGAAATTCTCAAAATTTACCTCTATATCACTGAGTTTTCTACAGTGCTTATTTTGTTCTTTAAGACTTCTAACACAATTTAGATTTTGCCATGGCATTTCGGCATTCTTTATCTTATCCAGTTCCCTTTTGTAATTATTCCTTTCTCTCAGTCAGCTTCATTAATTTCTGAATCTTGTGTCTTACCATATTGAATTTTATTAACAACCCAAAACAGAAAGAGAAAAACAGTTACTTTTGTTTCTGCTTTTCCTCTGCCCATCCAGAGCTATGTTCTTTTTTATGTTGTAGATCATTTTGAAAATATATTTTCTATTACTGTTTTCTATAGTCTCATTCTTAAGTGATAAAAGCTCTTTCAAAACCAGATGTTTATCAAAAGAGAAGGTAGTTGAAGATATTCCCTTTAGATTGCCTCACTGTCAATTTGACATGTTTAGAAATTTCCTTTCCAATTATAAAATGTAGGTCTGGTAGATATAATTTTGTATGATTTGTTCAGGGATGTAGCAGCCCGGAGGCTTCAGGTGAGGGCCCAACCTGAAAGCGCTCCCAGTGAGAGGAAGTGTCTCTGCATATCCTTGTGTTTGTTGGAAGATGCTGCAGGCCACCAGTCCAAACAGGGTTTCTGTTTGAATTGATCAATATTTCAGGCATCCCTGTCCTTTGGCTTTGAACCAAGGAAGCCCTGGCACCTACTAGCTTTCTGTGTGGGAGCCTCCTGTATCTTATATGTGGGTGATCTACTGTAACAAATGTGATTGCACATGAGTGCTCCCCAACTATCATAACATCATCCTCACAGCCAACCATCACCATTCTAAATTAGGAGACAGAAGTTTCTTCAGTACTCTCTTGCCAGGCCACTGTGTCACTTCCTCATGAAGAGATGCAGAGATCAGATTTTGTGTCCTCTTTCAATCTGGCACCAGCTATATCACATAAAGCAGTACTTTCTTGAAACTTCTGTGGATGATACTCTAGTTTCTAGGTACCCATTTTTATCTTTTTTTAAACACAATTAAAAATATTTCTCAAACATGTAACTCAGGACTGGAAAATGGAGCATTTGGTGTCTAATTTCAAAACTCAGAAATCTTCTTCTGTTTTTAAGCATGGGTAATTGAAAGGTTAGGTGAAAAATCAGAAGAGGAAATGGTGACTGGATGAGAGCCTGGAAGCACTGCTATAACTGTGACAAAAATGAGATGTGCCATGTTGAAAAGAGCTACTCAGACCCCCAACCAGGACTCCAGTCCCTGCCATGTGTAAAGTGCTTTTATCTGACTTCCATGTAACTGACTTACTGGATTAAGACACTCTCTGGTCCCTCAGAAAAATGTTGATTCCCTCCACACCCTAACTCTTGTAGCAAATAGGCTGCTCTCTAGGATGTTGCACATAACTGCTTTCATCACTTAGATGCACCTGTACACAAATCTATTTGCACTAATTCCACCTATTTTTATTTATATGCCTAATAAAATATTACACAATTATTTGCAACCATAAGAAAAGAAAATTTTGTTTCTATGAAAACTAAGTTAAGTGCTTTGGAAAACTTGGGAAGGATTGTTGCTAAATATATAAATATATACAGTTTTGAATTAAGAGTAAGCAATACAAGGAATGAAGAAGTACAAATTAGTAGTTACAAAACAGTCACAGAGATGAAAATATAGAGAATATAGTCAATGTTATTATGATGTCTTTGTATGGTGCCAGATAGATGCTAGAGTAATTGGTGGAATGACATCATAAATTATATAAATGTTTAGCCATTGTATTGTATATCTGAAACTAATATAAAATTTAAAAATATTTTCCCCACATACACACAAAAGAGTAAGCAAGACAATTCTAACAGATCGAGTAAGTTTAATAGTAAAAATCTAGAAGGATTTCTTTTTTGGATTGCTTTCAATGTATCATTAAGATATAGATCCACTTTTAAAGAATCAAAACTGGGTTTCTGATATATAAATTAAAACTGATGAATTATGGGAATGATTTATGTGAGAAAGATGATTTATAAATCCAGTTAAAGTAGTATACATGAAAGAAAGGACTTGTCATTAAAATTTGTGAAAATAACTGTCTTAGTCCATTCAGGCTGCTATAACAAAATAGCACAGACTGGGTGGTTTATAAACAACAGAAATTTATTCCTCACAGTGCTAGAGGCTGTACAGTGCAAGAGCATGCTACCAGCAGAGTTGGTGTGATATCTGATAAGAGCCCATTTCCTGGTTCACAGATGTGTTTTCTTGCTGTGTCCTCACATGGTAGAAACAACTAGAGACCTCTGTGGAATCATTTATAAGGACAATAATTCAATTCATGAGGACTCCACCCTCATAACTTAAACATCTTCCAAGGCCTATTTCCTAATACCATCACCTTTAAGGGTTAGAATTTCAACTTCTAAATTTTGAGGGGATACAACTATTCAGACCATATCACTAATTTACATTTATTTTGCTGGCTATTTTATTGCAGTATATAAGAGTTCAAAGTCAACTATCTCTGTGTTGGCCTCTCTCTTATTCCCTGTTTCTGTCATTCTCCCTCTCCTTCCCCACCCTCCCTTTCTCCTCTCTCCCTCTCTGTCTTTCAGTCTTTCTGTCACTGATTCAGACTATTACCTTTGTTCTGTATTTTTCTGGGTTTGACTTGTGCATTTTCCCTTCTCACACTCCCTGCCTCAGAGCCATGAGATGATTATCCCTTATCCCAGATACTACAGAATAACTAAGGAAGCATGAGTAGTAGACTGACAATGTAATCTTTGAGGAACCACAAACTTAGTCAAAGCCCACAGACATCTGCTGGTGAACCACTGTTAAATCAGTCTCCACCACCTCTTTATCTGTTATTTCAGCTCTTATTAATAATTAGACTTTCATCTTTGGCCAATACCTGGAATTCAGGCCCGCAGAACTCTCATTAAGGTTTCAGATAAGTTCTCTTTCCCATTACCCTTTTACACTCATCTTTAGTCATACTTCTCAAACATCTAGTATCTTCCTACAGAGCATTGCTCCATTATTTGAAACTCCTGAGCATGTATGTCTGGTCTTCAAATGTATGTTTAAAGACCAGACATAGTGGAAACATACTAGAACCTCTGTTATCAGAATCTGCATTAGTCGATCAAAAAAGTCTGTTTAAGTGTGGAGTCATAAGAAAATACATATTTATTTCAAATATTCCATTTTATTGGTGTGGTTAAACCTGGTGAACAGTGTTCATGAGGGAACACTGCCCTTCCTCCAATGGCCCTGGTTGAAAACAGAATCCTCAGATGGACAGACCAGACTCTAACTTATTCTGATATTTCTAATGTGGTTCTATCCAAACTCAAGAGTTCAAACACACAGGTTCCCAATCAAAGTGTCTGGTGTTGTGGGAAAAGCATACAATGCAGAATACAACAAAATTCCAACTATAAGAACTTAGGGGAGTTCTTTTACTTCTCTCACACTCCATTTTCTCATCATACCTTGTCTCATAGGATGGCTGTGAGAATCAAATGAGATTAAGATATACATCATGCTCATCCAATTGGTTTGGCCCACCTGAGCAAATCTTGGCAATAAATCCTGGGGGAATTTTTCTCTCTCAATGATTATGCCTACTCCAGACCTTAAACCTTATGATCACAGAACTCCAAACACTGAGATTCGTTGCATACAGACATCAGCAACATTGAAATGTGCTGTGTATATGGAGGCCTTGAGATTAAGTTCAGGTTATAGTTTGAATCTGTTATGTGGTGGCATTTGGGCTGACCATGCAATAGTAAGAGTTTGCCCTTCGGATTATTGTAGAAATAGGGAGGGTACAATGGACACCACATCTGTCATACAGTGGTAAGGACTTGGACAGATTCTTCTCCTTCTTCCCTATACAACTCTACACAAAGATGATGCCCCAGAAGAAGAAGAATCATTCTTTTGTCAAGGGCATACGAGTACTATCTTGATGGAAAATTTCAGACCTATTCTCTCAACACACACACACACACACAGAGCATCTTTTTAGTTATGGAAACAAAAATACTTCTTAAAAATGAATTTATGTGATAATAGAGCATAGCTAAGAATATAGGCTTTGGAGTCAGACACATCTGAGTTTGAATCTTGATTCTGCCACTTAATTAGCTGTGTGATGCTAGGAGGATCATTCAATCTCTCTGAGTCTCAGCCAAATGTCATCAAGGCTAATAATACCAACTTTGCAGGGTATTGTTTAAATGAAGTGATCTACAGCATTTGGTTCACAATTTCTATACCACACACAGCAAACACTAAATAAGAAGTAGTAGTGGTAGTAGTAGTAGAGTTAATGTAGTTATTGCTGTTATTGTTACTCCTGCTGTCACTGCCTGACCTGGAATCCAGTCATCACTTCCCAAGGCAGTGAAGGATGAGAAGGAAACAGGAAGTTCTAAATATGGTATTGTCCCAGGATGAGGGCTCAATGGGCTTTCTCTTTTCTTCCTCTTTCAAACGAGAGCAGTGAATGTGTTCATTGTCTGCACAGAATGAGCATGAAATCTGCACCAAATCTCTGTGTCTACCACTTACTCCAGGGATACCTGGCAACCTCAGATGCTCTGAGCCTCACACCAGCATTTCAGATTTTGAAACGGAAATGATGGATGACTTTATTCTGCACCCTGGCAATCTCAGCCCTTCCAACAGTTCCAACAGCTTCTAGTCATAACCCTGTGATTTGAGAACAATGAATCTTAATATAATCGAGTTAACTGTATCATTTTTAATGTAAGACAATCTTGATTACAGCCAAAGGGCACCATTAATACGCTGAAGGAATGGCTGAGATTTTAGCATGTGAATGTTGTACAGAAAATAGAACTAATTAGCACTAATTTAATTCGAAGATTAAAGAAAATTCTGCTTTTAATTTTTAATTTAAGACAAACCATTTTACTCTGAACAAAGAAAGAATAATAAGTACATTTTTTTCCATCTGAAAGGCAATTTTTACTTTTGCATTATTACACTAATATGGGACTGTGGGAATCCTGACCCCATTAGAGATCAAATAATCAGCATTTAATTATTGACAGCAAATTAATATTTAATAAAGACACAAGGGTTCCGGTATATGAAAGAAAGGCACCAAGGTTCTGCTGACCCAGAAACGTCCAGAAGGTCCCTTAGTTAGAACGTGATCTCCTTGCTGAGGGTAACAAGTCAGGATCCCCAAAGGGTCGTGGCAGTTTATTTCCATCTCAGCTACTAAGACAAGCAGGAAGACCAGAGTCTGAGCAATTGCCCCTTCCAGTTTCTACTCCACCCCCCACCAGTTCTTCTTTAATCAAGCACTTAAGTTAAATAATACATCGAATGTCATAACCAAAAGGAGGACAGTCATAATAAAAAAATAATAAAAGAAGTGGCCAATCCCCATTTTTATTCTGCAAAATAATACTGACTTTTCTTGCTGTGGGACTGCTTGTCAGGGATAATTTCTAACCAAAGAAGACATAATGGATTTACAAAGAAACTCTGATGCTTTCCTACAGCCTCAGAAAGATTCTGAAAATAAGCACTATTACATTAGCAGTCCAAAGAAAGCCAAGGAAAAGCTGTTAGCCAATTTCCCGAGAAAGCTGGAGCTGTGTGCAGAAAATAGCCTGTGGGTGACCTGGTATGGGCTCTAAAAACCTGTCTACACTCCCTTTGGATATCAGCAAGGAAAACCAGACCAGGCCTTCTCTGGACCTGTTGAACTGAAGGCAGCTGCCCTGAAGTGGAATATACTTGAATTAGGCCCGGGGACTAAATATTTGCCTACAGCTGCCTTGCTCCAGCCCTCAGACCTGTAAATTATTTTTCAAGTAGCCACCTTCAGGGCTTACCACTTGAGCATATAAAGCAGATCCAGCCTAACTACTTGGAGAAATCAGGTTAGACTGACATGCTGGGTCTGTGTTAATACTGAGCTAGAGAAACTTTCTCTAGGTATTCCATCCAAGCCTCTGGTTCCTCTCCATATTGAAGCTCTCCTGAGCTTCATACCATAAGCTCCACACCTGATATCTCCATTTGGGTGAGCCCTGGGCTCCTCACATTTTTCCATGCCCAAAACTGAACTCCTCCATGCTGATTTACTCCTGTAAACTGGTAATATAAATGTCCTATTTTCTCCCCTCCTTTTGCAACCTTTCAATCCCTGTTTGGGGGAATTATGTATATAGGACAATTAAAATTCTTCATATTGCCTCCCTTCATTTACAGAGTGTAGGGTGTGGGGTGTTGTCTAGAAATGCAGTTTGTTCTAAGATATATTGAGTCAGCATTTCAAAACTTCTAGCTTCTGCATAGAGTCTGTGTGTCCTTGAATGGGTAGAGTCTCTGTAAGTAACTCCATTTAGAGAGCGGATAGTGTTGTCCAGAGTGAAGCATGCCTGGATACACATCCTGCCTCACCACTTACAGGCTGGGTGACTTGGCCAAGTAATTCAATCTTGTCAAAATCTCACTTGTTTCACCTATCAAATGGGGATGGGATATTCATAGGTACATTAAGTAAGTTAATCCCTGTAAAGTTATGGCACATAGCAGTGCTTAATTTCATACATGCAAGGTACACAGGAGCCCCAAAATATAGTCTATAAACCAAAAACAAAAGAGGACCTAACGCTGCTTGGTGTGAGTCCTACTCCATTTAGGATAGGAGTCTTTGTATACAGTATCTCATTTGGGGATTTTTTCCCTCATTAGTGGGGATCTAGACTTCTGCCTCCAGAAATTAATGTCAGCTATTAGGAGATGTTGGTTAATATCTGAGTCAACAGTAACCTGCTGAGTAATCAAAAAGAGCCTTTTTGTGCTTCACAGTTGTATCTCTGTAACTTAAAAGGGACAGCCTCAGAGTTAATGAAGTCCATCCTGGATGATTCTACTAAAATCTTCCTGGGCCTTACTCTAAACTAAAGAATTAATAGCAGGAAAACGTACAACTTAGGATCACTGAGTCCCAAGTACTAGCTGCTGGAAGAAAGGTAAGGATTCTAGAAGAAAGCTCAACCTGTTAGTCGGGTTGGGAGTTTACCTCAAAATGAATGACCATTTGCAAGGAGAGGGTTTAAGAAACAGGCACCTTCTCAGAGTAGGGAAACTTTAAGAGCAGACTGTCCATGAGGGGACCCTTCATGGAGGACTTATCTTCTTCTGCAGTCAGATTTAGGTCAGAGGTGAATGGAAGCAGGGAAAGAAGACAAACTCATGAGGTTAAGATAGAGGAATCAATGAGCTTGGTGAACAATAAGCAAAAGGAGTGGTCACATTGTTAACAATTCACGATGTTTCTCATCAGGAGATTCAATTCCCTTTATTGTTTCCAACTCTCCATTAAAGTCTGAGGTGAACTGTATAGCAGTGTGGGAGTTTGGTGTTGAGAATAAAGGGTTTGTGCCAAATAGGGAAGTGCAGCCTAGTCCCATTCACACATATAAGAGGAATATTCTAGTTAGGAGGACGTGTTGTGAGCAGCACCAAAGGCAGCAGTGGTACCAGGTGGACTAGAGAGCAGCTTTGGGAACCCATGAAAGAAAAGATGGACATCTGAGGAACAATTTAGACAACTTGGTTGTGTGTGGACATACAACACACATTCTCCAGTGACCACCAGAGAAAGGGGCCCTTGAGGAGGGGGATGGAACGCTGATTTGGGAGCACACGCCTCCTGTGTTTCATTGATATATGAGCACCCACGGTCCACCCAGTCAACATGTCAGATAGCTGAAAGTTATCTAGGACACCACTCTCCCCCAGTCACATCCACATCTAGTCACTAGCCAGGTACCACCGGTTGTTCGATTTTAACAGCATGCATTTGTCCCTGTTTTCTCAGTTCACCTCTGATCAGAATCAGACTTCAGCATCTTTAACTTCAATTTTATCAACAGCTTAATTGGTCAACCAACCTCCAGTCTTACCCCTTGAGCTCACCTGCCATAAATTTTTAATCACCCAGCTGGAGTCAAATGTGACTATCCATGCTTCTCTCTCTCATTCCCCACAAAAAGCCAAATTCTGACTCTGAGCTAGTGATGTGGCAGTGGTTGGCGGGGTTGGGCGGGGAAGGAAAGAGAAAGGGAAGGAACAAAACTGTGTGTAGAGTTCTTTGAGAGCTATCTGCTCATATAGAGCTTCCAACATACTGAGAGGATTAATCTACCATGACAGAAAGGTTAGATGACTTTCAGCAAGTTAATGAACTTACTAAGCCTCAGTTGCTTCATATCTAAAAATGGGATAATAACGGTACCTACTTAGGGCTATTACGAGGTGCTAAACTCCATGGACCTGGCAGACAAAGGACAGCACATACCTTTGGGTATGTGCCAAAACCCATGAGCCTTAAAATTGATGTACTTGTTCTTGCCAGACTTTAGATACCTTGTATCTTATTTCTATCATTTTCTCATTAATAAACTATACGAGGAAAGTTAACAGGCAAATAATTTAGTTTAAAATACTCTCTGCAAGGCCTAATTCCTTCTTGTAGAGATTAGGGAAGGAATTAGTTACAAAGTATCACACAGCAAGTGGGCTGAAGGAGTGTATATATTGTAGCTCTTGGAATTGGGGGACAAAAGCTGATAGTACTTTGTCTGCGCCTCACTGTGTTGACTTTAGAATATTTAAATGAAGCAAGCATGGGATTTAGAATGAGAAAGCAACTGAACCTGAAATCCTGGGGTGCTTTGATGGGTCCAAAAGCTAAGAGTGGCCAGAAATAGAGGTACTATCTACAACAGGCAGCTGCAAACAAGATTCCACAATTTAGGAGAGTCTTCTGGATCAAGACTAAATGAAACAATGCATGAAAAATTCTTAGTACATAAGTGGTCAGTAAATCACAGATATCAATATCATTTTAATTGACCAAGGCCTTTCTACTGTTTCTGCATTGGAATGACAGAGTTGGAAAAACCCACAGTTGTTACCTAAGCTGACTTCCTAATAATGGGGATATGAGGGCCCAGAGAGATCAACTGTTGGCTTAAGGTTGCACAGGAAGAATGAGGCAGAGCCAAGACACAAAAACCACATCGCTTCAGCCAGTCTGTAGTTTTCACCGGGGACTCTCCCCTTCCTTAGACTGGGACCTATGAGAATCCACCGATGAGAGAAACTAAGGCAGCGCCGACTTTGGATGCTGGATTGTGCTCTGCCTGAATTGGGGTTGGACTTCATGCTCTCTAGGGACACCCTCAACTCTCAGGTTCTGTCTCTGTAGAGCTCCCCTAGTATATTTCCATGGGATCCAATAGCAAAGACCAAGGAGAAAGTGGGAAATGCATCTGAGTAAATCCCAAATGGTCATTTCTACGGGACAGAGTCTTCTGGGTCTAGAAAGTGTTGCTAGTGAATCAGTCCTTGGAAACCCCTAATCACCAGTGATTTTTCCCACAAAAACCAGCTCCAGGGCCAAATTCTCTCCAATTTCACTTGCCCTGCTGATTATAGCTGTTCTAACAGGTATGAGATGGTATATCTCATTGTGTTTTTGATTTGCATGTCCCTAATAGCTAGCGATGTCGAGCATCTTTTCTATGTTCGTAGGCCATTTGTATGTCCTCTAGGGAGAAGTGTCTGTTCAGGTCCTCTACCCATTTTTTTGATTGGATCATTTGTTTTTTTGTTGTTATTGAGTCATATGAGTTCGTTTTATATTTTGGATATTCGACTCTTATCGGAGGCATTGCTAGCAAATATATTTTCCCATTCGTATGGTTCTCTCTTTACCTTGTTGATGATTTCTTTTGCTGAGCAGAAGCTTTTTAGTTTGATGTAGTCCCATTCATTTATTTTTGCTTTTATTTCCATTGCCGTTGAGCTCAAATTCATAAAATCCTCTTTAAGTCCAAGATCCTTGAGTTTCATTTCTATGTTTTCTTCTATGCATTTTATTGTTTCAGTTCTTATATTCAGGTCCTTAATCCATTTTGAGTCAATTTTGGTGTATGGCGATAGACAACAGTCTAGTTTCATTCTTTTACAGATGGTCTTCCAATTTTCCCAGCACCATTTATTGAAGAGGCTTTCCTTTCTCCACTCTATGTTTTTGGCTTCTTTGTTAAAACTTATTTGCCCATATAAATATGGGTTTACTTTTGGACTCTCGATTCTGTTCCACTGGTCCATGTGTCTGTTTTGCTGCCAATACCATGCTGTTTTGATTACTGTCACTTTGTAGTATAATTTGAAATTGGGCAGAGTGATGCCTCCAGCCTTGTTCCTTTTTCTCAGGATGGCTTTGACAATTCAGGGTCTTTTGTGCTTCCATACAAATCTGATGATTTATTTTCTTTAAAAAATACCAATGTGATTTTGATGGGGATTGCATTAAATTTGTATAATACTTCAGGTAATATGGCTAAAAACACAGAATATCTTTCCATTTCTTTGTATCTTCTTTGATTTCTTTTAATAGAGTCTTATAGTTTTCATTATATAGGTCCTTTACATGTTTCATTAAATTTATTCCTAGGAATTTTATTCTTTTTGTTGCAATTTTAAAAAATTATTTTTTCTGCTACTTTTTCTGACGCTTCATCATTACAGTATAGGAATGCTATGGATTTTTGAATGTTGATTTTGTGTCCAGAAACTTCACTGTATTTGCTTATTGTTTCTAGTAGT
Source organism: Eidolon dupreanum (assembly GCA_028627145.1). NCBI lineage: Eukaryota > Metazoa > Chordata > Mammalia > Chiroptera > Pteropodidae > Eidolon > Eidolon dupreanum. The sequence continues at coordinate 29,500,866 of CM053510.1, forward strand.
GTTCTTATGGAGTCTTTAGAGTTTTCTATACAGAGAATTTTGTCATCTGCAAATAGTGACAGTTTGACTTCTTTGTTTCCTATCTGGATGCCTTTTATATCTTTCTCTTGTCTGACTGCACTTGCAAGGACCTCCAATGTTATATGGAATAACAGTGGTGATAATGGACAGCCTTACCTTGTTCCTGATCTTAGAGGGAAGGTTTTTAGTTTTTCACCATTAAGTATAATGTCGGCTAAGGGTTTGTCATATATGGCCTTTATTATGTTAAGGTACTTTCCTTCTATACTACTTTTTGTTAAGTGTTTTGATCATAAATGAATGCTGTATCTTGTTGAAGGCTTTTTCTGTATCTATTGATACAATCATATGATTCTTATTTTTTAATTTATGTGGTGTATCACATTAATCGATTTGTGTGTGTCGAACCATCCCTGTGCCCCTGGGATGAAGCCTATTTGATTATGGTGTATAATCTTTTTAATATGTTGCTATATTCAGTTCGTTAGTATTTTATTTAGGATTTTTGCATCTGTGTTCATGAGAGATATTGGTCTGTAGTTTTCTCTTTTTCATGTTCTCTTTACCAGGTTTTGGTATCAGAGTAATATTGTCCTCATAATGAGTTGGGAAGTATTGCTTCTTCTTCAATTTTTTGGAAGAGTTTGAGGAGAATAGGTATTAAATCTTCTTTGAATGTTTGGTAGAAATCACTGGTGAAGCCGTCTGGTCCTGGACTTTTACTTTTTGGTAGGTTTTTGATGATTGTTTCAATTTCCATCCTGCTGATCAGTCTATTTAGATTTTCCAGATCTCGATTCAGTCTAGGAAGGCTGTATTTTTCTAAGTACTGGTCCATTTCTTCTAGGTTATTAAATTCAGTGTTATATACTTTGTCATAGTATTCATGTATGATCCTTTGTATTTCTGCAAAATCAGTTGTAATATCACCTCTTTCACCTCTGATTTTATTTATTTGTGTTCTCTTTTTTCTTTAGTGAGTCTAGCCATGGGTTTGTCAATTTTATTAACCTTCTCAAAGAACGAGCTATTTGTTACATTTATTTTTTCTATTGTTTCATTTTCAATTGCATTTATTTCTGCTCTAATTTTGATTATTTCTTTCCTTCTGCTTACTTTAGGCTTCATTTGTTCTTCCTTTTCTAGTTTTTTAAGATGAAGCATTAGGTTATTTGGGCTCATTCTTGTTTTTGGAGGTAGGCTTGTAATGATATGAACTTTCCTCTTATGACTGCTTTTGCCATGTCCCAAAAGTTTTAATATGTTGTACTATCATTATCACTTGTTTCTGTGTATCTCTTGATCTCTTTTTTCTTCTTCCCTGACCCAATTATTCTTCAGTAGCATGCTGTTTAATCTCCATGTATTTGTGGTTCTTCCTGATTTCTTTTTGCAGTTGATCTCTAGTTTCAGAACATTATGATCAGAGAATATGGTTGGTATGATTTCGACCCTCTTATATTTTTTGAGGCTGTCTCTGTGTCCAAGTATGTGGCCAATTCTTGAGAATGTTCCATGTGCACTAGAGAAGAATATATAAGCAGCTCTTTTGGGACGTAGGCTCTATATATATCAATTATGTCCAGTTGGTCTAATGTGTCATTAAAGGAAGGATGTTATTTCCTTATTGATTTTCTGTCTGGATGATCTGTCCATATCCGACAGTAGGGTATATAGGTCCCCTACTATGATAGTGTTTTGGTCTGTCTCTCCTTTTAGTTCTGTTAGTAATTGCTTTACATATTTCAGGGATCCCTGATTGAGAGCATAGATATTAATAAGTGTTATGTCTTCTTGGTGCATTATTCCCTTTATCATTATAAAGTGTCCCTCAGTATATTTCTTTACCTCTTTATTTTGAAGTCTATTTTGTCTGATATTATTACTGCTACTCCCGCTTTTTTCAGAATGCCATTTACTTGAAATATTTTCCACCCTTTCACTTTGAGTCTATATTTATCTTTGGAGCTGAGATGTGTCTCCTGGAGGCAACATATGATTGGGTTTTGTTTTTTTGATCCATTCTGCAACTCTGTGCCTTTTGATTGGTGAGTTCAGCCATTTACATTTAGGTGATTATTGATTATTGAGGTCATCTTATAGCCATTTCCTCTTTTGCTTTCTGGTAGCTCAGTGTTTCCATTGCTTCCTTGTCCTTGTGTTTCTGTTTTCTTTATTTTGGTTGGGTTTTGCCTATGGTTCTTCTTGTTTTATGTTATATACTTCAGTTCTGAATCTTTGATGTGTGGTTACCATTACAAATATGAAAAGGATAGTTATATATATACAATCATCCATTTTCTTCTGCATGTGCCTTATCTCCTTTCCCCTTTGTGGATTTGGATCTTTGAGCCCTCCCCTTTTCAGTCATTGTTATCTCAATTTGCTCCTATGTATACTGAGCGTTCATTACTATCTTGCTGTAGCAATTCTCTTATCATTTAAGCTTATAATGCCCTGTTCTTAGCAAAGTTTGCACTCCCCTGCTTCTATCTGCCTGATAGTCACTTTACTCCTAATTATATATATATATATTTTTTGTCATTTTGTCTTAGGTGAGCTGACCCCTTTCAGTATTTCCTGTAGTGCTTGCCTCGTAGTGGAGAATTCCCTTGATTTTTGGATGTCTAGAAAGGTCTTAATTTCTTCTTCATATCTAAAGGAGAGCTTAGCTAGATATATTACTATAGGCTGGTGGTTCTTTTCACTTAATAGTTTAAATATTTTATTCCATTCCTTTCTGGCTTGTAAGGTTTGCACTGAGAAGTCCAATGATAATCTTATGGATTTTCCTTTATAAGTTACCATTTTCTTCTCCCTGGCTGCCCTGAGAATTCTATCTTTGTCGTTGATTTTTGATAACTTTAATACAATATGTCTTGGTGAAGGCCTTCTTGGGTTGAGATAATTGGATGTTCTGTTGACTTCTTGAATCCAAGCTCTAGCTCATTCCTTAGACTTGGGAAATTCTCATTAATTATTTGTCTGAAAATGCTTTCTAGTCCCTGCTCCTTTTCCTTGCCTTCAGTAATACCCATAATTATTCTTATGTTTCCTCTCCTGATGGTATCAGCTAATTCTTGTATTCCTCTTTCATTATCATTCATTCTTCAGTTTCTCTCTTCTTTCTTCTATTTCTAGATTTCTGTCTTTGATATCACGGATCCTTTCCTCTACTTGGTCAACTCTATTTCCCAAGCTTGCTATTTCATTTTTCAACTCTTGCAGTATGTTTTTTTTTTTATTTTCTAGAAGTTCTCTTTGGTTCTTTTTGAGAGTTTAAGTCTCCTCGCTCTGCTCATCTAGTTGTTTTTTTAATTCCTGAAATTGTTGATATGACTCATTTCGGAACTCACTGAGTTTTTTCAGAAGTACCATCCTGAATTCTCTGTCATTTAAGTTGTATATTTCTATATCTGTAAGTTTATTTTCTGGAAAACTTTCTCTTTCTGTCTGAGACACCTTGTCATCTTGGTTGTTCATGGTGTTTAATGGACTATTTCTCTGCCTGGGCATTAATGGAAGTGTATTCTGCTGTTTTTCCAGAAAGAAGATTTATTTTATAAAAGTCTCTTTAGCCTGCTGCAAAGAAGGTGCTTTTCTTTTGATTTCCAGTAGGTGGCGTCTAAGACTCGTAGATCCCTGCTTTATATAAAGCCTTAATAATACCTTTTTAAATTTTCTTGTAGATATTTAATTGCTCACTACCCTCAGTTTCAGACCCTGTCACTGTCAGTGACAGTCTCGGCAGTGTTTGCTCAGATTTCCCTGGGGCTCTGCGGTGATCAGTCTCAAAAGTTATGGGGGAAGGGGCCCTCTGGGTTGGGAGTTGGGGACTGTGGCTCAGCCTCAGTTTTGCAAGCGGGGCCGGTAAAAATCAACTGTTGTTTCTTTGCGGTCCCGTCCCGCTTCTCTGCTTTCTGCCCTGATGACTGGGCCCTGCCACCAGCTGCACGGAATTCACAGCACTTCCAGGCAGGGCTGTTCAGGGAATTTGCAACACTTTCTTCCCTTCCCCTCCTCCTGCAGGGAGCTCCGGAGGCTACAAGAGGCAGCTTCTTTATTTCTCCCAGTCTACCACCTGACACCTGGGTTTCTGACCTGTGGCAGCTATTACGTGCAGATCCCATGCTCAGATGTGCTGGTGTGAAGTTTGTTTGTTTTTTTGTTGAGTTTTAGATGTTCAGTTTATTGTTGTTTCAAGGGGAGAGATCTGAGGACATCTCTCACTCCACCATTTTTCCCAAGAGTCCTCCCAAATTTTTAAGAATGAAAAAATAAGGCCAAGAAAGCTTGGCAAATGCTATGTCGCTGGTAAATCTAGCAAGGATTTAGGAGCAAGAATTTATACACTGGACATGTTGAAATCCCAAGCAAGCCAGTCTCCTTTTTCCTACACTGAAATTCTTAGGGTGTTCTTGTTTTTGCTTTGTTTTTATTATTGTTGTAGTTGGCAATACAAACCACTGTGCAAATGCAACCTTACTCTGACCCCCATTATGTAAAAGGAATAACAAGCTCCATTGCTTTAAGGGCTCTGGTTGCAGCGAGGATAGACCTGGACCTTCAGCCTCTCATCTGTCCATCACCACCTCAAGGACTTCTTGAACCACTTTGGAACCACTTGCTTCTGTCCACTAAACTGACTTCTATTTGTCTCCCTTGCATCAAATCTCTTTCTCAATCCATCCTCTACTCGGCTGCTCAATTAATTTCCCTAAATTTTACCTCTAATTGCATTGTTCTCTCCTCAAAGAAAGCTTCCCTTTGCCTGCAAAATGGAGAACAAATTCCTCTGCTGGCCTTGGTGATTCAAAACAGGCTCATCTTATCATGGTCTAATCCTACTCCTGCATTCCAAACATTCCCATATTTTCTGTCTTAATACTTTTCCACAAGATGTTTCCTCCTCCTGGAATACTTTTCCTGGGCCCTCCCATTGGCATCTGTCATACCACCATCTATTCTTTAAGGGTCATCTGTAATCCACCTTCTCCATAAAGCCCCAGCCTAGTGTAATTTCTTCATTTCAGATCCTAATCACTTTTCATGATATTCTCATGATATTCTGACTTGTATTATTCATGAACTGAGAATTATCCCTGTGTTCCCAACTGTACCTAGCATCAGGCCTTTCATATTTTAGGCATTCAGTATGGGTTTGTTGAATTAAATGGAGTTGAAAGCATTTAACTTAATTTAGTGGCAGGTCAGGAAAGCACTCCTCCCACTAAATTGTAAATAAGGCAAACTTTGACATCCTTCCTTCCCATCAGTGTCTTCTTTCTCTCCCTGATGCCTCTCTCACCCTCCTCCACACTCTCTTTATGATATCATTTGTGCTCCACTGCCCACCCCTCATCATTACCAATTAGCCATTAAAAGATCCCTTGGGGAAAAAAGAAAACAAAAAATATGAGTTTGAAATAACTAAAACCTTGAAACTAGGAAGAGCCTTTCTCCAGCATCCCCAGTAAGGTACCATCTGAATCTTCCAGCCTCTAATGAAGAGAAGCTGGGTCCCCACACATCTTCCAATGGCAGTCACTTGTTCTTAGTAAATGAGTAAAGCAGTCCTAGATGCCGGCCTCAGGCAATCCAAGTCTAGGGCCTGTCATGCTACTCTTGCTTTCATGTTTGCAAGACCACTCTGAAAATGACAGTTCCTGCTGTCATTTTGTTATCTTCAAATTCTTGAATAAAATGTCCCCTTCCCACTATCTTTCTCTCCTTCCTTCCCCCTTCCCAGAGTGACTAGTTTGCTCAGTCAGGGCTTTTTTGGTGGCTTTAGCAAATGGACACCTAAAGGAAGTACAACTAGGCTTAATGGAGGCCAGAAATTCATTTGGCAGGTTTTTGTCTCTATCTCCATGCAGTTTCTCATCACTGCTTGGGTCTGCTTCTCACTGCATCATGGCTTCCTCTGATATCACAATCTCTATTCCCCCATCACGATGACAGATAAACATTGTCTTTGGTTTGCCTTGGCACCTGCTATCCCCCTGACCCTACGTGACTTTTTAACTTTAGATTTCACCACTGTCTGATTATTTCCTTTCTCTTAGTAGAGAGTCTCACAATAGAACTTCTGATTGGCTAGATCCAGTTCCTGAACTGATTCCTGCTGGATAAATCTTCTGTTGTCAGAGTCTTGTGGTACATGCACAGGTGTCTAGATCCATCCCTTTGGCAAGAACTTTGGGTAAATTGTAATTTCAAAGATAAGGTTGTGGGTACACAATTTGAGATTCTTGTAGACATCTCTAATAAGACTATTAGGCTTATGAAAACAGACTAGAAGGTGAAAGGAGGAAGAGAGAAAGGGAAGAAGGCAGGAAGGGAGTGTGGGGGGGAAAGAAAAAAGATAAAACTAAAATGTGTCAAACCTCTGCTATGTGCTAAGTACAAGTTAGGCTCTTAAACTTTCATCATGATATTTTAGCCTCACAACAATTCTTCCAAGTAACTATTATCACTTCTACTTTTCATATTGAAGGATTCAGTCTCAGAAGAGTGAGCTGAGCTGTCTTGTAGTGGAAGACAATTTGAACTGGAGAATATATGACTTTAGAACTTAGGCCTCGTGACAGTTTCACCAGAGGTGGAAGTTCTGTGTGATAAATTTGAAGAAATAACATCAAAAACAGTCTTCCTTAAAACAATCTAAACAAAAGAGTGATTATTGAAGAATGTTAATTGATATCTCACTGCACTGGTTACTTCTGCCTGATGGTTTAATTATTAGTAGCTCAGTGAGTTTCATTAGAGACCTATTGTGCTGCTGTTGGCAAAATAACATTGGCATCTCATGTTCAATAATTAAAAGCAGGAAAAACAAACATTCTCTTTGGAGCCCTGAATTTATAAATAGCAATGGTATGTGATTTCTTTAATCAATAACTGGGCTATCTAGCCTGGCGTGGACGATTGAGATGGGTCTTCTTGTCTCTTAATTCCCCTTGCCTGCTCTAAATTTACAAAATTCAAGTGGCCAGAGACTGGGTTTATTGGTAGCTATTCTTTCCAGAAGCTTGCCTTTTGGCCACATGGCCGTTAAAAAATAATTTTCTAAAAAAGGCAAAATCATGACTTTCATATATAAATGAAGATAATACATAAAATGAACATGTATGAAAAAAAGAATTAGAAAAGATGCCACAACCTATTCAAAGGAGAAATCAGACAGTAGATTTATACAGAGTAACTGAATGTTAAAATGAATTTATAGATTGATGTTACATTGTTCCATTTTGTTTTTTGAGGGGAAGGAAGGGGAGAGTCAATTAAATCTACATTGGAAAGAATATACTTGCATCTATGTAAACAAAAATTATTTTACATTGCTATCATGTATCTATAACTTACATTATAAAATAGTTCAAGGACAATGAAATGCTAAAATCAGATAAATCTTAAGAGTATACATAGTTTTCCACTGGATACAGCCAGTAATCTTTCTTGCTTATTCCAAGTTTCCTTACATGGTATAGTAAAAAGCATGTTCTTTACAGTCAAATTTAGGTTTAAATTAACTTTACTGTTCATTTGCTATAGGTAACCTTTGACAGGTGATTAAATCTCTCTGAACCTTGGTTTTCTTGTCATAAAATAGGAGAAATTTATCCACTTCATAGGCTTAAGATGAGGATCAAGTTAATAACTAAGGGCTTAGCATAGTATCTGACACAGTAATGTTCTGTAAGTGTTCCTTGCCAGAGGCTTTTCTCCCAACTCAGCAGCCCAGGGACTCCAGAAATCAATCTCCACCTGGTGGCTACCAGGAAGGCTGAGTTAATAAAGTAGGCACTGGACACCCTAGGATCCACATGTCTCTCTGGCCCTTGACAACATGATATGGAACCATCACATAACAATAAAGTGTCTTCCTCAGCCTGGAGCTGAGCTGAGATTTAGGAGCAGCATGTAATCAAGTGCTACTAGAGGCTGTGATCCTCAGAGAAATAGAAGGGAAAGAGGCAGAGAGAGAGACAACATCTCTCTATAAGGTCCTCCAAGTCCTCGAAGCTGATACATAAGAGATTCAGACCTAGGAGGAGGAATACAAAAGAGAATGGAGGCCCACCTGATGTGTCAACTTGTCAATTCTGGCAATGTTGATTGTAAATCATCACCAGCGAATGTACTGCTCATCTACTATGTGACCAAAACAATAGGGCACTGCAGGATGTGGTATGACCTTGCCCTTCCTCCCAATACCTCATCTTATATGTATACATCATTTCTTTACCTGAAGTTCTGACCACAGGCATTGATCAGGCTGTCCTGGGATGGAATCCTAACTCTGCCACTGATTAGCTTTGTGATCTTAAATGAGATCAGAGAACAACAGTAACAACCTACCTGAAATATTATTTTCAGGATTAATGAGAAAACATTTTCCTCATAATTAAAGTAAATGAATAATAAATGATAGCTAAAATAAATAAAGGTGGAAAGGAAAATTGTATTTCACACTGACCTGTATTTACACTAATTTAGGAATATTTACAACAAAGCTAATGGCAGGACTTTAAAATTTAAGATAAAGAGAACTAAGAGAAGGAGAACCTCCATGACCTTTAGTCTCACTTGTATACATCCAGTTAGTTGGTCCTGTGGCTAAGATACAATCTCTCAGCCACCCAGAGGGGATGTGACCACAGACACAGCTTGCATCTACCCTGATCCAGTCTGAGTATTCCAGAGGTGCCTACAGGAGCTGTGGGCTGCATCTTCCTTCTCCTACAATCACTGTATGAGTATAAAGTCTTGGTTCCCATCTGGAAAGAAAGTACTATCAGAGGCAGTGCTAGTGCCTTGTGCCCATATGTGGGCCTCGAGCCATCAGTCCCCTCTAAAGAACCCTATTTTTTCCTCACCTACTAGACCACTAACACTGAGAAGCATCCTGGGGTTTCCTGTGCTCTAATCTCAGCACCAGAAACTTTGAAGAGAGGGTAGAAGCTCCTCCTGTGCCTGTCTCTCACTTGTATGTTAATCACCTGTCCTTCCTCCCAGTACTTTATATGTATACATCATTCTTTTACCTAAGGTCTGTACTCCTTGTCATTCTACCTTGTGATGACTGATGAGCAAGTCTGTAACAAAACCTCTGACAGTTCATTGACACTGATCTTATAGCTTTGCCTCTCCCTCTCCTGGACCACCTGGAGTCTGTGTTCTCTTAGAGAAGACGCCAATGATAGATTCCCCAAGTATGTCTAGGGCAGATAAGAGATCCATCCCCTTGGATGCCTGCTCACTGACAAACTGCAAGTGTCCAGTATCTTCACTATGCTCAGCTGTGGTCCAAGAGCCTTGAATGCAAAGGTGAAGTGTTTCTTCTAATTCTGCAAATCCTGAGGTGTTATAGGGTTTGCCATCTGGAGACTCGCATAATCTAAATAGGTCATTGGGTATGTTAGTGAAAGTGACCTGTTCCAAACCGAAAGAAAGAAACTTCAGTATTAAAAAGGGAATGAGAAAGGTCTACATCATGCTTACTTGTTTATTCTGGGAAAAAAAAAAAAACACTGAAATATAAACAAAAGATGTTCTCCATAACATGAAAAGGGAAATACTTTCAAGATAGATGGGTGAGTATTACTTGCTATTTTCTTTTCTTGTGCATGTGACAAAACCTGCCCAGAGATCCAGTGATGGAACAATGGGACATTTTCCTGAACCAAAGAGCCAGGGAGAAAAATAGGCAATAGAATCCAGAATTGACACCTTCCCCAGGAGCTGAGCCCTGGAAACTCTGGTCCAGAAGGCCAGACAACTCACTCTACTTCTCTCTGAGCCCTGCGGCTGCTCCTGGTCTCACTTTGCTGCCCAGCCCAGTGGGTGTCTGTGGACGGATGATAAGTTAAGCAAAGCTAATATCAGATCAGGCATAATGGAGAGTGTATATCCCTTCTTGAGATTCTTTATCACTCAGAGTAAGTGTTTTATAGCCCTGCATAGAGGTTGCCATAAAACACTATTTTAAGGAGCTTGAGGCCATATTTCATCCATTAACGTCCTCTTGCCCCAAGAGGCAAAACAAACTAGCAGGTGGCTCAGGATTAACATCTTTATTACAGATGACCTCACTATTGTGTTCTCTATAAAGAAAAAATATTACAAAGCATTAACGCACTTTAACTATTAAATTAATACAGATTTACGGCTCATATCCGGATCTAAATTTCTTGGCTTGCAGGGTCGTTATTTTTCTGTGATTTTTTTTTTGACAATATTGCTAATGGGGACCAGAGCAAAATTGATATGAACTCTGATGGTGGATGCATGAATTCAGAGGCAGCAGGTTATGTCTCTTCATAAATCACTCTGATGGCAGTTTTGCACTAGAACTTACACAAGTATTTTCAATATTTGAGCAATAGCCACGGAAAAATATTTTGCTGAGGGGGACGCAAGTTTTAAGATTCCAATATTTACTCTGTTCTGACAAATGGCAAAACATGAAGACTGTGCTTTAATTACTTGGAGATGCTTTGGCACATAACTCTACCTGCCCCCACTCTAGATCCAATGCTTAAAGTAGCCATTACTTATTTTATCTCGATGGGTCACTATTGAGTGTTGTTTGTGCTCATATATGCTATGTATTGAAGTTGTGCTCATTCCTACTTCTTTTTGGGTTTCTGAATAATGCTACACACTGGTCACTAGTCAAATAAGATGCAAAGTATCAATTATTGTTAATTGAGAGCAAGCACCCTAAGCCCCAAAATTTTGGTAAAAAAGGACTATAGTATAGGGCTTACCACTAAGGCTAAACATAGTTTTCCTCATTCCATCCAAATCTAAAACTTGGGGACCCCATAGTCATTCATGCCTTAAGAAAGTGAAAGAGAGAAATGACCTATATGCAAGTTTACTGATTGTGCCACATGGATGAGAGGGAGGCAGGAAGCTCAAGAGAAGATGAGAGGTTAAGAGGACACTTGCATAAGCTTTGATCTTGAACACAGAGGCCTTTCCCCTGGGGTAAGATAGCCCTCAAATGTAAGGTTTTATATACTTGGGTGAGCAACTTCTCCTCTATGGGAAGATGTGGGCAAGCAAGGTTTAGAGAGGTACAGCTGTGGTCCCATCAGCCCCCTGAGGGAGGAGAGAAAAAAGTTCTTAAAAATAAGCCTGTGGTCCCTGCAGGCTCGGGAGGGGAAAACTCCTAGCAAAAAGTAAAACATGGAGTCTCACTTCAGAAGATTTACAGTCCAACTTATTATCATCTAGTCCAAGTTTCTGTATCATGTGGGGTAAGATAATATCTTGATACACAGGCTCTGAAAATACATAAACCATACCTTGGATCAATAACTGCCTCCCTGCAAAGTCCTTGAAAGAAATATATGCTTGTGAAACAACAAAATCGTAACGAGAGCAAATCCGCTCTTTGATAATAGCAATAGCTATAGCACCAAATTCTAATGCTGAACCCTAACCAGGTAGGCTGGCCTGGGAGGAGGAATACTTGGATTAATCTCAGACTCCCACAGACTGTCAAGAGAAAAAGGTAGACTCTTACACATTGCAATGAGAGCAGAGAGCACGTGTGTCCTACATTTGAATTTGAGAAGGGAGATTCACCAGATCCCTCAATAAGCCATGGAAACTCCCTTGAATATGCTACTCATCGAAAACAACAAAGGGCACAAAGGGTAATAGCTGTTATCTAAGGAGTCTAAGTCTGAGCTTCAGTAGTTTCTGAGCATGGAGTTTCCCTCCATGCCTGATCAGGATCGTGAATCCCTCTCTTCTTATTCCTTTTTCCTTTCCCATCATGGGAGTCTAGAGACTAGTCAGAAGGGAGAGATCCAGAAAACATTCCAACTCATCAAAAGAAAACTTGTCTCAACAGTAGAGGTGAGAGGTGTGTGTCCCTCACATGTCCTAATAGTTTTGGTCTATGGTATCAGGAGGCCAATTAAAAAAAAAAAATGAAAAAAGAAATCTTATTGAGAGACAATTTATAATGTGGAAAACCACTGGTACCAATATTTGTTGATCTCTTCCAAGAACATAATCCCAAGAAACTAAGAGACAGCTCTCTTTCCTTCTTCAATACGTGGACATGCATTGGCATCTAGTTAGTGTGTACATGTATGTGTGCACTGTGTGTGTAAGCATATATTACCTTCTGTGTTCTGGGCATGCAATGGCTAATGACATGCATGCATGTTGGTGTGTTTGCATGAACGTCTCACGAATAGTCAGGTACCTATATATATACATGTGCATCAGAGATTAATGTACACATGTGTGTGCAGATTTAGTGCTTACCTTGAGCACAATTTTATATGTGTACATACCGAGGTGTGTTGTGTATAACCTGGAAAACATGTCAAGTGCACATACAAGTGTGCATGTGAGTTGTGTGTCTGTTTGTGTTCTTAAGTCTAGGTTTTTTAAGCCCTACCACGCACCAGGCTGTTTGCAGCCAATGTTGAGCCGCTAATGATTTTAATGAGAGTGCCTTCTGGATTCATATTTTTTTCATAAAATACATCACACTAAAACCAAATCAATGAGAAACATTAATTAGGGCCTTTGTAGATGCCTTCTGTGGTGGTGTTTTTCTTTCGAGAAGCACCAGACGAAGAATGCTGGGCTTTATTTAAGCTAAGTTGTTTGACATTTAGATGAGAGAAAAAAGGGGAAGAAACTAGCCAGCCCAGGAACCGTTTTTGACAGCTCTTTGTCATGCAAGGGAGAAAAAAGGCACTGGCTGTGAGAGTCTACTTTGAAGCCCTGGAAATTTGTAATGAAAAATTTAAGATACAAGAGAGGCAGAAAGATGAGCTATTCATGGGGCTCTGCATATATTAACACTTGTAATGCAAACTAAAGGTTTGCTATGTGTTTTTATAATTTGGCCGCTAATAAATATCTTCCAGAAGTGCTTTGATTTTTTAAGCTCGGGTATGGAGTTCGAATCCATTAAAAAGTAAAGGAAACAATTGGCATTGGATTCTGGTCCCTGATTAGGGGACCGTACACATCAATTATTACAGGCAGACCACTGACTGATTTCAAAGGCTGCTGAAAGTCCTTGTGTGCTTAGAGGAAGCCAAGTATCTGTGGACATCTCCTCCATCACACCCATTTTCCATACTGACTTCCAGATCAACTTATCTCCAGCACTTACTTGATCTCTCTGCTTCCTCTATCACCTGGGCATGATTATTGACACTCTCTCTCCAGGGCCAGGAAGGAGCTGGGGATCCACTGAGAATGTTCTCAAAAAGCAACATCTTCCTTACTAAAAGGGCAGGGTTTCTGTGATAACAAGGCAACTTTTACAAATTTGGGATACTAATATAAATCAATTCTATCCATGCATGACCCTCCTATGCACCTAGATCACGCTCCTCCTGCCCAGCCTCTTTAATTACTGAACCTCTGCATGGTCAGCCCAAGGTGTCTTTGCCGCCTCTTTTCTTTTAGATCTTCAGATGTCCTACTTGACCCTGTTTTTTTCTGAAACTTCCATTACCTGGTTAACAAAAATCCAACATCTTCACTCTCTCCTCAAAATTCTCTCCTCTGCCTTATGAGCAGACATGCTACATTAGCAGAAGGAGTGTGGACTTGGCAGTCAAACAGACTTATGTTCCAACCTCAAATGAGAATTTAAAGGATATGGAGCATAGAAGCGAAGGAGTATAAGGAGTAAGCTAGCAGTTTCCAGCCTGAGCACTAAGCTTTGGTCCCTACTCTGGGTAGCATTGGCATATAGTGCCCAGGAGCCTCATCTCGCATATCCAACACTCAGTGCCACTTCCCTGACTAGCTTCAATGATTTTGGTCTCTCTTAAAATTGTTTTCACCAAGAATACTCTGAGTTTTTGAACTTTACAGCTCAATTCCTGAAGATACACTTATGGGGTTCTTCTTGTCCCTCAACCTCTGCTCTATTGAAATTTTAGGCCAGATAACTTTTTATTGTGAGACACTCCTATGTATGTATTGTAGGATGTTTACCAGCATCCCTTGCCTATGCATCTTCAAAATTCAACACTAAGTCAATTGCAGGCACATTTGACTATGGGACCCAATATGGGGATCCTGGGTCTAGGCAATGTCCCCCTAACCACAGTCATGGTTTGTAAGGCTGGAGAAAGGGCATTTGCTGGTAAGAGTAGCATCATCCAGGGACCTGGAAGCAAAATGATAGAACATTTGAACTGGTAATTTAAAGAGAGTGTAACAAAATAGCTCTTTATAAAAGTGTGAGCAGGGTTTAAGGGAAGGAGACTGTGCAGTACTCTAAGGCTAGTAACAGTTGGGAGCCACTGTCACCTGTAAACCGTAAGGAGGAGATTAATCAGAAACCTGTATGGAAAGGGCCTCCTGAGAAGTGCTATGAAAACAGCCAACCCACAGTGATCCAGAAGGGAAGGAGCAAGAAGAAACCCCTGACCCCATTCTTCTCTCAACCCCATTTATTCCTCTAGAAGGGAGCAGCTGAGACAAGTCTGATGGGTCAGACTCCCAGAAAACAGAGTAGAGTGGAGGGAGAGTAAGGGATCGAGGACAACAGAAAATATGCAGCATGGGGGAAAAGAAGGAGAGGTGAAAAGTGTGCAATAGAGGATTTCTGGGCCACTATGATAGCCAGGGCTCAGTCAAGGAAATTAGGAGAACAATTAGCACCAAAGCCCAGAGCCACAAGGGCAAGTCTAAAGAACTAGCCTAAAGCGAGCTGTGAAAAGCGACCTGGTGGAATTCCAAATGCCTGGTAATGGCAGTGGTGGCTTTGTGCCCACTGCAAAGCCCATTGCTGAAGGATGAAGTTGTTTGAAGGAGACTAGAGTGGCGGAAAGCATGTCCAACTAAAATTCCCGGGCCCTTGATTCAAATTTTCCTGTTCGTATTTTACACCTGTCTGGCCTAAACTTTCATTAGATTATACACCTCCTGAGAACAGAAATCTTGTCTGATTTGTCTGTGTGCATTCCCCAGTGCCATGTGTGAGAAGAGTTCAATAAATATATGTAATTTCTACCTTAAATATATGTAATTTCTATCTTTCAATAATACCTCAATAAAGATATAAAAATGGGGAAAAAAGAAGAAAAGAAGAGTTCCCAAAAGTCACTGTCAAAGCAAAGGGCTCTGAATTCTTTCTCTCCCCTCGGCAGAGAGGAAAATCCTTCCCAAAAGATGTGCCTAGTTCAAGCAGGGTTCTGGTCTTCTGCCCATGCATCATCTACTTCTCAGGGAACTCCGGGGCAGAGCAAGCAGTAGGAACTTAGGTTACAATATTTCTAGTCCCCATTGGGTGGATGGTCACTCAAGCCCAGAGTTAGGGAAAGCCACTGGCCATCCTTCCAAAAACAGGCATTACAATATTGGCTCATGGGAGGATAGACAGAGATGTGCTTCTCCATAGTTCCAGCACCTTGTTCTTCACACACATATCCAGCTCTATATCACCAGGCCAACTGACTTCCTGAGAGTTACAAACTTCCCTTGGTTCTGACGCCTGCAACAAGTCTGGCCACAGACAATGCCAGCCTCCTGGGACATGTGTAAATTGTCCAGGGACCACTTCCTCCGGATCTCCCTCTCTAGGCCCTTTTTGCCTAGGCAAGGGGCTAGGACTCTAGCACAAATTTCCTCCACAAAGTTCTTGGGTGTATCTAGAATCCCAGATTAAAAACATTAATATGTGGGGTCATTGAAAGACCTTAGAAATAATGTATTGCCTCAAAAGGATTATAGTCCAGCAGGACAGGTTAAACACACACACACACACACACACACACGCACGCACGCACGCACGCACGCACATACAAATTGACTGCCAGCAAAAAGGGACCAGTGGTGATAGCTCAGAAAAGAGACATCCTTGGCTGATAAATATGAGTCATAATGAGGTAGAGCAGGTTGATGTGGACAGGTGAGGAAGGAGGTGGCAAAGAGGTACTTAAGCCATACCTCGCCTATCAGCAGACTCTCATCAGCTGGGATGGCCTCACCTTTTGAGTCATATCCAGTGCGTAAGACCTTCCTACCCCCTTGCTGATGTCCCTTCTCCTTCTATCTTTGATCACGGGAAAAATTTTAGGAAGATGTTCTAGTGATGTTGGTTAAATAGCTTTGTCTCTGGTTCGCTATTTGAAGCCAACTTCTTAATTAAGGCACCCTTGCCTAGACATAAATGCATTTATGTATATTAATTTTTGCTCCACTTAGCAGAGTGGTCACTTAATTAAATGTCCTCAGTTGTTTTACTGGGGAAAAAAATATCTCCCCCACAAGGCGTCCCTCCTTCACACTTAGCTCCTCTGTTGTGCTGTGAATTTAAACATACTATTTGTTGCTTTCCATTCAGTTCATTTGTAACCCTGATGCCACTGCATTTGTAGGAACTGATATTAAAAAGTAATATCTGAGACTAAAGTCGCTAGACTGTTTAGTAGATTTTTAAATTGAAACCAAAATTATACAGATTTTTCATTCTGATAATTCGACCAATTCACTAATTCTTTAATCTTTACAGGTCATTGAACAGTTCCACATTAATGAGATGTAGTTAAGAACAAATTTTATACTTTTTCCTTTTTTTTTTCTTGAAAAATGTTTCCTATCATTTGTAAATTAGAAAGAACTTGTTCCATTTATGGTCCATTTATTTAAAATAATCGAATGCATGGAATCTGGCTGAACACTGTGTGTAATGATGCTTTTAAACAAATTACCATTTATTTATAAGCAAGAAATAGACTTTTAAAAAGCCCCCAGACTTGGTTACATTATTAATGATGTTCTCCAAGCCCAACAGCTTTGGGGTGTGTGGGTGTGTGGGTGTATGTGCGTATGTGTGTGGGCACATGTACATGGATGTGGATTTTATTCCAGTGAGAAGGTTGGAGATTTGGAAGTAAAACCAAGAAAAAAAAAAAGGCTTCTAGGAAAGCAGAAAGTTTTTTCTTTGCAGAAAGTTGCAAACGTTGGTGAAATCCACCCAGATGAGCCATCCATCTAAAAATCTCTGGAAATGTGTGGCTCTCGTCACAAAGCACCCAAAGCTAAAACCAGAATCAGCCATAACCCAACCTGTTCAGTGTGCTGAGGATACAGAAAAAAAGTCTTTCATTCCAGCTAAGACAGAAGTATGTGCAAGTATGCAAAGCCCATCTCTTCCAGCAATAGCCTAGGAGTTCTTACTTAGAGAATAATTGCATTTTCATAAAATGCTGTAGAGTTAATTGCTTGGATTCAAGTACTGTAAATTACTATTATTTCTTGTCATACACACTATTGCAGGGAAGAAACTGTTTATCCTGTTAAGTGATAGTTAAAGAGCTTGACTTGTAGAGAACCAAGGGAGATGGCTGACTACTCTAAGAATTAATGGGGAGAGATTATTCTGGCTTCATCAGCTTTGGCTCTATCCATTCATAAGACTGTTCCCATTCCTTTTATCCTATCCCTTTTCTTCAGTACTGAGCACTTTAAAAATTAATAGAAATGAGCAGTACTAGGTCTTCCGATATTCAATCCCAGCCCCATCCCCCAACTCCTACCAAGTGCAAACCCCAGCAAAATCAATAAGAACAACCCTGTTCACAGGATTATTTTTTCCTTTGAGAGGGGAATCTACAAGCTGGAAGGAATTAAAGAAGAAAATATACATATAAGAAAGTGAGAGAGAAAGGGAAAAGGATGAAAAGGGGAATGAGAAGGTGGAAGAAAAACATAAATCTAGAATCCCAAAGGAAACAAAGCTGCTAAGCAGAATAAGTGGTATCAAGAGTTTCCAGGCCTAAGAGAATATGTGAATGGGAATTACTTCCTGCCAGTTATTTTTGAGAAATCATGAAAAATATAATCAAAAGACAAGGTGAATGCATATAAAGATAACTCTTATGTTGCCAGAACCAAGAACAGTGTCTGAGATATAATGAACACTCACTATTTGTTGAATAAGTAAATGAATGAATGAATGTTGTGATGGTTTTCATAAAAGGTAGAGGTAGATCTAGACACTAGAGGCTAGTTATTTCAACCACTAATAAAGCAATAATTACTAAGGGAGTGATTTTGAAAGCTTAGAAAATAAGAAATAATGGCTAGGCCCCATAAGAACAAATCTTAGCAAATAAATCTAATGGAGATTTTTTTCCACTGAGCTCTCAGTAGACCAGTTATATCTTGTTTTCAGCCAGATGTTTGACAAAGTATATTGTGATAAGTCTGCAATCAGGAAAATATGGGAATTTGCTGAATAACATTGAACATTTGTACTGAAAACAATAACTATTAGATAAAAATCTCTGGTGGAATGTTATAGGCCCATTGACTATTGTACCAATAATCGAAGATCATAGAAAATAATATTTGTGATTGAGACCATCACAAAAATTCTGGAGTTTGTGGTCATCCTTAGTCAGAGGGCTCTGTCTTTGCTCTAACTTATTTAATAGTCATCCCAGAATCTTTTGTAGATGTAGATAGCATGCTCATCAAAATCTGCAGATGACAAAAAGTTGGGAAAGTAGTTATATAACTGAATGAAATATAGGCAGGTAACAACTTGACAAGGAATATATATAATGTTTTCAATAGATTCAAAAGGTCAGCTTCTCATAGGTAGACACAGAGAATACATAGCTAAGCAGCACTCATCGTTATAGGAAAAAGCATAAGCTTAAGCTGTACTAATTAGTTACAAGTTTGTTATGAAAAAGCAGTATCCTGTGATTGCCAAATAACCAAAGTTGTTGGTGTTTGTATCAACAGAGATAACCACTGGCTGATGGCAGCTGGTTGAAGGAAATGAGAGGGCATGCGATAATAGCATGGATAACAAAATATCACCACAACAACAACAACAACAAAAAAAGAAATTAAAATCAGGGAAATTAAAATAGAGAGAGGGGAAATCTTTTAATTACAGGAAAAAGATTTCCTCTGCAAACATACTTGAAAACACACAAATTGCTTGGACCCCCAAACTCCCCATTTACTTTGACATTCTTTGGACTCCTTCCAAATCACTGGCTCTCACATGGCTTCATTCCGCTCTGTGATCCCTGGGCTTCTCTCTGCAATCTGGACCCATGAGGAAGGTCCTTGAAGCAGCAGCATTTGGTTATGTGATGCATAATCTGAACATCTCAATCAGCTCTTGAGCAGACCGTCCGCACTCTGCAACTAACTCCATAACTTAAGTTTTATCTCTAAATCTTTGCATCCTCATCTATAAATGGATAAGATGTGGATAAGTGAAGTAATGCACGTAAGTGTTGTGCACAGAAGTGCTCATTAAATGTTAGTTGGAAGACAACTACTATATGATATCACTTATATGTAGAATCTAAAAAAGTTGAAACCTATTTTAAAAAAAAAAACAGTAAAATAGTGGTTACCAGGATATGACAGGAAGTAGTAAGCAAGCTATAGAGATCTAATGCATAGTATCATGAATACAGACAATAATATTGTATTATAATTACATAATGTGATAAATATTGCCACAATGGAAATCATTACAATATATAAAGTGTCAAAGTAACAGGCTGTACATCTTAAATTTACACAATTTTACATGAAAAATTTATTCAATAAAATACAATTTTTAGTTAAAAAGCCTAAATGTTAGTTGGTATTTGATTGCAGGTAGATTCTGAGTCTGGGTGGCACGGGTTCCCTGTGAACTCTGGGGAGGTTTGACCACTGAACCATCTAGGGGAGGTACTGAGAAGCCTGAATCACTGTACTTTCCTGGTGCTCTAACTATTCAGTTAGAGTCAGCTAAACTGCTACTGAAAACTCATTCTGGGGGTGTTAAAGAGACACAGGCCTTGGTTCGAGCTAAAGAAATTCTCCTTAGGCAGGGCCTCTGCTCTCTGGGGAACTTGGCCTCCACAATTTGCAGAATTCATTTACAAAGATGTTTTCTGGTGCAAGCTACCACCAGCTGCCTCTCCTGAATGGAAAAGAAGAAACCCTCCCAAGAAATAGCAAGAAGGAAGACTCCCTTAATGTTTACCCCTGGCTGCTTCCGCTCACCAGTCTGTATGAATCTAGTCTGGGCAGATTCGAGCACACACAAACATGGAGTAGGCAGTCAGTATTCCTCAGAGCTGCACAATATTCATCTGTGTGATGGTGGGGTGCTGTGCGGAAACTAGAAAAGATACTCACTAAAGCTTTTAGAGATTGTTTCCAATCACATCCAAGGAGAAATCAGTGGTGTAAATAGGCATGTCTTAAGGCAAACTCAAAGGCCCTCTGAGCCCTCCAAGGCCTAAACCAGATGAAACATGCATGGAAAATGTTTTTTCCATCCCAAGGAGTCCACTGCCATGAGGTTCCAAGTACAATTGGGTTGACTGCTCTCTGAGAAAGAAAGCAAAGTAAAAGCTTCCAAAATGCCACAGTTTGAGTGCATTCACTCGCTCTTAAACTTGACATCTCAGGGATGTTGTTCTCATTTTAAAAACAGGAATTTAAATAAATGAGAAAAAAAGAAAACAGTTGCCCCAGTCCAAATTCTTCACAGAATGCTTACCAAGGAGCCTGGGCCTCAGTAAATTAAGAACTGCAGCCTGTCAGAGGTTAAAGGATCCTCAAAAATCACCTCCACGACACCACTCCTTTAATAGCAGGGGCTTTGGGGCCAGAGAATTAGTCTATGCAGAATGTACAGCTGATCAGCGAAGGGAGCAGGGCAAGAAACCAGGTCTCCCAGCCTGACCACAGTGCTTGTCAGGTGGACCACTCACTCCACAGGTCTGCATTGACATAGCTCAAAAATTGCAAGCTGTGGATTCAAATTATCTGAACCACTTGGGAGCTTGTGGGTACCAGATATCTTGCTCTTGTCCAAACATTGTTCCTTCTGTTAGAGGAAGGTCTCATGGGATAAAGTGTCTTGTAATAAAGTAACTTTGAGGTGAAACTGAAATGTAAACTGGGTGAATTTGATAGTCTATGAATTTCAAGCAGCTATGTACCTCAGGAGTCAGGCAGTTTCTGGGTTGCCTCCAACTATTTCTCAATAACCTGCCGGTAGCATCTTGGTGCCAGCCACCATCATCTCTAGCCTCAGTATCTTACTGTGGTACAGGCCAGTTGGTCCCCTGCTTCCACCCTGGCCCTCTTACAGTGGATCAGAGTGGTCCTTTTCCAACGTAAGTCAGCTATGTCACTCCTCAGCTCAAAACCTTCTTGGAGAGAGAGCATTCTTCTTTGGTCTCGTATGTCTTGGTGGTGGACATACTCCCCTACTAGGATATATTCTTTTTTATGTTGATAGTTTGTACAGTAGTCCCCCCTTATCCATAGATAATATGTCCCAAGACTCCAGTGAATGCTTGACACCATGGATAGTACAGAACCCTATATATACTATTTTTTTCCTATATATACCTATGAAGATGTTTAATTTATAATAGGCATAGTGAGATTAATAATAACTAATAATGACATAGAACAATTATAGCAATATACTATAATAAAAGTTATGTGCATGTGGTCTCTTTTTCTCTCAAACTATCTTATCGCACTATACTCACCTTTTCACTTAAACACTTTATACCTTCTCTTTGGCATATCTGAATTGCCAGCATCACTACTCTTGTGCTTTGGGGCCATTATTAAATAAAATAAGGATTACTTGAACATAAGCACTGCAATACCATGACAGTCAATCTGATAACTGAGATGGCTACCAGACCATTGGGTGGGGAGTGTATACAGCATGGGTCTGCTTAACAAAGGGATGGTTCACATCCCCAACCAACAGAGGACAGCGCAAGATTTCATCACACTACTCAGAACACCTTGGTGCCAGCCACCATCATCTCTAGCCTCAGTATCTTACTGTGGTACTTATAAATTGTTTATTTCTGGAATTTTGCATTTAACATTTTCAGACCAGGGTTTACAGCAGGTAAGTGAAACTGTGGAAAGCAAAACTGAGGATAAGGGTGCGGGGGAGGGGAGCTACTGTTTATAAAAGTCAGATGTTTTCTGAGACTGAACCGGTAGAGTCATCTCTTTCCCCCTTCCTTTGCGCATTACCTGATGCATAAGCAGCCCAAGCAGAGAACTGCCCTCTATGAGTTGAACAGAGTGGAGGAAAGCCTGGGCTCCAGCTTTCGTGGCCACATTTAACAGCGCCACACTTGGAGCCCATAGCATCCACACAATGGGAAAGAATATTTTTCGATAGCATTAAATTTAGAGTTTGTCCCTTTCTGCCTAAAAATATAGGAAAACTGAGTTCCACTAGCACAATGCAGAGCATCAACAAGAGAGACCCAAGGCCAGACTTGGGATTGGATCCAATTATTAAAGAGTGAGAGGAAGAGAGGGAAAGACAGAGATATTTCAATGGTAATAAAATGCATTTTTCAGGAGATCCCTAAAGAACAAATGTACTTGAAATTCTGATGCTGCATGGATCTAGGCAGTAGAATAATCCAGAATAGGGAAAGCCATAGCTACAGTTAGAAACTAAGTTAGACACAAATTGAGGGGTTGAGGACAGAAAGACTGAGAATTATCTTCCGTTACCAGCCATGTCAGCTATAATAAAGCAACAAATCCAGCCAACTTGATAAGACAAGAACAGAAAGGGGAGCTAAAGAGAACTGAGTAAGAGGGAAGCAGGTTGTTAAGGTCAGAGGATGCACAAGGCAACAACCCAGAGATACCTTGCTTTATCCAAAATTGGCTAAGGGTTTCATCAATACCATAATGAGGAGGGATTAATGACAAAATCGGAACCACCCTAAACTTCAGTAGATCCCTAAGGAGCAACAATGCTTCAACTTCAAAGTAAAATAATACTTTGGAAATGCTTGATGAAATGCAAATTCCTAGGCCTGCTCAGATCAACCAAATCAGAATGTCTTTTGGAATCTAAATTGGTAATAAGCAAGGTAGGTGTTTCTGAGAAAGCTGGGCTTCATGTAGATTGTCAGCATACCTAACCTTGAAAACCTGTGCTCTTTTATGTTTGTAGTCTTTTATGTAAATAATGTGGCCCTGTGTACTCACATGTGCTTCCGCATGAATAATTACTTTGGGGTAAGAATCCCTGGATGAATTGTTCTCAGATATTACCTTTAGGAAGGTGGAATGAGAACCAAAGAAGAAATGGTAGCACTTTCCTCCAATCTGTTTAGTTTGACTTTTTCATCGATTCATTACTTATATAGAGACAATAGGGATTATCTGAACAAGGAACTTAGGGTCATTGCTTTATTTTTATTTGCTTTAAAAATGGTAGCAAATTTTAGATTCAATATTTCTTTATTCAAAAAGTACTTGAGTGCTTCCTCTGTCAGGTACTATTCTAGGTACTTGGGATACATATAATATTTGCAGGATAAATACACAATTGGGCTAAAACTATCTGCTTTGTAAATTAAATATAATTAATCTCTTCTACATAATCAGCCATTAGTGTTTCTATTTTCTTTAGAGAGTCTCAGGTTGAAAGATTTCCTCCAGGTGGGTGGGGTGACCCCTTAGTAGAGGGAGGCCAAGTGACATGTGTAATCATGACCTAGGAGCCAAGGATGGACATACCAGGTAAGAGACACCTCTCTGTCCACCCTGCCTTAAAGAATGACATGTAGAAAGGGCTTATTCTTTCCTGTTGTGTTGCGTGTTATTCAAACATTAGAGCAGAGCCTGGAAAACTGGAGTTATAGACTTTTGGCACTGGAACTTAACGAACCAGATAAAAAGTGTGTAGAAAAATGAAATCAAAATTGGATATTGAGCAAATAGCTTGAGAAGCAAGAGTTTAAATTTTTCTTCCCTTTTCTTCAAGTTAGGCATTGTTCATTTTATTTTCTTTAGAGAGAAAGCCAATGATAAAGCATGAGTGAGAAAGTTCCCATTTACAAGAAGTCCTCTCATACCCACCTTCAAAATCACAAATCAATTTCTCTGAAGCTAGTAGATTTTGTAATATGTGCTTTGCATTAAGAGAAATAATTTACAGGGCCTTCTTACAAAATACTGTGTGCCAAGTTCTCAGAAATATACATGGCTTAAAACAAAATATAAGTTATGAGTTAACTAAGCTCCCAGAAATATCATCTTTATTATCATTACCAATGATACCAATAATTATAGCTAGTTGCTGTAATAGGTGTATACATTTTATCTTATTTGACCCTCATTCTTATGAGATAAACATTATTATCATTGCCATCTTTTAGAGGAGGAAACTGAAAAACAGGGAAGTTAAGCAACAGGTCCAAGACCACTCAGGATACTCACTGTCAACCCAACAGCTTGTCTCCAAAACTTATAGTCTTACCCATTCACCCTCTGTGCCTAACTTCCTCTATAGTAATGGACCCATTAATGTGTGTCCTAGAGTACAAAAGAGGGGTGGATAAATCACATGGAAAAAGAGAGGAAATATATAACCATCAATGTCCTGTCTCAACACAGTTGACTGAACAGACTTCAAGCAACTCTTTCCAAGATAAAATCACTCTGTGGACAATTGCTATCACTGAGTTCCTTGAGAAGCTTCTAGTTGTCAATTTATCTGCTAGCCAGGCCCAGAGCAGTTGGGATTTTTCCTGCAGCTCAAAAAACTGTAACTTTTTCCATCTCAAATTTTCTCCTCCTCCTCTTACTCTCCTTCTCCCCACTCCCTTCTCCCTTCTCCTCTCTCCTCTCCCTTCTCCCCTCTCCCCTTCTCTCTCTCTCTCTCTCTCTCTCTTTTGAAAATCAAAAAATATAAATCAGCAAAAGGTTGAAACCAAACTTAAATTGTAGCTTTTTTCAAATCAAATAAACCACCTGCACTTTCTTTTACCCAAGAGATGTTTATCTGTTCTTTTAATTCAGCACTTCTCAAACTGTCTTTTATAAAACACTGTTCAAGTAGATGTTAATAGATATATCCTAGGGTGACCCATGGTCAAATAAATTTGGAAAATAAGGCATGTTAGGTTTTCCTCTTGAAGCTGTACTATGCACATGAACATAACAAGACTGAGGAGTCATGTAGTAAAGAAACCTGTTTAAGTTAAACACATTTAATTCTAAACTAAGTGTTTTTGTTGTCTACCAAGAGCTAAGTTCTGTTTTAATGCTAGAAAACAATAGTAAATAAGATAAAGTCTCCCTTTGTGGTTCTTACATTACAGTAAATGAAATTTAATTGTATGCTAAACATTTCTGTGACATATAAATCATTTGGAAAATGTGTTTCTTTGGTCACCAGTTTTGTAAATGCCTTTCTATAGACATGTAGTATTTATGTAATTTGAGTTTTACTCTCATCTACTAATGCTCAGATGGGGAAGGACATTCATATATACAAGAGTACCCTTGGTCCAAGATTCATCTGGAAGATTTTCATGTGCTCATGGATAAACACTAAATTTTACAAAATTCAAAGAGCTTGCAAAAGGAAATAAGAATTATTTTCTTATAAATTAAAATTATTTCTTAAAAATAAAAATTATCAAGTAAGACCTTCTAGAACAAAAATCTTCAAATTAAGGATAAAAAAACACATTTATAGCCTTGCTTCCTTTGTCTCTTCTTATAATATCTCCACTATATATTATGAAGGCATCTTATAACATCTAGAAGGAATTCTTAGAGACATGACACTGAGTTTGTATACCATGACTCCTACAGACATCATGAGCAAATAACATTTTCTAAGAATCTTTAGATTAAATTGGCCTAAGCCTTTCTGTTATTCTTTGCCTGGAAATGCCTTTAGTTTCTAGGCTGAATAATGAGGAACATTTTCTTCTCCTTACTCTGTTCTGACTGGTTAAAGTTGGTAAATATGGGACTTTGGGCAGGGGAAGATGGGTATATAAGTGAATTGTTTTTTGGAAACCAGGCATAAAACAAGGTCAATGTCTACAAGAAGAATAGCCACAAAGGTCAACAATTGATTAACAGGGTAGCAAACACTCTTTTCACCTCCATCTGATGGTAACTGATGTGCAATCCCCAGGCTAGGATTTCCATATTTTCCAATGAGGTGCAAGCAGAGGATTTTCACGGCTGTGTTTGCTTTTTAAAAAGATCCTTGGGATCTCCTTCAGAAAAGTGACAAAGTAAACCTTAACTAGGTCAGTAAAATGGAAACACAAGGGTTAAAATAGAGGCAGGAGATATCTCAGAAATTTAAATAATGAGCTTATCTGCTAAAAGTTCTCAGAGGCCCCTATGTTCATAGCATCGTTCATTCAGTTTGGAAACACAAATGTGTAACTCTTCACTGTCCAGCAAGTAATTCTTTCAGTAAACTCTCTGACACTCAAGTCTTAAACTTGCGGATGAGAGATTCTCTTTTGCATCACAGCCCCCTCAGTCCTAAATAACTGTTCTAAACTGATGAATCCAATCAGAGTCAGCTTCTGAGCCACATGTCCATAACCAACACAGCACTCACTCCTACTTGGCCAGCTGATTGTGCTTCCCCCAAAATTTAATTAGAACACAAAAAGAGAAACGAGACCAGGAAGAGTACAGCAGATAGAGATGGCAGCCAAGTTTTACATTCATTCTGTCAGTCAATCAAAAACATCTATGGGACACCTGTTAGTGTCCAGATACTCTGCCAGGTGCTGGGCACACAGTCGTGGGTAAGAGAGATAAGATTCCTCCCTCACAAAGCTGACATTGAGGGGAGGGCAGACATTAAATAAATGAACAAACAAGACAATTTCAGAAAGTAATAAATGCTCTGAAGACCATTACACAAGGAAAAGTGAAGCAAAGTGACCTGATGGGCGGTTCCTGCTTCAGAAGAACACGTACATGTGCAGGCAGCAGGACCGTCAGGTGCAAGGGCTCTGAGAGGAACACAGGCTCAGCATGCTTAAAGGCCAGAAACAAGGGCAGTGAGCTGGAGCATAGATAAAGTGACTCAGAGCAGGGTGGAGAGGTGGTTAGAGGTCAGATCACAAAGGGCCTTCAAGGCTATGGTGAGGCTCAAGTCCAGATTTTATTCTAAGTGCAGTGAGAGATCATGAGAAAAATTTAAAGGCAGGATAGGATTTAATCTGTTTTATGTTTCAAAAGACCAGTCTGGCTGCCATGAGGATAAGAGATAATAGTATTGCAAGAATAAAGTATAAGAGAAGTTAGAGGGCCAATTTTTTTTTTATTCTCCCATAATTCTGTAACAAGATAAAGTTTGCCTTTAAAGTAAAATTAAATCATTAATATTAATACTGATAAGACTTTTAAAACATATACATTCACACACATTCAAAAACATACAATTCTACCTATAAACAGAAAAAAATCTCTATTTTCTCAAAAGTGTGTTTTCTCCTGTATTGGTGGATCTGATAAAAGGCATCATTAGCTACCTTTTCCCCTTGGATCTTTCATGAATACTTCACTGGTAATTGCTTAGGTCCCTTCACAACAGGAAGAGGATTACCCAGCATGACATCTATTGCTGTCAGGAACACACAGAAATTGCTGATATTGAAGAGATAAATGGGGTGAAAATCGCTCCCACCACCACCCATCTCCTGAGGAGTGTCTGGGCCTTCCCATCTGTGAGGGCAAAGACAGACTTGGGAAAACAGTGTGGTCATTGTGAGACCTTCAAAAAGTCTAAGAACATTGTAGGGAGGCCAGAGCCTTGTACCTTCCATATTTCATTAATTGCCCCTAATATCAAGGATTGCCACTGTTCTTTACTTCAGGCAAAATTGCAATTACAGAGACCATCAGGATAAACACAATATTATTTCTTCTAAAAATTTAAAGAAACTCCAGACTAGGATAAGTCTTGGCTAGCATGGGTCTTTCAAAACCCACTTTAATGAATAAAAAGCACATTTAATAAGTTCATTGATTTGATTCCATTATATCCTCACTCTTTTTCAAACAAGAATTTGAAGTGGCTTCTAGTATTTTGTTTAAATGGAAAAAATAGCGTTTTGCAAATAATGGGATTGGATTATCTTAAAGTGGTTCCTATGTTTCTTCTTGATTCCCTTCACTTTTTTCACATGCTCAGTCAGTCTTCAGAAACAATCTAAATGCAAAATTCAGCACTATTGTAGTGTAAGTTCACTCTGATTCTGCATTTTTTTGAGTCTATACTAATGAAACACAGCATTATTTACATTGGTATAGTTACATATTGGTTCCATAGATTAAAAGTTTAGAATTGCTGGGAATGTTTATTAAGCATTAATTAAGTATAATGAGGTTGACCCATTATCCAGGAAGTAAGACACCCAAATAACTGAAGGTCCAATCACATGCACACCATGGGAAGGAAAAAGGACAGCCACTTTCAGAAAGAGAAATGTGCCCTGAGACTTAACAGAGTTCTTGGATACCTTTTTCCTCAAAAAGATGAGAGGAAACTGAGCAATAATAAATCCCAACCTCCACCTCATGAATGGGGATGTTGAGATCCTGGTAGCGGAAGACCCTTGCCAAGGGTCACACAGGCTTAGGAGAAACAATTAGGCCTATAACTAGGATTTCTTGACTCTTGGGTCATTTTACAGTGTTGCCTTTTATTTATATCAGATTTCATACCACAGGTCCATTTAGAACTGTCTCATTTTAGGAGAAGGTAGGTCCCTCTGAGGATCCTATTAACAGAGGTGATAAGAGACAGTCGCAGGCCTAAAGCATGCAGGATACAGAGCAGAGAGCCAATGATGATACAAATTTTGCTACTCCAACACAGGGCACCCCAACCCCTACGGATCCACACGGAACTCCTATGGGTAATCACAACTCACCATTACCATCCATGAGAGCTAATAATGGGGGTAATGTTGTGTTGAGCACTTTTCATACAGTGTCTAACTTCACAGAAATCCGGCAAGGTCAGACAGGTTACCAGGTGGGCTTCGGAGACAGGAAGACTTCATTTGAATCCCATCTACCCTGCTTAATAGCTCTATGAACTTATCCTCCCCATGTCTCAGTTTCCTCTCTGTAAAATGGGAATAATACTGTTACTAATTCCATAAAGTTGTCATGACAAGTAAATGAATGAGTAAAATACTTAGGAAAGCACCTAACACATGGTAAGTGCTCAGTCAATGCTGTGATTATTATTGTCTGTATCACAAATGAAGACAGTGAAGCTAACAGAAAGCACCAAGTTCAAAATTGCAGAAGTAGAGAATTGGCTTCCCAGTCTGTATAATGTCAAGCCTGTGTTATTAATCACGCTTCTAGACCACGTCCCTCTAGGGAGACTGAGATGTGATTTGTGCTGTAGGTCCCTCAGAGCCTCCTCATCCTCTGGCCCAGACTACCTCTTCAGCTTCTCTCCAACACCTCCTTCTCTCATCATCCAGGAAGCATTGTTAAAGCTTCATGGGGATCACTTACCTTGAATCAGCTGGCTTCATATTTTAATGACTCTGCCTTTTTTTCTGAGAGATTCCCTCTGCCTAGAGTTCCCTGTCTACTTTTTCCACCTGAATAACTCCCATTTATCCCATTTCCTCTTACATACTGCACATCCCCCACTCCACCCTAAACAGCATTAATCACTTCCTAGGCAGGGGCAGATTGGCAAAGAGGACTTCTGGGGCTAGCAGGACCAGGATTCAAGCTTCATTTATGACACTTCCAAGCTAGCTAAAGAAAAAAATGTTTAAACTCTCATAGACTCAGTTTTAGCATCTATAAAATGGGGTTAGTATCTTCCTTTCTAGATTATAATTTATAGAGTTTAATTCATGTACTATATGTAAAACTACCTGGCATGCAAAAGATTTTCAAAAAAGTGATAGGCATTTATGAACATAGTTTCTGTAGAATTTTGCCCAAATACTTATTAGAGAATTAATACATTTTTCAATCATATGTTTTCACACCGTTTCACTCACTAGGCAGTGAACTTCTTAAGGTCGGGATGGTAATATCTCCAGGACAGAGCACTTAAGCCTGGCATAGACTGAACATTCCATAGCTGTTGATTAAATTGACTTAAACAATCAGCCGGTTTATTCATCCACAGACTAGCCATTCAGAATTTTAGGAAAGATAATGGTTTCAATGGAACTTGAGTCCCTATAAAGGATTAGAATAGAGACACGGTTACTTATAAAAGAATTCCCTACATCAGTGGTTTTCAAACTTTAGCGGGCATTCTAATCACCTGAGAAGGGCTTGTTAAAAAAGATTGCCAGGCTCCACCCCTAGAGCTTCTGATTAAGTAGGCCTGGAGTGGGACCTGGTAATTTGCATTTCCACCAACCTCCCAGGTGGTGCTCATGCTGCTGGTCCACTGATCACACTGTGTGAACCACAGCCCAGCTGTCAGTCTGATGCTATCTTTAAGCATCATCTGAGAAAAGCAATTCAATTCAGCTCAATTGAACAAAGTTTCACTGAGAACCTAGAGGGTACAGCAGGGTGCAAAGGGCAGCCTTCAAGGCTTTACAAATTCAGTAAAAAGAACAAATCAATGTACATATGAAGTCAGCACCATAATTTTAAAGGCCCCTCTTGAAATAAAAGATCACCATTAGAATATCACCCCCCCCCACCACAATAATAATTGCTGCAGGGAAGATGCACTGATAAATGCTAAAATTAGCATTAAACATTAAAGAAAAATATAATATTTGCATAGTCTCAAAATATCTCCTCTAAATATTTATTGCTGGGATGGTTTTAACATTTGTTCACAACTTGTTTGATATTCCTCCCTCCAGGAGGTGATACTTAATTCCACTTTTCTTAGTGTGGGCTGGATTTAGTGACTGCTTCTAACAGTATGGAAGAGGAAATATAGTAACTTCATGGTGAGGAAACAGGGCAGACACCACCCTCATCAAATGGTCGCCAGAGACAAGTCACACTGATATCCTGTACCTCCTGATGTGATGGGATGAGGAGATTCACCTCTGTGGTATTCTCCCCCAGAAATCCGTAACCTCACTCTAATCAAGAGAATACATCATGTCAACCCAAATTATGTAACATTCTATAAAATAACTGGCAAGAACTCTTCGAAATTTCCCAGGTCAAAGACAAAGAAAAGACCAAATAAATTTCACAGATTACAGCAGACTGTGGGACACAACAACTAAATATAATATGGTATCCTGAATTAGATTCCGGGACAGAAAAAAGAACATTTATAGACAAACTGGTAAAATTCAAATAAAGTCTGTAGTTTAGGTAACAGTACTATACCAATGTTAATTTCTCAGTTTTGATAAATGTACCATGACTATGTAAAATGTTAACATTAAGGCAGGATCAGCCACACAATTTGGTAGGCCCAGTGTAACATGAAACTGTGGGGCCATTTGTTTAAAATTATTAAGATTTCAAGACAAACTTGAGTCCCTTCTGGACATGGGGCCGTTAGGCTTCACTGGTTGCCGGCTGATGAAACCAGGCCTGCATTTGGGGAAGTAGGCTGGAGGGTTTTGACAGGGGCCCAGCTGAGCTGGGAGAGAGAGCTGGGCTGTCAAATGTCAGAGCGGCCTACTAAAGCAACAAGCCAAAAAATGAAAGCCTTTACTCACTTACTATGATGGTGCGAGAGGAGAAAACGCAGACTCGCCCTGTTCTGTTTTCCTCCGCGGACCGGTACACTGGTTGAGGGGCAAGTGAATCGGGACTGATGTGGGTGGGGGTCTTCTCGCTGCCGTGGGAGCCTGAACAAAAGTCCCGGACAGTTTCATGGGCTCTGGGGTCAGAGGGAGGGTGAGGAAGATTAGAAGTTAAAACGCTCAGCATGTCCTCAAACAACATTTCGTTCCATGTCATTACGTTCAACGTCGTTACGTTCAACGTCATTACATTATAATGTTGATGAGAAAAAAATCTACTTCCTGCCAGGGCCATCTTCAGTGTGGAGTTTGCACATTCTCACCATGTCTGCATAGGTTTTCTCTGCGGACTCTGGTTTCCTCCCGACTTCCAGAGATGTGCGGGTTACGTTATGTGGTGTGTCCCAATCTGAGTGAGTGTGAGTGTGTATGACTAGCCCTGCAATGGCACGGTGTTCTATCTATGGTGGGTTCCTTCCCTGAGCTGCTAGGATGAGCTCCAGCCTCTTGTGACTGTGAACTAGAATAAGCTAGATGGAAAAGAATGTTTTTACTTTTTTTTATTAATCTTTCTTAAGTGTTTATATAGCTAACACCTATTTCCACATTTAATATCAGAAGTATTTTAGGCCTTTATTTAGAACTTTGGTGAGTTTTTGTGACCAGAAATACGCTGTAGGAATTTAACTCTATATCAATTAGCCATGGTAAAATTGGTTTTGTTATACATCGTTATGTTTAGAGTCACAATTTCCAAGAACCTATCAATGATGTTAAATGAAGACACTGTACTCCGATTGGAGGTTGTTGGCATGAGGAAGCTAGAAGTGCCTACCTAAAAACAAGATTTCTTTTGTGATCAGTTAGGGTATCATATTTGGCTTCATTGAGGACTTCCGTCCTGGGTACTGAGTCAGAGTGGAGAAAAGTGTCTTCAAGGTTCTCCGACATCCCGCTGTTAAAGAGCATTTAGCGGAGGTACCTGAAGAAGACCTTAGTCAAATCCTCAGATAAAGAGAACTAGAAATGAGGGTACTTGGGCTTGGAATATAAATATGCAAAAATATCATGACCATGATGGGCTAAGAGGACCTGAGACCTTGACTGCAACTCCCTTCAGAGTCTGCAGTTCCCCAACTGTGCATCAAGTTTGGTGGGGGCAGCATTCCCCTGTGAGGCCTGCCAAGTAAAGCCTTTATAATTGCCGGTGATCTGGCCTGAAAAACCACATATAGGTTTTTAACCAGGAGCTGGACTCCTCACTATATGGGAACTCTTTGTACTATTTTTGCAACTCTTTCATAAATCTAAAATTATTTGAAATAAAAAGGTTTTTTTTTTAAGGCCCTCTTGCCTTTCTCCCATTCTTCATCTCCCAGACCTACTAATTGTGCTATTTATAACTGAGCCTCATAAACTAGTTACTAAAAACTAGTTTCTTTGTCCCTCTTTCCACAGGTCTTAGACATGAATCACAGAGGCTGGACCAGGGGCCTTGGCAGACCTGGTACCACGTCTTCTTTGACCCTTCTTCTCTCCCTACAACCAAGCTCCTTTCCCAAATACAAATAATCAGCTCGTGCAAATAGATGCCAGTGAACTGGTTGTTCCATCATTTCATCAGACATACCTGGATGGGTTGAGCTCCACCTGAAAGTCCCTCACTAGGTGTTTACTGAGGGGACCGCCCTTGCTCTCTTCACTCAAATGTCTTTCTCCATCTCTGACAACTCCCCCAAGTTCCCCTGAGTACCTCAGTGTGGGGAGCCCGCCAACACCTCAAGGTTATTATGTCCAGAAACATAGTTATCCAATCACTACCCCCACACAAAACAATGCTTCTCTCCCGACATCTGATTTTTAATGACAGTTTCATCTTCCCAATCATCTGGAGTTTAGGACATTGGCTGCCCTTTGACCTTACCCTCTTTCCCACTGCATTCGATCAGTTTTTCTGTAGTTTCCACCTCATCAATATCTCTCATCTGCTAAAGCTCTACATCTATTCCTATGCCACAGTTTTTGATATCTCTTTCCTGGCCCATTATAATAGTTTTGTTATTCGTTCTAGCATCAAACCTTCATGCTATTCCTTTTATATTCATGTCCTTTCTTGCCTCTGAGCCTTTGTACAGAATGTTACTGTACCTCTCATACTCTACCTTCTCTCTCCACAGCCCTCAAACTAGAAACTTCTCATTCATCCTGTATGCATTTGTTGAGTCATCACTTTCTTCCCTGCTCCTTTCCAGGTCTGGATTAGGTGACATAGCACCTGAGCTCCCCCTGTATTGTAGCGACCTGCTATGTTTGTCTCTTGCTTTAGTCTCAAAGCTCTATGACAGCAGGAGCTATGACATGATTGTAGCCTTAGCAACCATACATAGTAAGTCTGAAAGAATGAATGAAGAAATGAATAAAGGAATGAATGCTAGGCACTTTCCTAGGATTTGGAGTTATAAAGAATAATAGATTCTAGTTTTTATTTTCAAAGAACTCACACTTAAGTGGGAAGACAAAAGTACAACACACTGTTTTAATAATACATTTATTGAATGTTTGCTGAATGCAAAGGACTAAGCAATTCACATGTATTCATTCATTTGATCATCACAATAACTTTAAAACCTAGCTACTATCATTATCCCCATTTTACATGAGGGAAGTGAAACAAAAAGAAAGTAAGTAAATTGCCTGAGTTCACACAGCTAAAAAGGGGCAGATTGGGGATTTATTACAGCTGAAAGCAGCCATAATAACCCAAATGTTCATCAATAAGACTATGGATGAAAAATGTTGGTACATTCATACAATAGAATACTGGTCAGCAACAAGCAGTAAATATAACATGGATGCAAAAATATGGACAAATCTCTTAAAACGCATAAAAGACCATATACAATATGATTCCACTTATATGAAACTTTAGGGAAAAAAAAAAACCAGAAATCTAATAAATAGTGTAGGAAAGCAGATTGGTGTTTGCTCAGAGCTGGAGAACAGGGCGGACATTGATTGACTTGGAAGGGGAAGAAGGGAACTTTTGGAATTGTGAAAATATTTAATATATAGATTGTGGTATTAGTTACATGGATGTGCATAGATAGATAGATGGTAGATAGAGAGATAGATAGATAGATGATAGAGTTGAAAGTCACCATAGTATACCTTTAAAACAAATGAAGTTTATTTGATGTAAATTATATCCCCATAAAGTTTATTCAACATCCTTAACAAGTAAAATTAAAAACTTAACTCAAAAATCTAACTTGTTTTTAACCTCTATACCATCTAATAAATATAACTTATGCTTGATAACATAAAATATGCTTGATACAATTTGTGGAGATTGTATCAAGTATTATGAAATATAAAATTTTGGTTTCTGCCAAGATACTAGATTATTTTTCTCTCCTGCTACCAAAATTAATACCAAAAAATTATAGAAACAATAAGAAAATATAGATTCTAAGAACTAAGAACAATAACAACAAAATATGAAACCCTCTACCTCAGAGAACAAGGCCTAGAGCTGTTTGTTGTGTATCTGGGAGGTGGGTAACTGCAGCCTGAAGCTAGAGAGCAGCCAGAGATGGTAATAGCCAATGTATGAGAGAAAAATTTTGAAGTTCTTCTCTCACCCACCTACTGAACTGCCCTGAACAAACCATTGCCTGTCTCCTCAGAGCCCAGCCAAACCAACACCAAGGCAGCAGGAAAGCCCCGATGGGGTAAAGAGTTGGTGAATTAAAACTACAATGAGATACTACTACATACCTCTTACAATGGCTCAGATCCAGAACTCTGACAACACCAAATGTTTATGATGATGTGGAGAAACAGGAACTCTCATATATTGCTGGTGGGAATGCAAACCAGTATAGCCACTTTGGAAGATGATTCGGTGATTTCTTAACAAAACTTACCATACAATCCAGCAATCACGCTCCTTGGTATTTATCCAAAAGAGCTGAAAGCTTATGTTCACACAAAATCCAGCAAATGACATTTATAGTAGCTTTATTCATAATTGGAAGCAATAATTTGAAAGCAATCAAAATGTCCTTCAGTAGATAAATGGATAAATAAACCATGGTATATCAATATAGGCTCTATCAACAAATAGACACTCAGCACTAAAAAGAAATGTACTGCTAAGCCATAAAAAGACATGGAGGAATCTTAAATGCATATTACTAAGTGAAAGAAGCCAATCTGAAAAGGCCACATACTGCATGACTAACTATATGACATTCTGAAAAAGGCAAAACTATAGAGACAGTAAAAAGATCAATGGTTTCCAGGGATTAGGAAAAAGGGAGAGGAATAAATAGTCCATTTTTAGGACTTTGAAAATACTCTATATGGCATTATAACAATGGATATATGTCATTATACATTTGTCCAAACCCAAAGAATGTGCAACACCAAGAGTGAACCCTGAAGTAAACTATGGACTTTGGGTGATAATGATGTGTCTGTATAGATTTATCCTTGATAACAAATGTACCATTCTGGTGAGTGATGTTGATAATGGAGGAGGCTATGCATGTGTGGAGGCAGGTGGTATATAGGAAATCTCTGTACCTTTCTTTCAATTTTGAGGTCTTAAAAAAAAAAAGAGTTCATGAAAACAGGTTACATTTACTCTGCTATCCTTAGGCTTTTACACCTACACCCCACCCCTTCCCAAACCCAAGGCTAGTGGACACAACCTAAAGAGAGCACCCTCTCCCCATGCCACTTCTCCCTACAGGTTTACAATGAAACTTCAACCAGTGGGTCTGTGGGATCTTGGGCTTTTCTGCTCTTGAACTCATCTGTTCCCTTCCCCTTAAACCTATGGAAACAGACATGTGAATTTGACCTCTTTCCCCAATATACATTACCAAAGTAGATGATTTACAGCTTCAGGGAAACATGACTTCATGAACCAAAATAACTAGATTTGAGGATAAAATTACTATAAAGAAAGGTGACACACAAAAATATTTGAATCATATTTATTGAAGTAAATGATTCAAAAATGTAAAATAAGTATGCCATATACACTTAAGAAAATATGGGGGAAATATTCACAATATTAAGCAAGAACAAGAAATCAATAAGAGGTATCAAGTAAAAAATATTAAGAATAAAAAATATATATAAGTAGCTGAAGTAAACAATACAGTCCATGGGATAAATAGCAAGATATATTTGTCTGAAGAAAAATGAAGTAGTGAATTAGAAAGTCAGACTGAGGAAATGATAGAAAATATAAAAGAAAAGCTAAAAGATATTAATATAGAATAGAATGTCCAGAGTATTGGAGTCTCAGAGAGATAGATAGAAAAGTACTGTGAGAGAATAAACAACAGAGTTCTCAACTCTGTCTGGGAAACCCAAGAAATGCTTTAAAAAGATAACTCTTGAACTGAGACATAAAGAATGATAGGAGCTTGCTAGGTTGGCATGGAAAGGAAAAATATTTCAGACAAAAAAAAAAACAATACATACAAATGCATGAAGACATGCTTGCTGTGATCTGGGAAGAGCAGGTAGTCTGATATGTCTGGAGCAAGGCTATTTGAAAAAGTAATGAAGGCTAATGTTGAAAAGGGGAACAAGAGTCAGATCGGGAAGGGTCTTGGGAAATATGTAGTATAATTATATCCCCTGTTTTAAATATGAGGAAACTAAGTCAAGCTCAGACAGGTTCAGTGAGTTGTCCCAGGTCAGGCTTCTGTTGGAGAGCCCATGCTCTTTCACTGCATCACACATCCTCCCCCTCTAGAGAGGCTCTGAGCTTACTTAACTTGGATGTCTCAGTGTTTGGCAAAGTCAGTAATAAACTACAAAAAGCAAATGAGGTTAAGAAGTAAGTGAGGATGAGTTCAGGATTGGGTGAATTGTTCTGAAGTGCCAAGGTGTCCTGTTGACAATTAGAAGTTCAGGGCTAAAAATAAGATCAGGGCTACACATTTGGGAATCGTTGGCGTATGGAGGTAGGCACATTCATGGAAGTAAGTGGAGCTGCAGCAATAACGTCCCTTGTAATGTTGGCAAACATATTCTCGGGACAGAAACATTTAACTGGAGAAGTAGATCACTGGCCCAGAGAGGAGAAATGAAAGGCTCATGGTCACATTGGCTTGGTGCTTTCTCTGTTAGTCAGATCCCAGTTTAGTTGTGACATCCTCTACCAACTAGACACTGTGCTGAGACATCAGATACCCCCAAATGGAATCTGAATCTGATGTCAAATGGCTTCTGTCAATCATCTGGTGAAAATAAACTGCCCTTATACACAGATTGTCAAAAGCCTGAATTCTTTTGAATTATACCCAATCCTAGGATACAGGAATACAGGAACACTAGGATCTCTTGGGAAACCCAAATTGGGAAGAGGTGTCTCAGAATTCCAGGTACAGAAAAGAGTGCTTTTACCAGAGGTAAGCATTATTACTCTTACCTTGTAGGTAAAGAAACTAAATCTTAGAGAGATTAAGTGACTTCCCCAAAGTCATACAATTCTTAAGGGGCAGAGCTGAAATTCAAATGGAGATACGTTTAGCATCAGAGCCTAAGAGATGGAAATGAAATGAGACTGAGTGCCGAGTATTCCCAGCATTCATTCTCACTCTTACTTTTTCAAAGCCCAGAACTCAGAGTGGATCAGGAGGGAAAAGTCCATGTCCTTGGTCCTAAAAAGCTTGAAAATTGACTTCGCCATATGATGGAAAAGTAAGAGCTTTGAGTTTCAAGTCAGAAGAACTAGATCCCAGCCAAGCTTTGCCATAACTTGCTGTGTGACCATGACCAAGTCACTTCTCCTCTGTGGTCCCCATTTTTTCTGCATATGGAAGATTCTGGAATCTCAGGTCTCTGTGATAGGCAAGGAGATTTTCTTAGATCCTAAGCCCCACCCACCAGGGTGGCAGCATCCAATTCTCTCCTCCCAATGCCTTTTCTCCTCTCCATTTATACCAGCCATTCCAGCTCAGGCTTCCTAGCCGGGTGTGGATTGTTTGAAAAGACATATGGCACCCCAATGCAGCCGAGAATCCAATCTCGAGGGGAAACCATTGTTCATTCATCTGGACCAAGTGACATTCTTTATGCAAGAATAACTCTTGATTAAAGGGTGAGTTTTAATGGAAACTAATTAGGCAAACTCTTTAGCCTGGGCATAATGATCAAATGAGCTGTCACACCATACCTGATACAATGATCTCACTCGCTACAAGATTTTATTCCTTAGCAATTACACTCCCACATGGCACTGCGTGCCGTTATTGCCTGGAGCACACATGTCAAATTAAAGAGCAACTTATGCACCTGATATTTAATTATTGCCTAGTACTACAGACACCCAGGGAATGTCAAAGTGAGCAGCTCTGCTTGGGAGAAACGAAAACTGAAATCTTCTGCAAGGAAGAGGAAAAAAAATAGGGATAAAATATGTATAGGCTACTATAGTTTCTTATTCAGCCCTCTTACGATTCACAGTTACAAAACCTGCTCTCCCCAAACTTGAATAATTTACCATTTTTTCTTCATCCAGAAAAGTCAGCAGAAGGAGAGTTGTAGGCAAAGACACGAAGGCCCTACTGGTATTTGTTTATCTAGGTGATTGATGGATGTGGTCTTGATCTGGTCAAAGTTGAGCTCTTCGTGTAAGTTATTCTTCCCCTAGCAGGCTCTGACAGGAAAGAAGGTGCCTCATGTGCCTGTCTAGGACAAAAGGAAATGTTTGCCCTTGAGGCTAAGCATTCAGGAAGCCCCATTTTGCACTTCAGTCAACACTCAGTGACAAATTCAAAAAGTGGAATGAAGTTTCTCCCCAAAACATCGTCCAGAAGTTGGGACAGCGAGAAGCCATGGCAGTGTAAGGATCAGTCTCTACTTTGGCTGTTTATTAGAATAATCTGGAGAACTTTTCAAACATGCCAATGCTCAGAATCCCATCACAATTAATTAAATTAGCATCTAGAGAGGAAGACTGGATAATTTTTTGAGGCTCCTCAGACGATTATAATATTCAAGCAGGGATGAGAACCATTGGTCTCTATAGCAACCAGCCAGACACTACACAGTGTTTAGAAATCAGCAGGGACTGATTTCTATGCTCAAAAAGACTTCTATGCCCCAGTGCCTTTATACATGCTGTTCTCTCCTCTAGAATGCTCTTCCCTGTCTCTTCTTTCTATCTGGAAAAAAAAAAATTATCCTTCAACATCAAGTGCAGATGTCATTTTCCTATGAAGTCTTCCCTGATTTTCCCAGAAAGACTTGTGTCAGCATCTAACAGGAGCCAGACACATGCTCAAAAGATCATTAAATGTAACTGTTCTCCTCAGTGGGGGTTTGAGAAGGGAATCCCCATGTTTCTAGCAACCATCTGTGTACCCCAGCTGAGAAAATTCTAAGAATGTCTTGGTCCCTTTTGCTCCAGATAAAGAAATTCAATTACCCGTTATTAGAATTGCATTGCCTAATACTAAAACGCCTTAATATGAGTGCTTTTGTATTTAGTAAACTGCACAGCTTGTGAAAACCCCCTCCAAACATCTGGCAGGAGGCCCAGCGGAGGTAAGGCTGGAACCTCTAATGATGGCAACATGTAAACAAGTGTTTTGTTTCAACTGATAATCATTAACATCTAGTGTCAGCCTTACCCCCAGAGGCCTGGTGCCTCAGCCATGCAAAGGCCTCTGGGAAACAGCAGCTGGGATGGGGCCTGTGCACAGTGATGAGGAGGAAGAGGGCAGGCTGGCTTGTCACTGCCAACCTGGAGAGGCAGGAGGTGATGGTAGCAGGCCCAAAGCACATGCCTCTGATGAAAAAGAGTGGAATCAGGGAGTCCTACCCTCGTTTCAGGGACTTTGAGGCTGGGAAAGGGTTACTCTCAAATATGCCACTGACTGGCTTGTGACTTTGGCAAGGAAGCCTTAGTTCTCTATTTGTCAAATGAAGTTAACAAAGGTTCCTACTTTATAGAGCAGTTATGTGAGAAAATGTATGCCAGCAAGACTTCTGGAATAGCACTGACTTACAGAAATCAGTTGATAAAGAAAATTTCTTTCTTCGTTCGTCCCTTCAGATACTCCTAACTGGGATCTAGACCAGTCTGATTACCCCTTTCCTAACCCAGCAAGTAAACACTATTTGACCCCAGGGTCACTGGGCTGAAGTTTGTGAAGTTTATGCACATGAATACTTAAATAAAAACCCATAAGGGAATAGCTGGAGTTTTATTGTTTCTGACCATTAGCAAGTACTAGTGTTGAGTAATCCTTTACAATGGAACTCAAATCTAAATATCAATTCACTCAATAAATATTAATTGAGTAACTACTATGTTCCAGGCACTATTCACACTAGGATGATTTCAAAGCATGTTCACAGCTTGAGTTCTTTGGAAAGTGGACACTGAGACAGACATCAGTGGATGAAGGTTATTAAGAAATGTGTTTAGGGTCCATACCAATAAAGGGAGATGTTATGGACTAAATTGTGTCCCTCCAAAATGCATATGTTTAAGCCCTAAGCTTAGTGTAACTATATTTGAAGACAGGTCCTTTAAGGAGATAATTAAGATTAAATAAAATCATAGAGATGGGGCCCTAATTCTATAGGACTGGTGTCCTTATAAGAAGAAAAAGAGAAACCAGAGCTTTCTCTCTCCATATAAGCACAGAGGAAAGACCATGTGAGGACACAGCAAATAGGTGGCCATCTCTAAGCCAGGAAGAGAGGTCTCACCAGAAACCAACTATACCGGCACCTTGATCTTAGACTTTTGGCCTCCAAAACTGTGAAATAAGAAATTTCTGTAGTTTTAAGACTCCCAATGTGTGATATTTTGTTATGGCAGCTTCAACTGACTAATTCAGAAGATGAAGGAAGCAAGAAGGTTCAGAGGTAGACACTGAACTGTAATGTAGGCTAAATAAAGACCCAAGGTGACTCTGTGGGGAACTCTGGAGCTGGAATGGCCTTCAGCATCATTTCCAGTTAGAGCGAGGGACTGGGCCTTTTATTCCCCCGAGGTCATCAGTCATTGGCAACAGGAAGCCCCTGAAAACAGGCATGACCCCGGAAAAGGCAGTTTCTTTCAGATGAGGCCATCAAAGAGGCTGACAAGACTCAGTGCATTACAGCATCCCATCCTAGTGTGGTTCCCTACAAACTAAGTGAGCAGTGCCTTTTCCAGCAAACACCATGTGCCAGATCCCTCACAAATGTCATTTTATTTGATCTTCACAGTACTACTGTAGAATAATTCCTATTTCAAATAGAAGGCGAAGTAACTTGTCCAAAGCTATAAAGCTGATAAATAACAAAAGTAGAATTAAAGAAGAGGCCTCTCTTTCCCAATGACCCTACTTTTGCCTTGATATCATATTGCCTTAGAAATCATCGTCTTCTGCAAGAAATAGTCCTTGTCCACCTCCAGTAGTTAAGTGGTAACGTGTACACCTCTCTTCAAAGCCTGTAGCACTTAGGCTTATAACAATCATTTTAGTTGGTACTTATTTAGCGTTTACCATGTCCCAGGTACTGTTCTAGTACTTTTCATATATTAATTCATTTAATCATTCCAACAGTTTTCTGAGGTATTATTTTCATCTTCTCATTTTACTAATGAGAAGGCTAAAAAGGCACAAACCCATTAAAACACTTTCCCAGAGACACAGCCAGGGTCAGATTCTACTTGATCTGGTTCCAGATATTACACTCTTCCGTCTTGAGAGCATAGTGGTCACGTCTGCCTCCCTTTGGGTGTACATATACTTGGCAGACGCGGCCGAGTTTTCATGTTTTCCATTCCAGTGCCTTACCTGGGACTGACATGCAGTAAGTTCCTAGTAAAATTTTCCTGAATAACTTAGTGATGCCTTGCACACTAACATTTTGAAAATACTTCAACTTTATTTATATGAACAAAGCCTAGAAAAAAAGACAAATAAGATCTGTTTGCTCCATTGAGACATTGAGATCATGGGTGAATTTTGATTCTTTTAATAACTGTATATTGGTAAAATATTGGTTTTTAGAGGCTTAAAATGGATGAAGGCAAACTTTCTTTACATTTCCTATCACTGTCACAGACCAAACATCTATTTTGATGGCATCACTGTGGGAGTGCAGACTTCCCCAGGCCTATGAGGATCAGACCCAGATCCCGTCTCAGATGTCACAGTTATGGCAATGTCTTTCCAAGGATCCTATGGCCAATTCTGGGATGAAAAAAGACAAAACTCCCATCACCACGACTTAGAGGTTAATGATACTCAGTAGTGATATAAAGAATCTCTCGATGGCCATGTCGGCCTGTTTCTAAGTGAATTCTAATGACTGGACATATTCCTCAAGTCTTCAGACCTTCTATCTGCCAAGATGTTTACATAAGACTCTTGTGTACACCATGTCATTGACAAGATAATCAAAATGAGCTTATTGGGGGTGGCTTTTTGACAGAAATTATACTGAGTCCTCTCATCTCACTCCCATGTCTGTTGTTCACTTTCTCTTCATTCAATCACTCACTTATTCAACAAATGTGACTGAGTTCCTACTGTGTGCCAGGCACTTTTCTAGGCTTTAAGGACATAGCAATGAACAAGTCAGTTGCGTTCCTTTCTTTTATGGAGCTTATTGTCTAGTGGGAGGAGAAAAAGAAACAAATGATATCATTTTTGACTCATGATAATTTCTTTAAAGTGAAACAGGGAATACAATAGAAAGAAAATTAGGTATAGCGAGAAACCGATTTTAATAGGATGATTTGGGAAAGGGTCTCTGAGGTGACATTTGAATTGAGACCTGCACAATAAGAGGTAGCCAACCTTCAGAAAATCTAGAACAGCATTTTAGACAGAGAAAAAAAGTGAGTGCAAAGTCCCTAAAGCTGGACTAAGCTTGTCAGTGTTCCAGGGATGGAAAACAGACCAGTACAGGTGAGGCAGATGACCAGAAAGGAGAATGGTTAGATACCAGGCCTGAGAAGCAGATAAGAGACCAACCATCCACACCCTTACAGGTAAAT
This sequence comes from Eidolon dupreanum, assembly GCA_028627145.1. Lineage (NCBI taxonomy): Eukaryota > Metazoa > Chordata > Mammalia > Chiroptera > Pteropodidae > Eidolon > Eidolon dupreanum. The sequence goes on from CM053510.1 coordinate 29,544,453, forward strand.
GTGAGAAGTCTGGATTTTATTCTTAGCATAATGGGAAACCACTGGAGAGTTTAATGAAGAGAAATGCAATATGATTTAAGTGTTTAAAAGGTCACTCTGGCTGCCAAGTGAAGAATGAACTATAGGTAACAAAAATGGAATTTTAGAGACTTAGTTCACTTTTACTAGATGCCTACTCTGCTGATTTGGCTCCTGTTTCCAACCTTGAAGTTCCCGGCGAGCAATTTAGATTCCCTAGTTTCCTCCATTTTACTTTACTCCTGGCTCCTCAATACTTGACTGTTGCTGCTAGCTGCTTCAGCCACCATCCCTCCTGCCCAGCTGGCTCTGCCCAAATAGGGATCAGATAGGTCTCCTGGATCCCAAAAGGCATTAGTTTAGCTCATAAATGCCACTTGTTTAATCCAAAGGTGTCAATTCTAAGACCCATGAAAGCAGAGAAAAAGAGTTGATACTATTCATCAAGATTTCTCCAATGCTATGCAGAGCCAGAGCTCCAAAGACATTGGTTGGATGAACAGATGGAAATAGATGTGCTGGGTGCTCATTGTCAGTCTGGCATTGAGGGAGACTTCGCTGATGGAAGAATCCTGGGGAGAAGTTACAAGGAAGCTGCAGCTCAGTAAATATTGCCTTATCTTAAAGGCTTCACACTGGATGGGTGAAGCTACTCACAGGCCCTTCCTTGGATCAGGTGGGACCTACAAGGCTGCCAGGCTGATTCATTAGTGGCCTGACATCATACATCTGCAATTGGGTAATTTCTATGTTAACTACTATCTCCCACCATAACAAGTGCTCATGACTATGTTTTATATAAAGCTGATTAAGCATTTGCACAGAGCCCATAAAGGGGTAGTGATTATGAACTGCGCTGGTAGTCTGCAGTGTACCCACTATCTATCTACTACTCAGTCCAGACTCATAGTGAGATACATTTGAATGACAAAGATGGATAGGTTAGGAAGGGAGAGAGCTGTGAGAACAGGATTCCTGGCAGACCAGGAAGGGTTTCTGAGATATGTCTCTCTCATAAACCACCCTGGTACCAACCTATTTGAATTCAAGACAGAACTGGATCTTAATGAAAACATTAGGTCTAGGGAAGTGTCATTTTTTTTAGCTTTTTAATTTTCTTAATTTTTCTCTTACTCTTTCATGTTTATGTATAAATTTATAAATATATAAATTGATTGTTTTATTGAATTTTATTGAATCTTGGCTTGGTGATGGGGCAATAAAGAATTTTAGAGAACTGGCAGTAGGTCTGACCTATAGACTTGGATTCTATTATCACTTCCACATTTATTCTCTGTGTTACCTTGAACCATATACATCAGCTCCCTGGGTCTCAGTTTCCTCATTATAAAATGGGATCACCATATGTCACACTCTTGGCAGGGTTGTTTTGAAGATTAAAGCATAACAGAATGTATTGAGACTTATGAGTTTCAGACACTTTCTATGTGTTAATTCATTTGCGGTGGGCACTAATGACATCTCCAGTTAAAATGTGGAAACTGAAAAGTTAGGAGGTTGGCTCGAGGTCACAGAACTGATTAGTGATGGAGCCAAATTTCAAGTGCAGGCATTCTGACTCTGGAGCCAAATAACTCAGCACAGTGCCTGGAGCAGAGTGAACACTTGAAAAATAAATGACAGCTTCTGTCATCATTTTTGCCAGCTTCAGGCCAATTCCATGCACAAACCTTTGTTGCCAGCATCAGACCTTGGGTTGGGTATGGCTCCAGGTCCTTATTAAAGGGGATAGAGACACACTGAGAGGGTTTGCAAGGCGGAGCCAGAGTTCCCTGGTGCCCCAGAGGGTTGATCCTTGGGCTACTAATGGGACAGATAGAGCTCCAGGAGTGAGACAGAGAGGTGGATGGCAGGAAAAGGACACAGAGTAGAAGACTAGAAATCTGGACTCTAGTTCCCGACTCCCACCTGCCTGCCATAGGACCCTGAGGAAAGTCAGCTGCCCTCAAGGTTCTACATGGGATGGCAGAGGATGGCTGGGACGACTCTGGGACCAGATGTGAGTGGTGAAGCACAGGGCAGAGAAGCCAGGAGGCTCACACTAAATAATGGGGGTCATGGGCCTCACCTTGCCAGGTTTTCTTGCTGGAGGTCACCCACTTTATTTGATAGTCCAGCATCCTTGTCCTGACGTAACCAGAAGCTCAAATGTAGAGACCTTGGTAGACAGGGTTAGGGAGCCAGAGCTCTGGCCAGGTTCACCAAGGATCTGTGACATACCCCAGACCAGTCATGGCCTCTTCTGGCCTCAGTTTTTCCCACCTGAAAAATGATCAATGAAACAAATTTTAGTGTCTCTAACATCTTGGGAATTCTACATTTTCAAGCCTAACTTTATCCACAACCATATACTAATATCCTTGGGGCAGAGCTATTTCTTTTAGGTCAAATGATTTCCCTCCACATAAACTGGAGTGAAACAAAGGCCCTCTTTCTCTGAGTTGTTAGCTCTTTCTCACACAGAGGCACACACACACACTCACACACATGCATGTACACCCTCATAATGCTTATACAGCCCACCCCCCACCCCAGTCATACACAAAGGCACACACACACAGGCGCGCAGAGGCACAAACACCTGGACTCTCTAAGCTGCTCCTTCCCCCACCCCACTCCTGCTCATTCCCCACCCCCCAACCCTTTCCAACTTCCCTGCTGGGAAGCTGAGCAGGCGGCAGCCTCTGTGTTACCTAACATGATGGGCTGCTGCCACCCAATGGTCAGAATTAGAAATGCATCCTTGGTTCCAAGAACCAAACCGGATTGGAAAAGGGTCCAGGGTCATTGAGTCCATGCCTCTTAAAAGGTTGTGTCCAGGGCTGCCTTCAAAAGGTGAGGCTTTTTACGGTATTTAAAATCTTTCAAACGAGGATTTCCTTACATGAAGCCCTTAGTTCTTTTACAAAGATCAAGGATTGCCATTGATATTCTGGGCAGTCTTGCACTAGGGCCTAAAACTATTGGGTACAAACTGTGTGTTCAGCACCATTCTAGATTATTTACATGTGCTATCTTTTTAATCCACACAACAGTCATCATTGCAGGGCATATGTTATTGTCTTGATTTTAAAGAGCTACAACCAAGAAGAAATGGTGCTGAGATAGGATTCTATTTCTGTCTAACTCAGCAGCCACTTGGCCTTCTTGGACCTCACTTTCATCATTTGTACATGGCTGGTTCTAATCATTCATTCAATCATCCATTCTTTCAATGGGCATTGATCGAGTACCCATTATGAACCAGATTCTGTGTTAAGGGCTGAGAATTCAGAAAGCACCAGTATGTGGCCATTGCCCTTAAAGAGGGCTCAGTTTTCTAGAATCAGTGATGGCTCATGTCCTGCCAGGGCCCTGACTCTATGACTTTAGTGGTTTTTATCTGACAAATTATACAAAGGCTCTGAAAAGAGGCCAAGGAGAGGAAAGTTAACAAGCTGTAGGCTAGGGGGACAAGGCAGCCAACCTGTAGAGCAAAAGAGAAGTCAGTGTCCTTATCCAAGGGTCTACTGATCCACACCCTGCTAGTCTGGGACTGGTGAGTCTGGAACTTCCTCAAGCCTGTCCAGGGCCCAGAGCCACTCAAGAAGAAAGGAAAAGGAACTGTTGTTATCTGGCTTCGGAGCTGGTGCCCTTTGTGCCCCATCAGAGGCTTCTGAGAGTACACCAAAGAGGTCAGAGCCAAAAGTGGAAAAGCATGTTAGGAGCTGGAAGGTGAAGTGGTGAAACAAAGCTTTAATAATAATTGTGGTTGTTACTACAGTTCATTATTCTGACATTCACAGCCTGATGCCAACCTGCCTTTCTAATGGGCTGTCTCTCTATTTATTTTGTCATGGATTCACTCTGTTGCAGAATCACTTCCTATGCCCCAAACACCCCACAGTTTTCCAATTCTTAACCTTTGTTATTTTTCTTACTAATTAATGGGCAAAGCAATAGAATAATAGAATACTAGAATATCAAGCACTGGAAGAAATCATCTAGTCCAAACTTTGTGCATGAGAAAAATGGTACCAGAGAGAAGCTAAGACTTGTGCAAGGTCACACAGATGGTGAGTAGTACGGCCAGGCCTAGAATTCAGGCATCCCTTTCCAATGTGAAAACTCGTTTCTACTATCTCTCTCCTTTTTTATTTGCATACTGTTAGATACTAGCGAGAGTCTACTTTTGTTCTAAAACATCTTTTTATCCTTCCTCTCTCTCCATTTCCCCCATTCAACCTTAATAGATCATAAGTCCCTTGAAGATAGAAAATCTCCTTTTTCCAAAGCATTAATACTTAGTGCAATGATTAGCATATAAATTCTTAAGATTGGATGGATGGATGGATGGATGGATGGATGGATGGATAGATGGATGGAAGGAAGGAAAGAATTAAGAAAAAAATGGAGGGAAGGAGGGAGGAAGGGAGGGAGGGAGGGAGGAACGAAGGAAGGAAGGAAGGAAGGAAGGAAGGAAGGAAGGAAGGAAGGAAGGAAGGAAGGAAGGAAGGAAGGAAGGAAAGGAAAGGAAGAAAATATGAATGAGTGAAGTCTTTTACATAGAATTTCTGCATTCACCTCTTACCTAGTCTCCCTCCCTCTAATTTCCTCATGATGTGGTCTATTCTTCACAGTGGTATTAGAGTAACCCTTTTAAGAACAGAACTGAGTCTTCCCCTTCCTTTGGACAAAAGCATTTCAAGACTTTCCCATTATGTAATGGATACATCAAGACCAGTTTTCCTATAATACAGTCTAAATGTGTTTTTTTTCTACCATACCAGCCTCATGTGCTATTAACCATTCAAACACATACACACTAAACTCTAGAAACACCTGACAACTTGCCATTCCCTGAATGAAGCATGTGTGGCCTCATCTCCAGGACTTTCTTGTGCAATTCCCGTATTCTCAGATTCCTTTCCTGCCGGCACCAGAATCTGCTAAAGTCCTAACCAACCTCCAAAGCCCAATCAAATGCCACTTCCATGAAGTCTTCCCTAATTTCCTTGATGAAATTACTATTCTCAGAACATGTAGTCCTTCAGGCTTTGGTAAGCATGGTATACCTCATTCTGTTCTTTCTATAATGACCTTTCAGGACCTTTATCTTGGGCATTGTAGTTGGTTGTTTTTACTTCCATTGCTCCCAACAGACTCTTGGCCACGGATCTGAGGATCTAACACAAAGTAAGTGCTTATTTGGCATTTGTTGAATGGACATTCTTCTTACAACACCATATGCTGCAATTGTCCCTGAGGGTGCAGTTATATTTTATTCTAAAACCACTTAAGTTACTTCCTAGACCATTATAAGCAGGAGCCCTACAGGAGCAGAACACAGTATCTCCAAAGAGCCTTAGCTCTAGGGCAGGGATAGGGTAGGACTGGAGAACTGAGAATATTATACAAGTAAAAGCAGGTCTCTTAGGAAGAGAAGACAGGCCTGAGGAAAGTACTAAATCTCACTGGTGAAAGACTCAAATTGTCAAATATTCGACTCAACACAAACATCTTATTCACGATAAGAGCTGTGCAGCAATGGATCAGGCTGCCTTGGGAAGCTGCTTTGGGAAGGAGTGAGCCTTCTGGTCCTGCAAATTTCTAGGTAGTGGCTACAGATAACCACCGAGGACAAATCTGAGAATATATGGTATTGTATAGGAGACCACAGCAATGAGACTGAAGTCAGACCACATAATATCTATGATTCATTTCGGCTCTGAGAATCTGGTATTCCCTCTAACACCCCAGGAGTGGCCCAAGCAAAATTATCAAAAGCTAAAGTTGACTTCTATTGCCCTTACTCTTCATTTCAGCATTCCCTCCTACCTTGACCTTCTAAGAACTCTGTCACCACAGAACAGCTAGGGGTAGGAAATGTTCTTGGTGCCCCTCTCTTAACCCCTGAGCCCACACTGGAGGTCACCTGTGTCTTGGTGGACAGTCCTCATATGCACTGAACTTTTAGAAAGCCACAGTGGGATTGAGCCCATACACCTTTCCTTTTCTCGTTCGCTTCTCCCCTTTCCTTGTTTCCTTCCACACTATCTCACTGCTTCCTGAAATCACTTTGTAAACAATCTACTTGTACCCAAATCTTTGTCTTGGGGTCGGAATTGGGGAATACAACTCATATTTCACGGTGAGGGGCCAAAAAACAGACTTTGTGGTTACTCGGCACTGGATAGAAAACCCAATTTTGGTGACTTTGAGAAAAGTAATAAACCTCTCTGAACCTACTTTAACATACAAAAAGAGGTTAATAAGACCTACTTCCCAGACTTTATAGCACTGTGTATGTCGCAGCTCTCTGTAGTTACATTCACTGGGTGCTTACTATATATGCCAGAAATTGTGCTAAAGATAAACGTCTTAGAGAGGGGGAGAGAGACAGACAGAGAGAGAGAGAGAGAGAGAGAGAGAGAGAGAGAGAGAGAGGAGAGAGCGCGCCTAATCTTCACAAACAAAAACTAAAAAAACAATTGTAGTGGGCTGATGGTGGTGCCCCCCCCCCACCCTGCAAAAGATATATATATGCCCAAACTCCTAGAACCAGGGACCTTATTTGGAAAAAGGATCTTTGCAAATGTAATTAAGTTAATAATCTCAGGATGAGAACATCCTGGATTACCCAGGCGGACACTAAATTCAATGATGGCCTTTAAGAGACAGCTAAGGAGAAAACATAGAATGCCATGTAAAAGCAAAGGCATAGATTAGAGTGGTGCATTCATAAGCCAAGGGTTGCCTGGGTTCACCAGAAGCTGGAAATGGCAAGAAAGGATTCTTCCCTAGCCTTTAATGGGAATTCAACCCTGCTGACCCCTTAATTTTTTATTTCTGCCCTCCAGAACTGTGAGGAAATACATTTCTGCTATTTTAAGTCACCAAGTTTGTTGTAATTTGTTACGGAATGCCTGGGAAACTGTACAAAAGTATTATTGTCCTTGTTTTACAGATAAGGAAATTAACACTTACAGAAAGGTAACCTACCCAGAATTATCCAGCCAGAACATGGCAGAACTTGAATTTGAACCCATATTTCTGACTGCATAGTGGCCACTCTTAACCACCACATCAAGTTGTGCATATATGACTAGCACTGTGCCAGGTACACTGTAGATGCTCAAAGAATGGTAATTTGCTCTATCTAAACTTTCCCTTCCTGTTGCCCATTCTACCCACTGACCATTACTCAGTGGTCAAGAGTTAATCAGATAACTCTGTTCCTGCTAATCCATGAGCTCTCTCCTGGAGCAGGCTGCCACGTAGGATACAATTACACATGTCTAGAAGGTCCTTAAGACCCTACTTGGCTGGTAAGCATTTCAGCTCCATGGCAGCTGGTGGAAAAGATAGATTGGGGCCTGTGCCTTGAGTTAATGTCAGTCTGAATTGAAGATGTGCCAGCATCATCAGGATAGATTCTTTAATTAACCTGTTAATCCTGACAGGGATTGGGTTCACTCTCTTTCTTCAGAAATATGTTATGTGTCTCCTCTTTCACCACTTTGTCATTTGCTCTATTTTAGATTCAAGGTGTCCTTTAAGCTGCTCTTTAAAAGACTCTCTGTCCTCTAAGTCAACAGCTGTTGGAAAGTGGTCCTTCAAACAGTGTCTCATTGCTTATCATCACTTTTCACAGTTCATGCAAGAAGCAGATATTCACCAGTTTTAATGCACTAAGTACATTTTGGAAAATGATTGTGTTCTTGGCCCTGATCTATGCATTGCAGAAGAGGAATGTGTAAGACCCAGGTCCTGCCTTCATGCACCTGCGTTCAGAAAAGGATAAAATAAAGGAGGTAACGATAGTGTTTCCCAGTTGTTGTTTTTTGTTTTTTGTGTGTGTTTTTTAAATTAATTAATTAATTAATTTTTACTTTCTGGTAGGCACAGAAAATGATAATAATCTTAAGGGAAAACTAGAGCAAATTCACAAGGCTGCTAGTGGTCAGAACCAATCAGCTCAGGGATTCCAGCTCCCCAAGCCCTTCCAACTCACCCCATAGGATTGCGGAACCAGTATCCTCACACACTAGAAATCCATTCACTCTGTACCCTTTGAGAATATGTGCTTGTAGAAAATCATAGTTCTTAGCTTTGCTCTTTGTAGGCATTTGTGTTCCACTATTTGAATATGAGTTCTACAGTTAAAATCCAACATCTCCAGTATTTTCCCAATTTGTAGAATACCTTATACTAATAAGAAACATTTCTTTAGCTACAACCTTTTTTCTCCACAATTTTTTTTTAAACCTTCAGATGCAGCTGCCTCTAAGCTGCTAGGCTGGGCTTATAGGAAACAGAATGAATAGACAAGGAATGAATTATTAACAGGAAAACTCAGAGCCAATAATATTTAGTTTAGCAGTTTGTTTTGCTTCTTGTTTTACATGAGAACATGAGAGTGATTTTACAGTTTGTTTTTCTGGTATATGAATTTAGAAAGATTTTTTCAAAAAAATTTTAAAAGGGCTCTGACTTTCAAGCATTCTACAACCTAAACGGTTTTTGAAATCCATTTAAACAAAGCAAAAACTAATAAATCCGTCCTCTAAAAAAAGTTAAAATAAAGTATTCTAGACATTCATAAATTTTGTGTGATGAATGAATGGATGAAGACATTAATTTTCCTCTCAAAACTTATCCTTAGTGGTACTTAATATTACCCTGTTGGTTTTATCCACACAGTAAAGTGTGTTGAAGGGAGAGGAAGCTGGTGAGACAAACCATAATTGTGTGTGATGTACTGAGAACACACCAGAACTTCTTAAAAACATGTCAAGTCTTCAGACTAGGGAATCTTTCCAAATAAAAAGAGACTAATGATGTATGAAAATTAAATACAATATGTGATCCTAACTTGAACCTGGAGCCATAAATAAATAAATAAATAAATAAATAAATAAATAAATAAATAAATAAAAAGAAAAAGCACAGTAAAATACTTAGGAAGAAAAGAGGATGAATACACACTCATATTTATAAAGGATTGTGGCAAAGGCTGACGATATTAACCTGGGTGTAAGGTTTATGGGAGGACTTTCACTATTGTTGAAAAATTTTAGTAAGATAATAAAATTAGTTTGAGTTAAAGAGTTAAAAAAATAAATGGCTGGTACATAAGTCATGAAAAATTACCTTGAATTTTCTTGTATTTCTTCCCACTTCCTATATACTTTGCTTCTTTCTCTTATTGTTTTCAAACTTTCCACCAAAGAAAAAGTCACTGAAAACAGTAAGGAGAGTAAATCTAACATCTCCTAATACTTAGTAGTAGAAAAAGTTCACTGATATCCTGCAAATTCGTTGGTTGAGTGAAAAACAGAATTACAGTAGGAAGAGCTTTGCTCTTTGAAGAAAGGATGACACGTGGAAGAGAACAAAGGATCTCTTAAAAATACCCTCTAGCACTGAGATTCTTCATATTTAATGAAGCCTGGCCAAAATTATCAACCATCTTTCCTAACCACAAGGGGCTTGGGTATTGGTCCTGGTTTGGGCCTCAGTTTACCCACTGTACAAGTTTCCCAGGTTGCTATAACAAAATACCACAGATTGGATGGCTTACAAAACAGGAAGTTATTGTCTCACAGTTCTGGAGGCTACAGATCCAAAGTCAAGGTTTTGGCAGGGTTGGTTCTTTCTGAGGACTGTGAGTGAAGGATCTGTTCCAGGTCTCTCTCCTTGGCTTATAGACAGCCATCTTCTATCTGTGTCTTTTCACATTTTCTTTCTTCTATGAGTGTCTGGTTCCAAGTTTTCCCTTTTTATAAGGAAACCAGCCGTATTGGATTAAGACCAACCCTAATGATCTCATTTTAACTTGATTACCTCTGTAAAGACTCTATCTCCAAATAAGATCACATTCTGAGGTATTAGGGTTAGGACTTCTACATTTAATGCTTTAGGAGAACACAACCTAATCCATTACACCCACCTGTGAATTTGGAGTCCTAGATTCTATTTTCTCTAAGAGTCCTTGTAGCATTAACATTTTACATTTCTAGAAGTCCAAGGCTCCCAAAGTTCAATCAGTGCATATTGGCTGGCCAAAACTCAACTCCAATCTATTCTAGAGACATAGAATTTCACATTCTCAGACTTGCAATAAGGAAATAAATCAAGTCTTGGAGAAAATACATCTGTGGTTCATCTCTATCATTTTTTGAATTTTCAAAGTAGTAAGATAGAGAGGTTGAACAATACTGCTGGGATTTGATATCCACCATAGTCTTTCTAGCATATTTCCCATAGCTGAAGTTTGAAGGATTAGTAAATCCTTTTGATGATGTACATAGATACTTACCCAGTGCCTACCATGTGCCATGCACAGTGCTGGTGCTGAAACGAAGATGGACAAGACCAACATTCCAGCGGAGCTTACATTCCAGTGAGAGTGAATGAGGGTGATACTTATTGCCAACTAAATCCTTTTGTTGAAATGGAATGGAGAGAGAGAGAGGGAGAGATAGGGGTACTGAGAGATAAGTACTTAAGTGTGAGGCGATTCCACCCACAATTAGGGTGTACCCTGGAGAAAGCCCGAAATGCAAAATCGCTGTGAATCTACTGCTTCCTCAATTGTCTCAATTCCCATTGACCTCTCATAATGGTGGTTCTCAAATTTCTTGAGTATGATCTGTGGGATTTTCAAGGGCAAGTTTGTCTGGGATTTTTGCCTTACATTTTGGAATCATACTCACACACTCCCTAAGGTGAAATCAACTAATGTGCCCAGCTTATAGACCTATTATCAATCATCAAGTTTGGTGGTTAAGGGTGAGAGAAAGAAAGAGAAAGTGAACTGTTTACAAGAAAGAGACAGAAAACTAATAAATTCTCATATCTATTCCTCAATCCCCTAGTGTTTTTTGTTTGTTTAAGGAAGCAAATATCTATGCTTAGAGTAGAAGCTCCAGATATTAGGGTGCTGGAGGATTTGGCATCGCCAAGTATTAGTTTTAAGGTGTATGTAATGTAAGCCTAGCTGCAAAGCTATACAAAGTTTGAACTAAAATAAAGTGTAGACTTTTATCTCAAAGGCATAAGGGCTCTGTCCCTGTTCTGAGTCCACAGTAGGCCCTTGATTAAAATCTGTTAAAAAAAAATTACCTTTCATTATGATGCATTTCCTCATTTTGCTTCCATATTGAGGGTGACAATTTCCATTTGTGATGATCAGCCACAACATAGATGCAAATGTGCTAAGTAAAATTAGGTGTATCAGAGCAACTGTCTTATAAAAGACCATTTTACATACTAACCCAGCAAGCTGAGAATTACTCCTGCTCTATGTACTATATGCAAATGCTCAGATTATAGCTAATTATATTGTTGTAAAGCAGAGCCAAAAAACTGCTACAATACTCCTAGTCTCCTTGGGGAACACACTATGAAAAGAACTTTTTTTTATTCCTTTGTAAATTACACTATGATATAATTGGGTCTCACTGTTCATGTAACACCCCACTCAGGGACAGCGCAAGAGAAATGAACAATGTCTTACTAAGTCCTTGTTAAGATCATTAAATGTAGATCACAAAACACTAGCAGGCGCCCAAATCTTAATGTATCACTGTAACAAAACCGGGAAAAGAAAAAAGTGACAAGTTGCGTCATACTATTTTTCTCTTACAATTGAGTTTAAGGTAATAAAGTGTTGATGAATTCAGCCCTGTGTAGTTGGCATTGCAAGAAAGTTTTATTGTTATTATTTTTTACTACATCGTAGGAAAAATTGTCATATTCTGTTTGGCAGCTGTTTAGAGAAAAGCTTTGACAGTGTATAATTGACTCTATTTTTGCTGCATTTTCATACAGCATTGTTAGGATTATACACTATATGAGTTCTTCTTTTCAGTTTTACACACTAGGAAATTTTCCCCTTAGATAATTTTTTCACTAGGAATGAACTAAAGCCCAGCCAGCTAGTCAGATGTGACACATCCCTAACTTCATTGGACACCTTGACAGGAGTAATTGAATTATTGTCAGAATGCTTTCTGAGGGATGAGATCTCTAAGATCAATCCCCTCAGCCGATGGCTGGCATAATATATAAACATATCTCTAAAAGTACACACACACACACACACACACACACACACACACACATAATACAAAAGTGCTAACAGTAGTCCACAGAGGTTTTCTCTAGGAGATAAGAATTTGAGAATTGTGAGTGATTGATTAATTTTACATCTCTCTCTCTCCCTCCCTCCCTCCCTCCCTCCCTCTTTCTTTTGTCAATAGCATCTTTCTTCTGTGAGAGGGAAGAGTGTGTCTAAGAAGCGAGCTATGGTGCCCTTACTCTTCTACTATGCCGATTAGATGTCGCAAACATACTTGATGACCACTTTATTCCTAAGATCTTGTTCATTTTCAAATTTAGTTTTATTTCCCTTTAGATTCAAATCAATGTCATAGGTTCTAAGAAGATATTCCTATTTGTCTCTTTTTCCTCTTTCTTCCAATTATAACAAAGTTATATTGCCTTATAGTTCAGAAGCACCAATAGAGGAAATATTTGACAGCCGGTAGGGCAGGGGGCCCACCTATCAGAAAGGACAGTGACTCTAAACTTCCTGTGCTGCCATCCTGGCATGCCCTAGCTGGACATCAGCCTTGGTTAAGACCATGACCTTTTGGAGTCAGAAAACCTGTATTTTAGTCTTGGCTTTATCATACACTGATCATGTGACCTAAGTCCAGTTAATCTCTTAAAGCCCTTTCATATGGTACCAACCATTGAAATGCCACTAGGGTATTATGAAGATTAAATGAGATAATGAATTTATAAAGCACTTAGCAACATGCCAGATACACAGTGAGTATCCAATATGTGATTTCTATAGCTGTTATGATCCATGCCAGGCAAAGACCCAGTGCATTAATTTTTTTTTATAAAAGGGAAGCATTAATACTCTTGTCTTGACAAACTGTAAATTGATTCTCTGACTCTCCTACCCCCACCCTCATTTGTGCACCTTCCCCTTGTCTATTCATATTTTTCCATGAACTTGTGGTTGCTGCCAAATGAGTAGAGTGAAATGGGAACTCAATTTAATTGAAAATGCATGTGTCAATGTCACAATGTAAGAAAGGTGCCATCATTTGGACCATCACTTCCCATCACACACACACACACATATGGAGTGCGTACATGCGCATGAACACACACACACACACAGAATAAAACACACTGCACATGTCTGAATTATTCTGTGGATCTCCAAGAAAGGAAATGCACTATTTCTCATGTGTGGAGGTCTAACAATTGCTTTTCTAATAGTTATAATAACTACAACTTACAGAGCATTGTTACATATTCTTTAAGATAATAATGGATTTACCACTCATCGCAACCCTATGAGGTAGGCACTATCATGATATCTGTTTCACAGATGAAGAAACTAAGGCACAGAGAGGTTAAGTAATTTGTCCAAGGTCACACAGAAAGTAAGGGGCTGAGCTGGAATTCATACCCAAGAAGTCTAGCTTTAGCGAATATATATTTACCATTCTCTTATAAGCTAGCATCTACCCCTTGTGAGCATTTTCTCTGTGCCAGGCACTCTGTGTTTGTAGTATCTTATTTACCCACCCTTACTCAATATCGGAGAATTGGTAAGGTATAGAACCCAGCTCCAAACTTAGGCCCATCTCACTCCAAAGTCATGCTATTTACCCTGGAATATACAAGGAAAAGGTGGCTTTTGAGGAAACTCTAAGACCCAGCTCAAGCACCACCTCCCTCAGAAATGTTTTCAACACCTGCCCATACTTATCTCATCTCACTGGTAACCTGCACAACAATTAGCACCTGTATCTCAAGAGTTTGATGACTTTGGGCTCCAAAGTTGTGTCACATGACTTACTTGAAGCTCTCTGAAGAAAAAATTAAGTCACTTGAGAGCCAAGATCATATCTTTCCCCTCTCATGTCTCCAGAGCACCTGACACACTATCAGGCAAGTATAGGGCAATCTCTCATTTTGGTGAAGGCTTTATAAAAAAAAAACTAAAGAATAAAAGTACTACAGAAAATGATCTAGGCAATCTTTTTGCCCCCAAACTCACTCTTTGTCCATGCTCCAATTATCCCTCCAATAAGACAGAATCTTGTCTCTTTGTATCAATGGCAAAATTCACAGAGCAGCAGAAACAATGCCATCTCAGAATAACTTCTAATGACGAAGCAAGAGCAGAGTCAAGAGACATCTCTGATGCAAGTTTCATGGTAATTTTATTAAAGGACTCAACATATTAGTGCATTAATTAGTACATGACTTTAACCTTCTGAGTCTGATAACAGTCTTGTCCAATTCTCTTACAACCCCATAGCCATTGTTATTACCTTAGTACCCATTCTCAGGAATTCTTCTAAGTTGTCTCCCAGTCTTAGTCCATGACCTCTTCCTCCCCTCCTATATCTAGCACAAATGAAAAGCTGTGCAATCACCAAATTCATTCACTTTTCCTTCTGGATGTATAGACAGATAACATTCTCAGCCTTTGCCATTAGTTGGGGCCACATGACTGGGTTCTGACCAATGAAATGTAGACTGAGATCATGCATGCCACTTTCAGTTTGGCCCATAAAAGTCTCCCACTTCCGATCTTTCACTCTCCCCTGCATTTCACAGTGACCATATATTGATGTTGAAAATGGGATCACAAAATGAAAGAGTCCAGGTTTCCAAGTCAACATTTGGCAAAGCACTGCCTGACCCTCATTAAACTGTGAAGAGGAAAAAATAGAATCTTTATTGGATTCGGTCACTGATATTTTAGGGTCATTTGTTCCAGCAGTTAGTGGTTTCTTACTCCAGTACTCTCTCCATGATGGAAGATGATTCAACATCAAGTGGAACTCCAATTGTATCACTTCCAGAAGTTGCCAAAAATGTTCTATCTCACATAAGAGAGTCTTTGACCAGAAACCACTTATTATTCATCTCTGAATCCCCCGTGCTCATTAGACCCCCTGATCTAGAGAAGCCAACAAGTAAACCCCTCCATTTAGTAAATATTTGACAGTGCCTATTGTGTACCTGATACTATCCCAGGCACTAGGGAGACCAGGTGAACCAAATTCCCAGATTTCCTAAAGATTATATTCTAGTAGGGGACAGAGACCACACATATCGACAAAAAAATATTTTAATATAACTTCAGATACTTCTAAGTATTGTGAAGTAAATGAAATGAAGCAATCATATAGAGATTAACATGGAATAGAGGACTATCATTCATTAGTTGGTTAAAAAGAGTTTTTTCCAAAGAGATGACATTTAAACTAAGACTTAAATTTATTTATTCATACATTCTTTTAACAAATATTTTTGAGGATTTAATATGTGTTACTCACTGTGCAAGGAACCAAAAATTGATAGATTTTTGCTAAGTGTACTAATGGATAAATTTAGCATAAAATCCAATTCTTTAATTTGGCATTTATGACCTGGCTTTAACTTGCTTTCAGCAAAGAAAGGGGATCAAGGCAGTGAGAGGAAAGAAAAAGACAAACACACAATGTCAGGGTCAGAGACTGAAAAGGGAAGCAGAAGGAGAGAGGACACAGAGAGTGGGTGGTTTGTCCCTGGGCCATTCCGTTCTCTTTGATCTACTACATCTACAGACCCAGATAACAGGTGCCGAGAGACCTGGGGGTTCCACCTTGGATTGATTCCTTCAACTCAGTGAGGATACCTGGGATCCCCCTCCTAATGACCCTATTCGTGCTAGACTAGCATCCTCAGCAAAGGGCTCCTTAGGCCCTTCCAACTCTGGGGGTCCAGTTGAGCCTCCTTTATGTGATCACCTCTCTTCATACCTCAGGATTCTTCTGAGAAATGGCTGTTTCCGAATTCATCTTTAAGCATTCCCAGAAGGCGTAGGCCCACGGGCATTAAACAAGGAGGGAAACTCCCAGAAATTCTTGTTGAGGAAATGGAATTCAACATTATCCTAGAAAAATTCTCAAACTTTCAGACCATGTCCAGTCTGTGGCCTTGGAATAAGTTGTGTGTAGTGTCAAGGGTGTTCATATCAAAGCTTCCTCTGTGCCCCATCGGGTCCCACTGGCAGTTATGGGCTATGATTCTTGAGGCTATGACTTCCAAATATCCCAATGACACACAATCCAGTCCTAAATTATTCTATTTAGGATAATAGAAATATCCTAAAAATGTGAGAGTCTAAACCACATACCCGAGTCTTCTTTTTTACTCTGAGAGTAAAATATTTCTCTCAGATCATATATTATTATTGATCTGTCCTCCCCTCTTATTCTTCTCTGCCTGATGCCTTATGCCTTCACCACAATAAAATACTCCCAGAGCAGTACTAGTCCTCTCCCTCCTCTTCTCTTCTTTTCTCCCCTCCCTCACCTGGCTCTTGTTTTTGCTTCCTTGTGTTCTCTCTCATTTTCAAGTGTTTAAATATGTTACCCTTCTTTGACGGAAGTCTGTACCAGCTCCATTCCTCATCCAGTTAATTTCTCATCCTCATGGACCCAACTCAGTATCTCTTCTTTTGAGAAACTTTATATGATCTGTCTAGATCAGGGTTTCTCAACAGCAGTGCTATTAACATTTTGAGCCACACATTCTTTGTTGTTGGTGGGAGGGGAGGTTGTCCTATATTATATTGTTTGCATTTATATTATAGGATGTTTAGTAGCATCTCTAGTCTCTACCCTCTAGATGATAGAAGCAAGCCCCCACCCCATTTGTGACAACGAATTATGTCTTCAGACATTTCCAAATTCTCCTGGGGAATAAAATCATCCCCAGTTGAGAATCACTGCTTAGGCTGGAGAAGGATGGTCCTTTGCTATATTCCCATAACATAGGGAGCTCCTGTGATAACCATCCCCTATCTTAGCATTCACTATTCTGGGTTGTAATGGCAAATTTTCCCTCATTATATTGTGAAAATACAGGAGGAGGGATCTATACCAGCACACTGCATTTGCCTGGCATATAGCAGTCTCCCGATAAATGTTTATGAATGAATGAATGCACAAACCAGAGTTAGACCTTCAGGAATAGAATCAATGTACCTAACCTTTCCATACTTCCCTTCAGAACTAGTCTGAGCTAACTCAAGTTATCCATTTTTCCTGATTCAGGTTCTCTCTCTTTGCTGGACTGTCCAGGAAATTTTACTTACATAATTATAGGCTTCCTCTGCTCCAGTTCAGACCCTTGTCTTTTTTCAGCATCCCAGTCACCAAAAAAGTCAAGTTTTTTAGTGTCTTTGTAGAACTTAGTGTCAAATTTTAATTCAAGCTTTAAAACTTTGGTCAGTCCCCTTCCCAGTCCCATAATAGAATAATGCTGCTCCTGAAACCTCAGTTCTTTGAGAGTTTCTATTCATTTATTTATATCTCTATCCACACCCAGTTGCCCAGCACTGTCTCCTATATGTACAGATGCACGTGGGAGGTCAGCAGAGCAATATTCGCTAAGTATGTGGCAAGCAAAAACCTGTATGTTTCTCAGTGAATCCCCAAAGTTCTTAAAGTATGGAATGAATGAACGAATGCATGAATGAACGAATGATTGAGTGAGTGAGTGATTGGTTGGATGAAGGACTGTTTTAAGTGTTTTACATGTGTGGTTCAATTTCATCTTCATGAAAAACCCATGAATCAGTTATGACTGCCCTTTGTAAGTCAGATGAGAAAAATTGGAGCTCAGAGTAATCACTTAATACTAAATGAGACAACTAAGAAATGATAGATCCAGAGTCCAAACTTAGTTCTACTTGACTCCAAAATCCATGCTTTAAATGTTTGCCAAAATAATTTAATTAAACTGCATGAACTTTCCAGGACTGATGATAACTGATCATCTTGACTGAATTCAAGTTTCCTGATAACTTCAGGCACTCTTCTTCACAAAGATTCCACTGGGTTTAGAAGTGTTTCAAGGACACAACTGAGTCATAATGAGTTTCTCCTGAAGCATGTTTTTATCTCTGAGCTGCAGCTGAGCTCTCATTACACCCCACAAGAAAGGAAAGAGTCAAGATTTGGGAACCACGCTTGAAGAGAGAAATCAACAAGCTCTATTAGTCCGATTAGTCCAAGGAAGACAAGATAGGGAAAGGGCTTAGAATGAGGTCAGAGGAGGAAGGGTCAAAGCTCAAGGATCTGGAGAAGATGCCAGTCTGGGGTTACAACCTCTGACTTCAAAGCTCTGCAGGGCAGCCCCATTGAAGAAGGTTTGGGCTTGTTTTACATTGCCCCAAGAGGATAACACTGAACAAAAGACACAGGTTGATGGTAAGTAATAATGAAGAGCTCTTTATAGTCACCACTGGGAAGGGAGGGCGGGAGGGGTGGAAGGAGAGAGGAAGGGGAGGAAAAGAAGGAAGGAGGGATAGAGGGAGAGATGGAGGAAGGAAAAGAGAGTAGAAAGGAGTGTGGGGAGGAGGGAAGAAGAAGAGAAGGGAGAGGAAGGGAGGGGAAGGAAGAGGAAGGGAGGGGAGAAGAGAGGAGAGATGAGCTATCTTGGGTGGGTCTCTATTCCCTGAAACTTATCATGCCTGACTAGAACAACTTCCTGGTAGAAGCTGGACATAGTAGCTATTATTAAAGTCATTGTCATAACAATACTTACAAAGAGAATTTGAGCATGGGGGTGGGGTTTGACCAGCTGATCTTTAAAGCTCCTTCAAGTCCAGGAGCCTCTGGTTCTCACCCAGAAAGCCCCCAAGTGTGATGCTTCTCTTCTTTGTAGCAATCTTGCCATCTCTCCTCCACTGCCCTTCACTGCTGTCTCTTCAATCTTTCCACCTCACCAATTCAAAATATTTTCCTAACACATGACAATAAAGTGCAAATAGCAAAAATCAAGTCCCAAGTTTGTTTTAAACCACCTAAACATAAAACTGCCAAAGTCAAATGCAGAAAGTCTGTTGATTAAAAGTCCCTGTTACAACAATGAACACCTGACCCAGAGCTCCAGCAGAGGTCTGGGAGTGACATCAGCCAACCTAACTCTGGACCTAAGTAATTGTTTCTGGAATATCTGGTTTTACCTGGGCCTCTGTGGTGGCTGTCCCAGCACCACTAGAGACAGGGTAGGTGGCTTTGGGCTGGTTTTCTCCCTGCCCAGGGATCAAAGTGGGATAAGGCCCAGCCACATAGAAGCTCTGGGGGCAACCTGAGATGCCAATGTGTAAACACTTTGAAAGGAATGGAAGTATGAGGGTAGTCCCTACTCAGTATTCAAGTATATCAGGAGATGTCCCAGCAGAACACTGCCACGTATAACTAACCCCTACTCCTCACATTATTCTTTCTCAGTCACTGGCTATGCAACAAATATGCACACATTCTGTTGTAGTACAGCATAGTTATTCCAAAAATATTTATTGAACACTTACTATGTGCCAGGCAAATCCACACACATACTTATATACCATAAACATACGTACATGGCTGCATAGGATTACCAGGGCACATAGACACACAAGGATACACAGACATACATATTCCACAATATCAGCACATATATGAATATACACAAATATACATGTAAACACAAAGCAGTGTAATGTGTCCATGTGTAAAGTCATACAAAATCATGCATATTACATTAGAGTCTTAGTGCAGCTGATACAAACCCAACTCATATGAGCTTTAATTAGGACAAGTTGTTGTTTATAGAATCAAGATGAGGTGGAACAACAAAGCTGGCAGCAGAGCAAGGATGCACTGGGTCTCAGGCATAAATGAACTCAGAACCATGGACTTTATCAATTTCATATCTCACTTTGGTCTCTATTTTTCTGGTCTCTAGTTCTCTCTGAGATGGCTTCATACAAAAGCCTGTGCGTAAATATGGCCTTTATGTGGGAAATATGACCTTTATCAATGTATGGGAAACATGGTCACACATTTCCTGACTTCTAGGCATAGATCACAGTAGACAGAAATTACTACAAGTGTTTTGTGGTTCCAAGACCAAATATTCAGGGGACGGGGCAATTGATCCCAGTGCCCATTTATTTAATCAGCTTAAAATAGGTCATACTACAGTAACCAAAGCAAAGCAAAACAAAAACTAAAATCTGCATGGTTTACTCTCACAAAGGTTATTTCTTTCTTGTGTTATGTCTCTACCACATGCTGGCTGTGGCTCTGCTTCATGGTGTCTCTTTTCTGGGACCTAGGATGCTGAAACAGCCTTTATATGAATACTGCAAGTCTCATGGTAGAAGAGAAGAGGTGGCAAGCCATGCATGGGCTCTTAGAACTTATGCTCAATTGTGGCTCTGTGACCTGGGCTCTCATTCCATTGGCCAAAGGAAGTCAGTCAGCCATTCTTGACATCGGTGAGGGAAAGGAGGCATTGCAAGTTTTGAGTAGTATTCCAACCTACCACAACATCCCAACCATCTGTGACCAGGCGAGTGAGGTCTAGAATGACTCATCCTTTGACAAATTACATTGGGCCAAGAGGCAGGACTAGGTTGTGCTCCTATGGTGGTGCCAGATGCAATGCCATGAATAAGTTGCCTCAAATGGGGATTGCTGGGTAGCTAATACTATTGTGTTACAGAGATATCTCAGATAAACTAATGTGCAGACAGACATGTGCTCAGCCCAACAGACCACATGGGATGCACATGTCCACACACTTGGTAACTCCCAAGCATGCATACAGGCACACATATGCAAACATGTATACACACATATAAACCTGTAGCAGTGCTTGTAGATGCACACATACATGCACCATGCACATGTTGGAGTCCAGTCTGCCCTCATTTACATGTTAACGCACACCCACATGCCACCCTCAAGCACACATGCACACTCCAGCTCAGCAGGGAGTAGCTGCTTCTGCTGCAGGAGAGATCAAAGGCAGCTGCTCCCTCTGCATATTTAAGGAGCCCCTGCTGCTTCCCTGTAGCTCTTAGCTGAGCCCCCTGCCTAGCCAAAGCCCCACTCTGGGAAATGCTGCCCACCCCCCAACTCCGCCTCAGGGGAAAGACTTTGGAATCTAATCACTTACTTCCCCAAGCCTTTTAGAAAGGACCAGAGAGAATCCCCACATACACACATACCCCACACCCACTACACACACCCCACTACCCCTACCCCATAGTCAGGGCTATCAGGCAAAGTAGACAGTCCCTTGAAGCAGCCAAGCTCAGTCCCAGGGAAGAAAGGACTGACATCACTCATTCACCAAGAACTTGTATTTCCTCTTGAGGAACACCCATACTGCACAGAGATTTGATGTTGAATTTGTTTTTGTAAAGCAAGTCCCAAACAGGGAGCTGAGCCCCAGGTCACGACTTTGCCATAAACTCATTTGGACCAGTCACTTTCCCCTCTGGGATTCAGTATCCTAGAAAAGTAGACATTTAGAGTTAGTAAGAACTGTCCAATCCAGGAAAGGCAAATGCTTAGCACACCTATCACTGCTGCAACCCCTTTCATTCCACAGGGGAAATTGCTAATCCACACATCACCCACTTTAGCCAAGTCGGAATGCAGCCTCTGAATAATTTCGTACAAAATATTCTTTGTAGAGACACTGATTCATCAAAGACTCATGAAAGAAAACCTATCGTGAGCCCTGATCTATTCCTGGGACTACACTGAGTCGATGCAGAAAATGAGGCCTAGAAGAGGAAAAAACTCTTCTTCTAATCTCCCAGAAGTAAATTAGGAGATCGAAATAGATGAACTCTCAATCCCAACCACCCTCTCTCTCCAATCCAGCTCTCATCCAAAACAGGCAAATGGGTTTCGTTTTGTTTGTCACATCTGATTAATGGTCAAGAGCTGCAAGAAACATCATGTTGAGAAGACTCCTGAAGACTGTCTCGGCTGGGTAGGAAAGAGAACCATGGTCAATTACCAACATCAACCATCAGCACAGGCGTTCAGAGAAAGGCGCCATATTTATAATGTGGGCAAATGATGTACTTTCCTACACATGCAAGGTAATAATCCTGACCTAGCTGTAAAAGGAAATATACTTTTTCCCAGAGTGGAAATGTTTTAGGTTGAACCCTGGAAGATGTGTAGGAGCCTGTTTAAAATGCCGTTGCCAAGAGGAGATACATTGGGCTTAACAGCCAACCAGCATTCTCTTACCACCCTTGGGATCCTGCAAAAGTCCATTTCTATTGCTGATTCAATCTACCCACCAGAAAAAAATTGGGTACAGTATCCATATTCTCTGGTTCCTTTATGTAATAACATGATACCAAAACAATGACAATATAATAATAGTTTATTGAGCACCTACTATATGTCAGGTACTGTTCTTGGCTCTTTACACACTGTGTGTCTAAGTCTCTCAACATTGCTGCAAGTAGGTAGCATATCCATGCTTTACAGATAAAGAAATGGATGCTCAGAGAATTTATGTGACTTGCCCACATAGTAAGAGGGTAGGATCTGAGCCCAAGTCTGTCTGACACCAAAGCCTCTTCTGTTTGTACTAAATAATAGTCAGGTCTGTTTTGAATCAAAATAAGGGACAGCATGAGCTCTGTGAGTAAGAAATCCAGATAGATTTGGAGTAAGGGCAGAAAGAATGATATATTGGTCCACAAATCTTGATAGTGTTTCTCTTAAATTCTTAAATACTTCATCTACTCTTCAATGGAACTTAAAACTAGAGCATGGGTATCACCACCAATGAAGAAAATGAAAAAAATAAATAAATAAAAATATAGAAAAAAATGATAAATACTACTAACTTCTTAATCTCTCCACCAGAAATGGCTATTGTTACTACTTTAGTACATAACGTTCCAGAATTTTCCTATACATAATTTGTTTACATGAATTCAGACTGCAATACTCTTTTTATAATCTGCCTTTTCTTTTAATGATCTCATGTTATTTATCTACTACATCATTTTAACTCTCTGATTAACAATACATTATGTGGATGTATCATATTTTATTTAGCCAATATCTGTTATTAGACATTTAGGTTGTTTTCAATTAAATGTCATTCACCATAAAAAATGTCATGGTTAAATCTTTGCACATCCTCATTTAGGTAATTTCCTTAGAATAAATTCCTAGAATTTGAGGTTTACCTAATATAAACTGCCCTCCAGAAAAATTTATATCAATTTATAAATTCTATCAACTTCTCCAGATCTTTACCAATACTGGACATTTCTGTTTTAAATCTTCTACTGCTTCTTAACACTTGTGAACATGAAAACAGAATGATGCACTTTGGAGGGGCCCCATGAGGCACCCACGCGTCATAAGTGTTGACTGTGAAAATGGACATGTTGATTTATTTAAGTGGATAGGTGTTAGTATCACTTGAAAAGAAGGTGCCGATATAACAGATCATGTGACAACACTCCACCATACAACAGCACTGCATAGACCCAGATATTACATACTGCTCAGTGCTGCCTCCTCAGCCAGAGAGCAAGTTCTGTGAGGGCAGGGACTAAGTCACATTTGTCTCTGCAACCTTCCAGGGCCTAGTGTAGGGCCTTGCACACAGGTAGTATCTCTGAATCTATCATCTTCACCTCTGAGATCATTGAGAGTTAACCATCTAGCCTGAGGTTCCACTAGGAAAATTGGAAATGCAGATGCCTGGCTAGAGAGCAGGCATGAGTTTTGGATTCAGGAATTCTGAATTCAAGCCCTGGCTCCTCTGCTAGCTTTGGGCAAATTCCTTAACCTGAATCTACTTGCCTTATATAGAAAAAGAAACATCAATACTGACTCCATACGGCTAGGTTAATTAATTAATGAGATAGTACAAGTGAAAAAGCTTTGCAAATGGAATGGTACTGATGATGCTCCTTGAACTATCATATCAAACACTTGGAATTGTAGTATGAATGTTCCTCACCAGGAAACTCAAACTTTTCTCCTCCTTCAAAGATCCCAATTAATGATCAGGGTTGGGGTGTTCGGGCAGATAAACCCAAGTTTGAATCCTGGCTTTACCACTTACAGGTTCTGAGATCTTGAGCAAATCACCAATATTCTGAATCTCAAGTCCCCTTGACTCTAGAATAGGAATGATAAAAGTGCCAACTTCACTAAGGAAATAATCTATCTAGTATAAGGACTAAAGGATATAATATATGTGTTAACTGCCTGACTCAGCCTGGAGGTATAGCAGGAAGTCAAGAAATGTGTCCTTGTCTCTAACTGTAGGCAAGACTCCCCTATCAATCAACCTCAGCCTTCTATCTGTCATTTTGTGTTGTGTAATATATCACTCCAAACTCAGTGGCTTAAAGTAACAACCATGTAGCTAGCTCAGAATATTGTCAAACAGCATTTAAACTGGGTTCTGCTGGCCGGTTCTTCTGCTGGCCTCTGCAGGGCTCATCCATGTGCCTACAGTCAGCTAGCAGTGGATGGCCTCACTTCCGTGTCTGGCAAATGATTGAGTATCAGCAAGGGCGAAGGCTGTAACTGAGCCATGGGTCTCATCATCCTGTAGACTATTTGGAGCTTGTTCCCATGACGGTAAGTACATATTTCCAAAAGTAGCAAGGGGACAAGTCACTGGGCACTAGTTCGCTAATGCCCCTCTAGCCAAAACCAGACACATGGCCAATCCAAAATGGAGAAAGAGATTCCACCTCTGGATGGGAGGAACTACAAGATCATAATACACAGGGCTGTACATACTGTGATGGGAAGTATCCGTGGCCATTTTAAAAATTTACCTCCGAGGTAAGCGCTTCTTGCAGGGCTGTCTGCTCCTTATGGCCCACTTTCTCATACAGAAAGTAGATCTCCTCTATGCGTGTCATGAAAGTCTCTCATAACTTTCCCACTGTTCCTGTAAATTAGTGCCAAAATGGTGCCATGATCTGCAGCCTAGAAGCCTGCAAGCAGGAGACAGAGACAAAAGAACAAATGCTTAAATTATCTGATGAATGTCAGATACATTAAACTAATTTATGTAATAATGTAAGCACAGTGATGGGAAGGTAATATGAGAGACATAAATTATACATTATTATTGTCAGCTCTAGCACTTATCTTAGTAGCATGTCAAAATACATCCTGATATGTTAACATTTATAGAAATGAACAAGTGCTTGTGCTCAGGGATACAGCAGTGAGAAACTGGATGTCATTTGCATGTATGCACCAAGCCATCATTGTCTTTCCTGAGAATGACAAGGTAACGAGAAAAGGGTGCCTTAGCTTAGCTTCCCTAGAGAGTCCTGGGCTTGAATCCCCCTTGATGTGGGTGGGTTCCAGGGTGTGGTCTGCATGGGAAGCCATGAAAGGGCATGACCTTGGCGTCAGACTGGCAACTGACCAGCTCTCTAACCCTAGTCATTTCACCTCTCCCAAACTCAGTTTTCACATCTGTGAAATGGGAATAATAAGCTTCTCTTCAAAAGATTCCCAATAAGATAAAATAAAATTATTTTATTTTTCTTCTCACAGAGGCACCTCTTGGGCAGTGGCAACAGGAGATGTATGCAAGGCCATCTTAAATATGGGAGGCCAGAAGAGAGACCGTCCCACTCATCCCAAGCACAGCCAGTGACTGCCTGCCTATGGTTTTGTTCATTCGCCTCCATTCCATCCCCAAGATGCTGCCTGATGTTCCCCTTTGTGTTATGGCCAGACTATAATTCTCATGTCCAGAGTATCACACCAGAGTATAACATTAATATTAACTTTCCAGGGCTCACAAAAGTCTGCAGGAAACTGTGGGCTGATCCTGGACACATTTAGGGCCTGGCCTCTGATGCAGGTGAGATTCATGGTCCGAGAGGCTCAGAAGTCTCCAAACATTACAAGAACCTGTAAGTAGGATAGCTCCCACCAGGAAACATGGTCCTGGGGAGGGAAATCCAGCACACAGGTTGAGGCAGGTGGGCGGCCATCCTCAGGATGACCCAAAGATGGCAGCCCATCTCGAGGGAACCAAGGGTGGGCCTCCAGCTAAACCAAAGCCAAGTCCTGAGTGTAGGTGACCTGAGGGCAGGGGAACCAAGAGTAGAAGCAGGCCAAGGCTCTGAAGAGAACTCCAGGAGGGAGACCATGTACAGTCCCCAGAAGCTCACAATGTCCAACAAGAGCAGAGGTAAACCAAAACTATTTAAATCCTGCCTACCTGGTATACCCATTGGTCTGGATACAATGGCAGGCTGAACCTATAGGGGGACACGGGGTCACTGTCCAGAAGTAGGAAGTTAGAAAAGCAGAAGCCAGTTGTGTGGGAGCAACAATGGCCCTGAGACTAGAACCTGGACCGATGGAATCTGTTTCCTTTCCTCTCTCTTTTCTTAAGATCCCAACCTCCTGGGCCTATTATCCTTTCAATGGTTTGAACTCAAGCAAGTCCAGATGCCATTCTTCATTCTGAACAGGAGACAAAAGGCTTTGACACTTAGTCTGTGAGCCTTCTGGATCAAATGCTTCCCCAGGGCTAGGACAAGGAAGGAAGGAAGGAAACCTAGAGAGTGACATATAAGGAGGTGGTCCCTCTCAGGTCCATGCAGGTACAGGCCCGGCACCTAAGAGAAAGTGCCTCCTTCGATATTATGCCTTGCTTGCCTCCCTTGCTCACCCTAGTCCTGGCCTAAGCCTCCACCCCCAGGGTCTCTGGGAGGAGTTCTGGGGTCACAGTAATAAGCATCTCAGAGTTTCCAGGGCACTCCTCAAGGCCACGGCATGCTCTGCCTTAATAGGCTGCACTGAGGAGAGTGACTCAGATACCTGCCTGGACAGACATACCTTCTCTTAGCTCCTTACGGTCCCTGGAGAAATGACCAGAGATACTAATCCAGTATTCCCCTCCCTATCTAGAAGGGCCCACGGCAATCCCAACACCCATGGAACAACAGCCAACCTCCTTAACTTGGTGTTGAGGGTCACTGTCTGTTCTAGCTTTTAGCACACTCCATTGCAACCACTTGCTATGTGACTAAACTAGATGGTAAGCATATTCAGAGCAAGCATTACCCGCTTCCAATGCCTGGTCCATAGATATCTGATGAGTAACTGAGTACTTAGTTTGTGCAGATGCTGTGCCAGGTGTTGGGTATGCTTTAAAAATCACCATAGATTAAGCCTCTGCTTTCATGGAACTTATACTCTAGTTAGGAGACACAAACAAAATACAAATTAAATACATGATACACCAAATGATATATGTGCTAAGAAGAAAATAAAGCCTGGCAAAGGGACAGTGAGACAGAGTGGGAAATGCTAGTTTAAATATAGTGCTCAAGGAAGATTTCTCTGAGGAGCTGCTATATAAGGAGAGAGGTACAGGAATCAAGGGAGAAGGCCATGTGGATATCTGTGAAAAGATCATTTCTGGAGTGAGAACAGCAAGTGTGAGGCCCCAACCAGATACTGTGAAAGGAGCAAATGCATGACTTCCCTCACATTCCCTAACAAGGCCCGTGCTTTGGCCACATCAAAAGTGATCTTTCATGACTAGAATGTTACACAGGCTATTCCTATATCTACTTGATATGCTTTTTATCCTCACTTCTCTGCCTGGAAAACTCCTACTCATTATTTAAAACCCATCTTAAAATCACTTAATTGTAGGTACCGATGGCTTCCTTCCACAGATGCATTTATATGTTAATCCTGGATCCAGCTTCATAAAAACTCAGTCTCTGACAGATTAATCATGTAATTTAACAGGCAAAAATAAATAAATTTTAGCACTATAATAGCAGATTCCAAAGAAAGAGCTTCACCATAAGAATGTGACCTCCTTGAGGTCAGGATACCTTTTTTAAAAAATTGTCGCTCTTTGTCCAGATATGCCTAGTGCCTGAGGTGAAAGTCAGGAAAATATTTGATGAATGCAAAATTGTGGGTCCTTTTTTGGATAAAATTGATGAAGAGTCTCCCTTTTATTGAACGTATTCTGGTTGGTACAGCAAGATCAACACATGACATTCAACTAGAACAGAGGTTGGCAAGCCAGGATTCCAGTACAAAAATGGCCCCCCAACTTGGTTTTGTAAATAAAGTTTTATTGGAACACAGTAACTCCAACTTATTTACTTATTGTTTATGACTGTTCTCACACTCCAATGGCAGGGATGAGCAGTTGTGACACAGACTTTATAGTCTATCCTTCACAGAAAAAGTTTGCTGACCTCTGAATTAGAGAATCATGGAATATAATAACATAATCAAGTGCAAATTGCCATGTGAACAGACCTTAACACTATTATAAACACTTTCTCTGTGTCATTTCCTTTCTCAACAATAGAGATAGTCTCTTTCTCAACTCATACTTCTTAGGCACTGTGTTGGTATAATGATCATAGATCCCTTACCACCTTGGGGGAGCAAGAAGGTGGAGGTGCCCCAAAAGTAGGCTTCAGCTGGTAGAAATGCCAATTCTCTTGTCATGTGATCTACAACCCCCTGATGTCCAACCAGTGATATCATTTTCCCCATCTCCTTGCAAAGCCAAGCAACTTTGCCCACCCATTTGCCATTCGACAAAGTCTTTTAAACAGATGACTTTTAATAAGTTAATCCATTTATTGTCTGGAGCTCTGAAAACTGACATAAAAGCACAATGACGCCTAATTAAACTTGTTCTGTGAAAACTAATTTGTCAAACCCAGAAGCACAGTTCATAGATAAATGCTAATATTTGAAAGTCAAATTAAAGTTGAAAAGGTTTGTAATAACAGTTAATTAACTCTTGTTTTGTTTTCCTTCACTGCAAACTGGAACCAACTGCATTGCGGGCGCCTCTTTAACATTTTGGACCACAAAGATAAAATTCAAAGCTTTGAGATAAGCCTTTGATGTTGGTATTCTCTGCAGATTCGATATTATTTTAAGTCTCTTTGTTTAAAAATTCATTTTTATTATCCCTGCATGAAATGCATGGCAATTCCCCAAATAACGAGCCATCAGTGCAATTAACATCGTCGATCGACACCAGCGTCCTGATAATTAATACAGACGCGCTGCCTCCCCAGCGAGAACTGTGAGGGCTTGATTTTTCAGAGCAACTGTTCATTTACAGACTCAGCTTCAACCTAATGAAAATGGATTGTGAAACTTTAATGAACAAGACTTTGCTGTCATAATAATAAAGACTTTGAAACAACGCGGAGGCCTCCATAGCAAGCGTCTGGCGCTGTGCTTGTTGCTACGGAACATCAAACCAATTAAGCCATATGATGAATATTTACACCGAGGTTTTTTTCAACTCTATGACATAAGATAAACTCGTAAAAGTGAGCATTAATTCTGCATCAACAGTTTCTGACATTACATCGCAGCAAAAACACATCCGCCCAGCCAAAAGACTGTGGCTGCCCACCTCTGTTTTGTCTTAATAAATGTCAACAAAGGATTAGAACGTCCTGAAAATCCAATTTGCATGCACAGGTTGTCAGTACAAGTGCAAGGAAAATATCTTCCTTGAAGTGCATGTATGTTTGTGTATGTGTGTGTGTTTTGCTTGTGGGTATGTGTACGATAGTACCCGGGTGGGCCTGATTTTTGTTTGCATCTCTGTGCCTGAGGGAGCACGTGTCTGCCTTGTGCACATGGATCTGGGGGTATGGGAAAGGGGGGCATATAACACTGAGTGAGCTCATTTCTCTGCACATATATCATATGTATGTATATATTTATGTCTCTGAGAATGTGTATATGGGAGTGATTTTATGGGTTGGTTTGGACTTGTATGACTATTTCTTGTTTCCATTCAATATTTATTGAGCATCTATTATGTACTAGACAATGTGAAGTTACAATGGTTATAAAATCTTTAAAAGCATCTCTACTCAGGGAGCTAATGTCTGGTGGGGGACTCTATATATTAATTAATATCCAATCACAGTAAAGCATGTTAAGTGCTAAGATAAGAAAAGGAGAGAGTATTTTTGGTGTACATGGCAGGGACATATAACATAAATTAAGATGAATTAAGAAAGATTCTCAGAAGAAATAGGATACAAGCTAAGGCCTGAAGGTCAGGAAGAGTTAGCCAGGCAAATAAGGCATCTAGGTGAAAAGGATGCACCTCGGTGACTTTGTGTGCATGCATGCACTGTGCACATGGCAGATGGATTTTGTTTAGGGTCTGTGTGGGTGCCTGTGTGTGCACTTTTAGCAACACATGGGTGCATACAACTCTGTATACCCAGGCCTCCATGTCTGAGAATCATAGCACCCTCTGACAGAAAGTACTATCTCAAAGCTAAACCCCATTCCTCTGGATGTGAATGATTTCAGTAGAGAGTAACGGGGCATGACTTTGTAAGACTCAGGGCAGCAACTCTGGATTAAAAGATCTGTAACCTGCATTTCTAATCTAACCCACATTTTCAAGTCAAGCTTTCATGTACCCATGATTGCCTGAGGTTCTTATTTACAGAAGTACATAACTTCCCAGAGGCTAATGGAAGATCAATTTACCTTCCGATTTTGAACATAAGCTCAGTAGCTTAGGAGTCTGCAAGTTAGGGATTTCCAAACAATTTTCCTTTAGTAAGATTGACAGATATAGACAAGTCAACCAAAACATAGTAGCTTCAGAACCTAGTTGTATCTCAGGCATATACAATTGTGCACGTGTGCATGGATGCAAAAGAAAGATTTCTTTTTTTAAGTCAATGAGTAAGCATTGCTCTCAGTTAAGCTATATCAGAGCAGTGTAAGATTGTACGATTTGTTTTCCATTTGGAGAATAGGTCATAACTTACACTTTGTGTGCCCAGAGCACATTTGGGTACAAGAAAGAAAACAATTGATGTGAGAACCAGCCAAAGGCACTGTCACAAACCCTATACTTTATCCACAGGAGGTCTGTCAGGCATTTGGAAACTCATTTTACTCACAAAATTCTTGGATGTTCTTTTCCCAGACTACAGAAGAGGTGAGACAGTCAAATCAATCTGTAAAGAAAGCTATTTGCAGATACATCAATAGAAGTTTTTTCTGGGGCCATCTATTATAGAGGTACACAGCCCTACTCATCTTCCCAGGGGTCTCTAAGACAAGATTATACTGACCCTGAGTCCCTAAGAAAAGGTTAAATCATACTCAGTTTCTGTATTAAGATTTGCAGGTATAAAAATCTTTTTAAATAATTTTTTAAAGATTTGAATATTTAAAGAGTTAGCCTCTGGCTATCCAGAAAGTTCGAATATGCAGGTTTATATTCACAGGCATATACTAAGTGCCAGCTAGGCACTGGGCTAGATATTTACACCAGTCATCTCATAGAATCCTTATCAAAATTCTGAGAAGTAGAATTTATTACTTCCATTTTAGAGATGAGAAAATTAAAGCAGAGAGAAATTGGGTAGTGAAGGGCAAGGATATTTCTTTTGCTTCTCACTCAACTTCTGCATACTTCTTCCAGAACAACAAATTGCCCCAGAGTTCCAGAGACCAAAGGTCTTACAACAGAGGCATAAACTTTTCCACACATCAATCAGCAGGCAATGTCATCACTAATTGAGACTCTCTTCCCTTTGCATTTATCCCAATCCTCCGTCACCATCCTAGTTCCAGGTTGCCCTGCCTCTCAGGACTGGCAAAAATAGGGCTTCTGAAAGCAAAGCTTGGCAATATTAGATTACTTAAAATGATGCATCAGAGGATGCAGACTCCCTTGATACACCAAAAGGGTTTGGGGAAAGGAAAGTGACACTTGTGCTTTCTAATGTGTAATCTTATTTAGTTTGCACAACCATCTCATAAATATGCACATCTATAAGGCACATTTGTAAATAAATGAACATTATAGAATTCATCTATGTTGTGCCAGGCACCATGCAAGCATAATCTCTATACTTTAATATGCAGCCAGTAAGTAACACTATCCCAAGAAATCTGAGATACAGAGAGGCTTAGCAAGTTGCCCAAAGTCACAGAACTATGGGAGTGCTGGGACTGGAAGGCAGCATAGATGACTCTAAGTGCAGTGTTCTTTCTGTTCCCCTATGCTCTAAAAATAAGTCCTCAGGCCTGCAAAAGTCTAAACTTATCACATCTGGGAAGATTCTTATAGTGTGGAGTTCATGGTACAGAAAAAAGAATTGATTGTCCCTTGTAGTGGACTACTGGGGCCATTTAGTTCCCTGACTGGGTTGTCCTGAGTCTTCAAGGGTATGGAGTGAAGATCTAGTTCTGTGCCACCTGAAGGCAAGAGAACCTCATTCATTATCCAGCCTAAAATTTAGTACAAAACTCCCAGGAACCTATGCACCTCAACCATTATCTTGGCTAACCTCTGTGCAACAACCAAGGAGCCTCTATTGAAAAGCTCTCAGTGACTGTGACTACATCTCAATGAGGTACGGTCTAGCTTTACAGAGTTCTTGTTCTACAGAATTAAACTAGAGTTAAATCTGTCCCTCTATAGGTTCCACCCACTAGTCCAACACTGAGCCCTTCCTCAATGGTATCCTCTTTCCACTCAGAGGGTAGAAACAATGAGGACACAAGCTCTTCTTCGGGATGCATACCTGGGGTCCGCTGGTGGTTTCCGTTCTCTTCCATGCGCTTCAGTGGGTCTCAGACCTATAGAGCATGAGGCAGTCAGACCAGCACTGAGCCCTGCTGTGATCTGACTGGTCTTCTTTGCAGTTGGACTGAAGGGAGGGCATGCGCTTTGGTCAGGCTTGACCTCTGCTGGTCAGACTCTCTGAGAAGGCCCCATCTCATCAGACAGCACCTCTTCTATATCTTCAACATTGGGGTCCAGGACCTCTGTGAATCAGTAACACAAGGAGCCTAGAGATCTGGTAAGTGTTTAGCAAAGAACCTGGGAAGGAGAGCCCACTATTATTACTATTATTATTGCTGTTTCCTGGCAATAATATCCTAGAGTAATTAGCAGGTGGAGGCACTAAAGCTCACCAAAGACCCACACTGCCTTTGATGAACATAAATTGTGCTAATAAAGAAATCTGGATTTTAGTTAAAGATGATGAGGAGGAGGGGGAGAAGGATTTTGATGAAAAGGGCCAAATAAAGAGCAATCACCATTTCTACTGTGCTTAAAAACATCAGGCACACTGAATCGAATATTTATAACAAGGTGTAAAGTAGATACTATTATATGTTCCCATTTTACAGATGAGGAAACTGAGACTTAGAAAGGTTAAGTAACTTGCCAAAGTCACATAACCTATAAGTAATGGGATTAGAATCTTGGTGGTCCAAGAGTCCCTGGGCCCTGCTATAAACCACTATGTAATATTTCCTGTCATCAGCTTGCTGTGTGAGTTTGAATGAGACACTTCCCCTCCCTGGGCCTCAATTCACCATCTCCCAGGGCTTTCACAGCTTCCAAAGTATTGACTTGAGAAAGGCAGTGGAGGTTCCTGGGGAAGCTTAATCTCCCCTACTGGGTACCCCACCCTCCACCTTCCTGCATATGAATTCCCTCCTGGCTGCCAGGGCGGCTCTCAGGCTCATCTGAACATGCAAATCAGAATTAATTATTCAAGACTAGGCCTATTTTGCATACCAATTCCATTTTCTTCTGTGTGGGAAGGTTCTCACCCCTTTTAACAGTTTAGAATAATGTGCATCAGACCTCAAAAATGAAAACAAAAGTTTAAAAAAAAAAAAAACTGGAGGAAAGAGGGATAAACTGGGTTTTTTTGCTGCTTGCTCTGCCTGGCTGGGGCTGGGCTGGCTGGAAACCAGAAAAGCAGAGGCTCCTGCAGGCTGGTATAATCTCTGCCATTGTTGGTGGACAAGGTGCTCTGACATTCCAGGATCATGGATACCTTTGAAAGCTGTGGAGTCTCTCCTCCAAAAGAAATTGCAAATCCACAAAATGTGGCATACAATTGTGGAGTGTTTCCTAAGTTTGCCCTGGACCTCTGATTAAAAAGTCAGGAATGGCTCAAATCAGAAATATTGTGGGGATGAATGGCAATCATACTCCAGGGCATGCAGGTGTGTCAATGACAGTTAAGGAAGACACCCAAGGCAGGGGCCCCCAACCTAATCAAACACGGTTTACTTTAGATACCTAAAGACCTATGTCCTTCATTGAGACCAAAGTGGACAGGGCCCCATCTTAAGGCACCAGAGCCTTGATGAGTCTACCTGAGAGTATGTGCTTAAAGGAAGATATCTTCAACCACATTTCTATAGAAGATGTAAAATGTTATTTATATATGTTATTTATAAATTATACTATTTCATATGACTATTAACTATAAAACTAACCACACAGGAATAAAGATGAGGAGAAAATAAGTAAAATTTTCATGAACATTATCATTGAGTGTTACAACAAGTAAATTTTCTTTTTGCTGATTTTCATTTTTTTCCAGTTTTGCCTTATGATAAAAAATACATAAGTGTACATTAAAAAATTTGAAGGTGGGTAGACTATGATTAGCCTCTGAGACTGGAGACAAGTGGACTACGTATGACTTTTAAAAAATAACAAATAAAAGTTGGATTAACATGTAGGGACAGCTCTGATGACCTGAATTCAAGCAGAGAAAAGAAAACTGGCCAGAGAAACTGAAGTATGACCATATGCTCAGAGAGAGGCAGAGGACAGAGACTATGCTGCCACTCCTCTCCTGAAAAAGAGACGAGGAAATGTCACAGCCTGGCTCCAGACTCCCCCAGAAAACCTGCATGAGTTCTGTGACACAGCTTTAATTTCCCAATAAATTCTCTGTTTGCCTAAGTTAGTTTAAGTGAGCTTCATCTCATGTAACCAAATAATAGCAAGGACGGCATAAAGCCGAACAGAACAAGTGAGTGATTGCGTGTGACATCTGAGCGAGTGTGGGTGACATCTGAGAAATTATGTGTAACATCTGCATGGGTGTATTTGTGTAACAGGCTGAGTGTGTGTAACATCCAAGCATTTGTGACATCTTGAGAGTGTGTGTGTGTGAGATCAAAGTCAGTGTATGTAGCACTGGAATAAGTATGCATAGTTAGCTGGAGTCAATAAATGTTTAAATCTGTGACCTGTCAGTTGTAATTTCTATCAATTTCCCCTCCACAATCTGGTCTTGTATGCAGCCCAGGGTCCTGTCTTTGCAAATCTCACCTGGGGCCATGGCAGACTCCCTGGACAATTTATGCCCAGCTCCACAGGAGAGAAGCACAGCCAGTCAAGTGCATCCTCTCCCTGTTCTTCAGGTAATGTCAGCTGATTTTCTGCAACCCTTTTGGGTAATTCAAGCTCAGGGCCAAGGGGCAACTCCCCCTTAATTTTAACATCAGGCCAGGATCTCATATGACGTTCAAAGCAAACCTTGGATGTTGTCAGGACAGGGATAACTATTCTTATGTCACAGATAAGTAAAAGTGAGGTCCACAGTGATGAAAAGACTTGTCCAAGTCACATGGGTTAGGAGCAGCCAGGATTTGAACTAAGTTCTCTCGACCCCAGAGCCTGTGTCCTTCTGAGTATTTCACATTCTACACTCCTTGCAACCAGACTCTGCAGATGTCATGGTCTGTTTTTCCCAGCTCCAATCTGGTCTCAGTTCACTTCCAATTTCCCATCAAGAGCTCCCAGATGGGCATCCCTGGCAACACTGAACCTCTGGCAGCAGGAGTAACTATAGACCCCACTTGCTGGTGGCTTTGAGCCCACTAGCACAGGGGTTGACATAGGGATGAAGGACACTGAGCCTGCAAATTGTACATGCCCACGCCTGAGAGGTGCTGGGAAGGCAGATTCATCTGCTACTTTCTTGGGATTGATTTTTTATTTGGAGAACTGATGACATAGGGATTGCCGCATAATGAAGTCCTGCTAAGAGTGTTTCACCTGGGCTGATGCAGAATCCAGAAAGCCCAGGAGATATGGCCTGCTTGCACACTGTAGCAGGCGTATGTTTCTAAAGTTCTGATAGAAAAATGGGAAATCTCTAGTGGTATCCAATGGGTGCTAGGAAGTCATCTTACTTGGCTGAGCCCTAGAAGAGTAATATATTGTTTCACCAGGTGCTGAGACAACTGGGATATGTGACATACTGGGCTGACCTTGTTTCACACTGTTTCCTTTCCTATTGATCCAATGAGACCTGCCCAGGACACAGGACCACCAGCAGTGACCAGTAAAATTGTGTAACTCCCATTCCATTCTCCAAATTATTTCTGTCTTTCCCAGAAGTAAATTCCTACCCCTGGGCTTGAAACTCCAACAAGACTTGCTCTATAAAGGGAGCTCTCTGGCTCCAACCCCATCCTGACCTAGGAATCATATAGAACAATATCCTTCCTTTAAACCTCACTGTGAATGAAACCATCAGAGCCTTCCTGAGAGCAGGATTTTATGGAAAGGATGTGGGGAACATTTAAGGAACCTGGCTAAGGTTGAAAGAGGTAGAGCATATGAAAACATAAAGGCAGAAAGCTGAAAGCCCAAAAGACAAACTGTACCAATATCTCAATTTGCAGAAGGCCTGTCCACTCACGTTCAAAGTGGAGATCCTTGTGGCTGAGCACTGATGAAATTATTTCTGCATGTTGGGCACAGTTGCAAGCACTTCATATCCATTAACTCTCTTAATCTCTTTTCTCTCCAGCTCTTGGGCTCACTTCTTTGCACCGATAAAATAATTCATGGGCTAAAAGATTACCAAAATGACTAAGATAGATAGGTGTGATAGTGAGACAGTAAGAAGAAAGAAAATGGCTTATGGCTTATCTCCTTTGTGTCACTGACATTAGTTTTGAAAACATTTTTCTTGCCCATAGTCTCCATAAACTATTTTCAGTAGGTCTATTTTATCCTGGCTGTCTTTTTTCCACTTAGCTGGGAAGCCATTGAATGAAAAATAGTAGATTTCTATTAGAAATAGAAGGCAAAAACACAAGCACCACTATTAATGAGGTGATTTAAAAATATATATATTCAATCAAGAGTAATTGGGGCTGAGCATAGTAAGTCATGGAAAATTATAAGCTCTGCCCACTCTAGGGCATGACTGACTATTAAAATCTTTTTCACACCATTGCCTAGGGAAAGCAGCTGGGCACCATGCCACCAGGGAGGTGGCAGTAGAATGGCCTCATTCCGTAAACAGGCTTGCAAAAAGAGGACAATCATTGGATTGCTGAATCAAACTTAACCCTTTTATGCCATGCCAAGTCGATTTTTGACAAAGAACAGTCAAGAGTTTACTCCTCAACAGCAAGCCATGGAATGGCTTATTTATTTGAAAAACATTTATTAAAAATATTTATTGAATACCCACAGTGCACTTCTGCATCAGTTATCCCATTTCCTTTAATTCTTAAGACACACCTATGCGGCCCAATTTATTCACCTG
Organism: Eidolon dupreanum; assembly: GCA_028627145.1. NCBI lineage: Eukaryota > Metazoa > Chordata > Mammalia > Chiroptera > Pteropodidae > Eidolon > Eidolon dupreanum. The sequence goes on from CM053510.1 coordinate 29,581,762, forward strand.
TGTTTATAAAGGCAGAAACGAGAGCTCAGAGAAACCAAGGTGAATGGGCCAAGGTAACACAGAAGATCTGTGGGTGGCAGAACTGTAGTTGTGTATTTCGACTCCATTCCCAAAGGTCTTTTCAAGAGCCCACAGACATCTAATGGGGATTTTCTTTAATGCTCTTTCTGATTTAAAGGGAAAATCCTTCTATTTCAAACTTGGTAGTTGTTAAGTTTGGAACAACATCTGGATATGTTTTCTGTACTGGCCCATGCAGAGAACATGGTGAATGAAAGTCTTTCTAGGAAGAAACTACTTATAGAAATGATCTCGTTGAACATATTCTCACTATCCAGGAATATGAGCAAGGGGAACTCCAGAAACCCTGAATATCCGAGTTCTCTTATCTGCCCCCCTTTTCTTGCCACCTCTACCTTTACCCCTGGCATTGCACAGGTTAGGACTGAAAGAAACAGAAATTTGAATTACTTAGATATGGGCTGAATCTAACATTTACCTTTTCTTTCTTAATAATTAATCTAACATTTACCTTTTCTTTCTTAATAATTAATTAACTAATTAATATCAAATTCCTTAATATAAGGCTGTTTTGTTGCTATACCCCATACTAAAAACAAAAAAGCAGAAAGAAAATAAAAATTCTATTTCAGTGAAGTGTTTTATTCACTAGGATCTGCTTTATGAAGGTGAGAGGCGACTTTGCATGATAGAAAGATCTCCAAACCAACTATTTGTTAAAAAGAGTCCTTGCCTCTAATTTATTGTCTGTTATAGGTATGACCATGGGACATTTATTTAACCTAAGTATCAATTTCTTGAACTTCAGGTAGAATTAATGATAGTCACCTACTTCACAAGATGGTGTGAAGATCAAGTAATATAATGAGTATGAAAGTATTTGGAACATTTAAAAGTGCTGTCAAAATGTATGTGTCTTGTGCTTGTGACATGGCCCAACAGCATCCCAATCTCTGATAAATGTCATTTAAGCATTACCAGGACCATAAATGGAGTAGCATAACAAGAGCAAAGGCTTGGGATCAGATTGGTGCTGGTTCAAATGCTGAATTTGCCAATTGCTAGTTGAGTGCCCTTGAACGAATTAATTATGCTCACTAAGTCTCCATTTCTCATCTACAAAGTGAAAATAGCAACACTTTTCTGAGTTGTGGACAGGGTTACAATAGTGTGACAGTAAATGTTTAAAAAAATCTTTCTGAACCAAAAGAAAAAAAAAAGTCCTAGTTTGTAGCATTTGCTGGTTTCTGTGGCGTGAATACTCTCATTGCAGCTGACTTCAAATTACCAACATGGCATCACTGAATGCTGAGTTGAGAAGTTGTGAGCCTGAGTCAGCACCAGCCCACCTCTCAGATTAGATGAATCAATGAATGTAAAGACCTAGGACAAGTTTCCCTTTATCAAGAAATCAATAAATGTACATTGATTTTATTTTGCATGGGCCTATGCTCCAAGACTCAGAATCTGAAGCTGACACTAAGGCAACTTAGGGGAGGAAGGGAGAATCTACAAGAAGATTCATTCCTGGGGTAAAGAAAACAAGGCTGAAAACTGGGAGAGAGGGGCATCCTGGTGCTGTGGTGAGGACCAGATAACTAGATGAAGATAATCAGCAGGAAAAGGAGGAATCCTTCCCCCCAAGCGCTAGATATAGTGAAGGACTGAAATTCTTACCCAGTCTTGGTATTATCCAGGTCCTCTTTGGTCCATCATCACCTTGGTAACTGGGGCAACGTGGGATTAGTTGCCTGGCAACAGTGCCCACCTCTCTACTCCTTACACACCCGTATACCCTGACCTCTGATGTCATTACCTCTCCACAGTCCACCACCATCCCCCAGACCCATTTAACCAGAGTACACCAGCCCAGAAATCTACAAGCCAGTCTGTTCTTATGGAAGTAAAACACCAAAGACAAAGAGCCCAGACCAGGAGCTCAGAGCCTTGGAGTCTAGTCTCAGCTCCACACAGGACCAGCTACTGTGAAACCTTGGGCAGGTTGACTGACTTCACTGAGGTTTTGTTTCTTCATCCCCATATGGAGAGTACAATAAAGATTTCTCTTTCCTCTGCAAAATAGGGGATTATTACACCTGCTGAGCCAATACCCTGAATTGTCCTGAGGTCCATGTCTGTGGAGAGACCTCTGATGTACATCAAGGGCAAGGGCAGATGAGGTGATTATTATGATCATCAGTAGCAATGGCATTGAATAGACTTCCAGCCTCTCCAGAGTTTCCTAAAGCTAGGCTGAAGTTTTGGCACCAGGAAACCAAGAGATGAGTGAAGCCGAATCTCTTCCAGGATAAAGCAGGTGACACGTTCTAATGGATTCTGAAGAGGGTTTGTACTCCTGCCCTTAACCATCACTGTAGAGCCATTTGCACAGGCAGCCCAGAATCCTGCCCAATAGCTCTATCTCCGAGAAGAAAATTGGCAGCCCTGGGAAGTGAGCAGCTCTCAGGTTGGACTTGATTAGGGACCAATTTGGAGCTGTTAGCTGAGCTTCCAGTATCATCTTAGCCAATTACTGGCCCGGCCTGGCCTGCAGCTGGCTGCTGCCTTCCAAGCTGGACACTGTTATTTCCCGCAGAACTCTCTCTGCACCTGAGGCAAAAGACCAGGGTGACTGTGGCCCATTAAAAAGATGGGAAGAGAAATAACTCACTCAGTAAGGTAATGTTATGGGTGGGGATTGAACTGGAGCTTTAATTTAAAAAAAAATCTCAATAAACAGTCTTGTGCCTTGCGTGTAATAAGTATGGGAATTTATAAACTCTCTCCATCTATGGGGCTCTGATGACTATTAAACTTTACGTCTGGCAGAGAAATTTTGGCCTTATGGGCTAACTGTGCTACTCCATCTCTGCCAAGGCAAACAGGCTGGCAACCCAGGAGGGAGGCCAGGGGAACCATGCTGAGACTGCCTCCCACCCTTCAAGAGTTCTTGGGGTCAGACTATCCCCCAAACAGCGCTGGCCCTTAGTAAAACCAGTATCTAACAAAAGACTCTCCTTCCTGCTCCTTTCTCTGCCTCTGCAGGAACCTGGCACTCACTCCAGCCTCCCTCCAGACAAAGCATTACTTGCAGAAATGTAAGTGAGAAGGGTCAAATCTCAGAATAATGTGTTACCTCTTCCCTGGGAGGCTGGTGCTGCCTTGTATATTTAACGGCCTTCACTTGTCAGCATGGCATTTAAAGCCCCCCATCATCTGGCCCTTCTCACCTCATTTCTTGCCACTCTCTGCTTCCCACCTAGATCTCCATGCATTCTTAATAAAGTCTCTTGCCTTTGGGCCTCTGCTTATGCTGCTCCCTCTGCCTAGATGCCCACTCCCTTATACTCTTGCCCAATGAAGAGTAGTTGTTAAGTGCATGGACTCCAGGGCCAACCTAGAGTTCAAATCCCAGCTCACCAGTTATTTCACTTTAGGCAAGTTTAACCTGTTAATACCTCAGACTCCTCTACAAAACTGGAGATTATGATACCTACATCATAGGGGGATTGTGAGGATTAACGAGTGCATGAGTGTTCGTGTGTGTGTGTGTGTGCGCGCGCGCGTGCACACGTGCGCGCGCATGCATTGTGTTTGGCACATAGTAAGCATTATATAGCTATTTATTGCTATTATTATTATTTAAGATAAAAGTTAGCAAACTATGGCCTACAGGCCTAATCCAACTACCAGTTTTTATAAAAACAGTTTTTTTGGAGCACAGCCACAGCCATACAAATTTGTTTATATTTTGTCTATAACCGCTTTCTTGCTCCTGTGGCAAAGTCAAGCAGTTGTGATAGAGACTACATGGTCCCCAAAGCCTAAACTATTTACTATAAATTACTATCTCCCTATTTATAGAATAATTGCATGACTCCTACTTGAAGATTCAGTTAAAGAAGATGCTGACTCCAATAGCCCCCCAAGCCCAGGCTGCATTGGGCACCATCCTTTCTGTCCACATGCATCCCCCATCTTTTCCCTTTTGCACATTTATCTCAGCACTTCAGTGATCTGCTGTGATGTCTGCTTCCACCGTTACACTGTGAGCCCTTCAAGAGAAGGAGCCAAAGTTTCTTCATTTGTTTTTCTCCCATACATAGGGAATAAATTATAAATAGATGAACTGGAAAGTAATCATAGTTGATTCCCTGAGCCACAGAGAGACTTAAGCACAAACCTAGTAAGCTAAACAGTGCTGCTCAGTTTAGAATGGGGCAGACCCCGTTCACTGAGTGGTTGTTCCTGTGACACATACATGAGAAGCTTCAGCCTTGTATGTGCCTCCCAAGGCAGAGCCATTTCAGAGTGAAATAGCTACAAAAGCATGAGTTAATGGGGGAGAAGAAAGAACTACCTGATACCCACACGCAAATATGTATGATTATTAGTTCTCAGTGTTTCAAAATCTAATTTCTCCTTCATCATCTTTCACTAACCTTAGAATAGTGCTTAGAGGCAATTCACCAAGTTATTCACATTAGAGTGGAGGGAATGGTGATGATGAGCAGGAATGGGGCTTGGGATCCAAGAAACACAACAAAAAATAACATTCCCAAGTCATAGGGAGGCTGAGTAAATCAAAAGTTGGCCAAGTCTAAGGTTTTCTAGAACTTTCTTCCACCTAGCCTTCAATCAAGAAAAGAAGGACATCTAAGCTTGAAGATAAAAGTGGTAGGAGAAAGGATGCTATGACCTTGAGGAACACCTAATGTCACATTCATACAAGCAAGAACCACCAATTTACAGCCTTGAAAGAAATTGTACTTGACACCAGGTATGGGAAACCTTCTATATTACAGAGAGAGAGGGAGGGGATTTAGTGAAGGAGGAGACTTAGTGATGGGCAAGCGAACAAGTACAGATTGAAAAAGAAACCTCAGACCCTGCCTTCAGGGAGTCCATCATCTAATGAGAAGTTAAAACCAATAAGACTATAATTGTCCTTGTAAACCTGAGTGAAAACCCAACCAACAATGTGCACAATGGGCCCCAGAGACTAACTCAATTCCTATTACTGTGAAATCTCAAAGATTCCCAGCCAGTGACGCACTGACTGTAAGCAATATTTGAAACAATAAAACCTCTCGTAACAGGTAAAGAATTCAAAGAAGCCCTTGGGGGTCTTTATAAAAAAAAATTGGCTTATATAAACACTTGCTGCATAACTGCATACCCCAGAACACTGGGCAAAAGATGAGATGACATGTAATCTTGACAAAGTTACCAAAAGGACCAAAGGCAGCAGAATCCCAGAAGTGGAAGGTGCCATCAGCTCAGGATTTTCTACAGTGTATTCTTTGAGGTGTTCCTAGATATATTACCAAGAAATTGTTAAGTGCATATCTTTACAATAGAAACTTTGGTATGTTCTTATGTAGTATGACTGTTATAAAGGTATAGAATATATGGCATATCTTAAATACATGTAAGATATATGTATTGATCAAGAAACATCTTTTCTATAGAGTATCACCCAAACCTCATGTTCTGCAGAGCACGATTAGGTAAATAATAAAGTATTGGTAATGTTGTGAGCTCTTTGAGGAAAGAATAACATCTTTTTTTGGTTTTGCCAGTACCCGGGAGAGAACCTGACATTAAGAGAAAATGTTAGTGAAATGGAACCAACCTAAAGCAAGAAACTGAAGTCCTGAGCTTAAGTCATAGATATACCATAGCCTCAGTCCTGTATAAACTTTCCATCACACAGAGAAGGTAGAGAGAAGTTAGTGAGGATGCTTCCCCAGTCCTAAGACTTCTACTAAGCTCGGTATCAACTGCAATTAGAAGGTATTCCTGGCTGCTAACATTTCAGGCAATGTTTTAACAGAAATATCTGAGCTCAATATAAATAATTTTCTAATAATATCATAAACAAAATTCTATAACACCTTGCTATACCCTTACATACACTATTAAAGTTCTTGAAAATTATAGAAATTATTTTATTGGCTACATTAATTTCCTCTTGAAACATTTCAACATATCAACTTGAAATTAAGCATCAGAATTCTGCAGTTGCATTTAAATATGTTAATGATCACAGGTAAACAAACCCAAGGCTGAAATTGTCTACAAAGAATGGAGGGCAGCTTGTCTGGAGGTTCACAAACACAATGCAGGATAATTATAGGCTAAAACACTTAACCTTGGGAACATGCAGAAAATTTACAAAGATCAATCACTCATTAAAAAAAAGAAAAAAATTAATCAAATGAGAGTGTTATCTAGTAAATGGTTAGAAAACTTAATGGAAATTCCTTTGATAACACCATTTTGATTTGATTAGTTGTACTATTTTTGCATCTTTAGTAAACAAAGTTTGATTATACCATTTTCTGAAGAAATGTTATAAACCCATTAGTGACAACGAACAAAGTGTAGATGAAGGATTCAAAAAATATTTTAAAAATTACAATCCACCCTTCTTTTTCCTTCTTTTTGTTTTCCAGCAGCATTAGTTTCCAAGGGCTTCCATAACACAATACCACAAACTGGGGGGCTTAAACAACAGAAATTTACTTTCTCACGGCTCTGGATGCCAGAAGTCAGAAACCAAAGTGTTGGCAGGGCTGGTTTCTTCTGAGGCCTCTCTCCTTGGCTTGTGGGTGGCCATCTTCTCCCTGTGTTATCACATGGTCATCCCTCTGTATCTGCCTGCATGCAATTTTCCTCTTCTGTAAGGATATCAGATTAGAGCCTACCCTAGCGACTTCATTTTAACTTAATTACCTCTTTGAAGGCCTCACTTCAAATGCAGTCACATTCTAAAGTATTCGGGGTTAAGAGTTCAACATACAAATTTGAGGGGGACACAATTAAGCCCATAACACTAGTAGGCACTAATCTTCTCTTTCTCCATTTTTTTTAAAGAAGAGAATATCACTGCCTTATAATTTTTCTCTTAAAAGTTTACATTTTCACTCCTCAAATCTCACCCATATCAAATTACAGATGTTTCTGTTGATTTTATCTCCTAAGTTTCTCTCATTTCTCTTCCTCAAGTCCTCATCACCCCTCACTTAGATTCTTGTAGCAGCTTCATCTCTGACTTCTCCCAATATCCAGCAGCCAGAGTGATCTTAATACATAAAAATCTTATAGCTGCTTCTCTGTTTAAATTTTTTCCTGGATTGTTAAATATCCAACATGCTAAGAAGCTATAAATTATACTCCTGTGGATTTAGCCAAAGGAGAGAATCAGAAAATTTGCACAAGTATGTACTTGCAAAGACTTTTGTTACAGAATTGCTTACAACGGAAAAAACATGAGTTACCCAAATCCCCAATAATAGAAGACTGGGTAAATAAAATCTAGATGTGCATCCATGCAATAAAATATCATGTAGCCATAAGAAGAATGAGACCAGGGAATATACTGGTTGACAATGAAAAAATGTCTGTCTTCTATTATTTTTTAAAATAAAGCTAAATAAGTGATGATGCATATAAAACGTTCTTATTTAAAATATAGATGGATAAAATAAGAGATAGATAGACAAACAGAAAATTCTGGAAAGACATAGATCAAATTGTTACCAGTAGTTATCTTTGGTAGTGGGCTTTGTTTATTATCTGTATTGTCTAATTCTTCAAAAAAAAATATATGCATTGCTCATGTAATAAAGAAACTGAAGTTTAAAAAGCAAAAAATAAAAATAAAAACTTTGCTACCTCCCTCTTTTTCACAAATATAAGTTCAAGCTTCTTACTCTGATGTCCAAAGATCTTTACCTTGGAGCTAGACTATCTTTCCAGGTATACCTCCTGTTACCCGAGCTCTCCATCTCCCACCCCTCTCTACTCTACTACTCCCTCTTCCCCTAGCACGTGATATTATCACCTATCTCTATGCCTTTTCATATGTTTTTGTCTCTAAGAATTGACTTTCCCCAAACTTTTGACTGACAAATTCCTACCCATCCTTCAAAACTCATCAAATATAACCTACCCCTCAAGACGTGGTTGTACCCTCTTCTGGAACCCCACAGTTCTTGTTTATGCTTCTATCACAGTATATATCTTCTTTCATCTTGATTGTGTTTTTATGTTCCTTTCACTACTGTGTGGGAATATCAAAGATATATCAGGATCTTCAGAGTTTAAGAGCCCTTGAGAAGTTGGACCTCACAGCTAATGTAGTATCCTTGCTGAAAGCAGAGTGGGAGGACTAAAGGAAGTCTTTAGAACTCAGATCTAGTCCCTTCCTTAGCGCAAGCTTTTCCAGACCACCCACTCTTGCCTCAGGCTAGACCAGGTCCGCTTATATTATTCAGGCTGTTTATTCCACTCATCACTACCAGCCTCATTCTTCAGACGGTTTCCTTTCTTGGGACAGGACCCATCATGCCCAATGTGCTCTTCATTACATCCCCAGTATTCATCACTGCAGGCACTAAGAAATTTCTTGAATAAATGAATAAATGAATAAAGTGCCCAGCCTAGTGCCTGGCCCACAACAGCCTCTAGGCAATGTGTTCTCTTTCTGTTGCCTTTCCCTGATATTATGCAATCTGAATATTCCATACTCTGTCCTCTGCCTAAGAAATCCCCACCCTCTATAGGAGTTCCTAGAAGAAATCACATCGGTGCTCTCTTTCAGAATGATCTGGAAATATTTCTACCAGAGATGTTCTTTTGAGCCTGGAGGGAGTTCTGGCTCGTGCTTCATAATGGAGTGTGACATTTTTCTGAGTTTTCTTTATGGCTTTTCCAGGAAGGACCCTTTTTAGAACTGTTAAGAAAAGCGTAGACAAGGATATATGCACTGAATGGGCGGGGTGGGGGAGGATCAGAAGGAAATAAAAAAAAAGGTTAAACATGGCTTTCTCAGGGCAATGGGACAGTATGAGATATCTTTCTCCACACTTTTCTGTAATTTCTAAACTTTCTATGTTTGAATATGCATTGTGTTCATATTAATAAAACAGCATTATTTCTTAAGAAAATGATAGTCCTGGTATGTCTGTAATGATAGAAGATTAAATCTCAAATTGCATTTCATCAGTGACATATACAGACATAATCCCACATTTTGGGAAAGTGAGCCCTTTATTGGACAGCTGAGTGGGAGACAAAGGGACTGCATAACCCCAGGCCAATCTCCTTCCCAGATCACAGGATATCTGCCTTCTGGGGACAATCAGAAAGCTTGGGCCGAATAAGCCAGAGATGGTCTCCCTGTCCAGAAAAGCTCCATGGACCTTGAGGTGAAAGTTACTGAGCCTCCAGGAACAGAGAGAGGTCTCAGAGCCTCTATGAATATCTGAGAACAATTTCCCTGGCCTTCACTCTCAGGTTGTTTTGTTTTATTTTGCCAGACTATGTCCTCTCACTTGAGTTTACTGTTCTCATCTGACCTTATTTTTATTACTCTGGTTACCTTCTTTTGGGGCAGCTCCCAGTATCAACTAGCTCTCTTAAAATATGCCTCCAGATCTGCTTGACTGTGGCAAGCTGTATTAGGGCCACTATCTTCTCTGTTTGGAACACTATGCATTAATCTTAAGATCCAACTGCACTGGAGAGGTCTAGAACCTGCCTGCCTGGTTCAAATCCTGGCTCTGATGCTGTGTGACATTGACCAAGCTCTTTGACATCCCTGTGTCCCATATACAATGGTGATAATACTGTACCTCAGAGAGTGGCTGGGAGGGTTAATGGTTATACCATGTAAAGCATTTAGAATGGTACCTGGTACAGGGAGAGTGCTACAACTATTAGCTCTTTTCATTGTGACCAAAACTGTAGTGACTTCATTTAGGTTTTTCAGGTTTGTTTTTGTGAGGACAAAAGAGCGTAGCTGCTAAAGCTCCCCCTTGGCTGATACGATATTAAAGTCAAGCCCCTCAGTTCCTGGACTTTCCCTATATTGGAATTGTGCAATTGATTTTGAACCTAGAGGCAGTAAAATTAATTTGTATTTTTCCCAAAGAAATTTCAGAGAGAAAATGAGAGACAAAGTGAGAGAGGGGCAGAGAAAGAACAGTAACAGAGTGAGACAGAACAGATTGAAACTACTAACCCGGCACCACGAACAAGGACCTTGGAAAAAGCTGTTCGTTTCCCAGCTGCCTTTTTTTTTTTTTTTTTTGGTTCTTTTTCTCTTTTCCATTTGTGTTCATACTTCCCCCTCTTGTGGCTTATCAGAAAATTACAGGTGCTCCTTGCCTTTCAATGGATTTCAAAACTGGTGGACTCAAGGCAGGCAGTTCTGGCCAAGGCAGCTGGGCCAAACCCAGAAGGGGATGGCCAGGCTGTGTAGTAGCCACACATATCATCTGCTCCTTACCCAAGGGTTATGTGAGCAGAAAGAAACTGCTCCTTTCCTAAATCATTAAAGGGGAAAGAAAAAAAAAAAAACGCCAGGAAAGTGCCAGTTCCTCTCGGGACTTCCCCACAAAGGCCTTTTTTTGGAGAGGGTGATGGACTCATAAAGGATAGACCAGTAAGTGAGAACAAATAATACAAACAAGTTCAAAGGAAAACTACAGTCCTCATTGCTCCTATGTGCTGTCTTCCAAGCCATCTTCCTGTCTTTGCTCACACTGTAAGCTACACCAAGTGCCCATTCTTCAAGAATAAGGGTAAATGTCACCTCTTTTATAATATTTCTTACCAACCCCCACCCCCTGTGAAAGTTTTTTCTCTTTTTCCTCTCCAAAGCCCCTATCAAGGGTGCTAATGTGGCACTAAGTGAGGCTGCTTTCTGTTGCAATTAAGTGTCTTGCTTTCCCATAAGACAGTGACAAGGACAGGGAAGAGACTGGGTTTCATTTATCTTCAAAGACTCAGCTTAAGGCCTGTGTATAGGAGGTGCTTAAACAACATTTGATGGATTTTCTTTGGTCATGCACGTAATGTGTGACTTCATCCATGAGCAATGAATGTTCCATGATAGAGGGGCCAGGTGAGGCTGGTCTGAGGGTACGGTAGTCCCAAAGTGCGTTCATTCTTTTCCACAAGGACTTCCCAGACAAAAACAGTTACAGATATCTGTGTCCTCATGTCACATGTATAGCCCCCCTGCATTTGAAAAGTATTTAAGTGATCTCTGTAACTTATGTTCAAACGATTCAGAAGAAAAGGCAGGAAAGGTGGGAGTGGGGAAAGGGAGGAATAGTCAGAAGAAGGAAGAGGAAGAAGAGATAAAAATGAAGGAGAGAAGGAGTGGGGAAAGGAGGAGGGAAAAAAAAGAAATAAAATAGCAAATGTCATAGTTGATGACTCTAGTTGCAAGGTATATGGATAGCCTTGTACTTTCCCATTTTTCTGTAGTTTTGAAATTTTTCAAAAGTAAGTTGAGGAAAAGCACACAAAGAGTCTTTAAAGTGTTTTGTAAGTTTAAAAATAAAGTAAATGGCAAAGTAAAATAAAATCAAGACACAAATAAAAATTACTGTCTCTCAAGCTAGGAAACATGAATAGACTTTAGGGGTTACAAACCTCAGGAAATTTTAAGTACAAATTCTATGTTAGTGCATTTTTCTGGAGAGGAAGTTTATATCTTTCCTCAGATGCTTAAGGAGTTTGTAACTCCCCCATGCCCCTCAAAAATGTCAAAACAGTAACCTAAAGGGAACTGAGAGAATTACTATCACAGGAGAGAAAAAATAATACAAGCAAGTTCAAAGGAGAACTATAGTCCTCAATGCTTCTATGTGGCCACAGGAGAATCAGCAACCATAGAATGACAGACTGAAGTCCTCAAATTTCAGAAACAAGAAATACCTTGGAGAGCATGTAGCCCAGTCCACTACGTCCAGATGGGGAAACTAAGTCCAAAGAAAGGTCGGTGAGTTTGACTCCAACAAATGTAACATATTTCACTGGCTCAATGGAATTTTTTTCCCCTGAAAAAGCCATCCTGAAAAACATTACCAGACAATGGCCATTTGTTGGCCCTCCTAGACAAGGACATGCATCTTTGTTCCGAACCAGATGACAGCATTCTTACAGGGCTGATTGCAAAGGAAGCTTTGTCAAAGTGGTTATGGGTGTCTCAGTGGAACCAGGGACACTCTCAGTTATAGTATAGAAGGAGCAGACCACTAACTAAGATTGATGGATGTTACGAGCCCTGGCAGGCCAGACACAATGAGGGGACGGCCAAGTGGGGGATCAAAATTAGTTTGCAAGATTAGAACGTATTAACACAAGTCAGACAACTGTCATATCACAGCTCTTCACCATAATGTTGATTGGCAGGCAAGCATTTCTGATTCTGATGGCCATGGAGGCGAGGCGTCTGCAATCTGTCTCGCATGACATCCGCCTGCTGGCAAATATCCCTGCTGGAGAAGTCAGCTTTTCTTAGAAAACCGTGTCCCCTGAGTCTTGTATGGCAGGCCCCCAGGCCAAAGGTTCAAGGTAAGGTGGGAGAATGCAGGGCGGATGTGGTGGCTGTCAAGAATTGATGCTGAAGAGAAAAGGTAGGCTTCCTGGGCTCAATCCAGTGAATACTTCTGGGTCACTTAGAGGTCTGGAACCAGGATGGGGATGACAGGGATATGTGAGAGGCACCATAATCCCTGCTTTATGGAATGTTCAACTTCACTGGGGAGCCCGTACCTACATATGTGGCCAAATTTAATAATGATGCAAAGCAGACCAGGGCAGCAAGGCTATCTCTGGCCAAGCCCATCCAGCTGATTCTAATGTATGCCTGCTTATCTCTGTCCCACTCACTCTTCCTTGGACCTAACAGGAAGTCAGCAGTTCAGCATATCAATTTTTATTACCATTCAGATCCGAAGAATCTGGAAATAGTTATGACGTATACCCAAGACTTGTTTGGTGCTTTTACTTTACTTCTTTAATGTTATTTGAAATTTTAAGTGTGGCATTCTATATTAATTTTGTTAAATACTAAGTAAATGCAAAAGAATATTTATAAAATTTGTATAATAGTCCACAAAACTAGGTTATACTGCAGTGACAAACAACTCTAAAATGCCAGTGACTTAACACAACAAACATGGATTTCTTACCTCTGTAAAATCCACCACCGATTCAGATACTATCCAAGGGAACTCCTGACAAGAATGAAACTCAGCAATCCAGGTGACTTTGACCTGTGGCTCTTTCATTTCAACATGAAGTCATGGAAGGGAAAGAGTCAGCTGGAGGTCACACACTGACTTTTTCATGCTTTGGTCCAGAAATACCTCTCTCCCCCTTGCCCTCCCCTCCTACCCCCACACCAGTTCTACCTACAGTTCATAAGCTTGAACCAGTCTTGTGGCCTTGTCAAACTTCAAGGTGGGGGGCGTTGCTCTAGGAGGGAATAGATGGAATGTCTCTGCCACAATATATGAGCATAGAGCAAACACCTTTGTACTCATCAGTGAATTTAAGAAAAGGAGCATTATTATTATATGTGCCCTTCTCAGTTGCCAGCCTATTTCCTTCTCCCTTGGAGGTAACTGTCATCCTAAATTTTGTATTTATTATTATTATTTTTTATAATTTACCACATATTATCATATCCTTAAACAACATAGTATTCAGTTATGCATTTTTAAAACTTTTTGTAAATGAATGCATATATTTTGTGACTTATTTCACTCAACATTATTTTGCTAAGATTTATTCATTTTCTGCACAGTGGGAGTTCATTCACTTTTCACTGTTTTATAGATTTCCACTGAAGGAATATAACAAATTATTTATCTATTATACTGTTGAATGAACATTTAGGTTGTTTCTAGTTTGGGATATTACAGAGAGTGCTGCTATATACATTCTTGTACATGTCTCCTGATAGACTGGGGCAAAAAATTATCTACAGAACTTATCTAAGATAAAATGTCTGAGATGCCAGTAGAAATAATGAGCATAGAAACTGGTAACTAGGTGGATCTAAACAAATTTTAACTATATAAAACAACAGAATAATATCTTATGGGTTAAAAAATAAACAAACAAGAATAAATATACCTAAAATATTAACAATTGTCTGGCATGAATTGATTGAAGTTAAAATATTCTAAGGTCCTCATAATATTTGAGAGGGTGATAAATATATTGTTTACTTTTTTACTTTGACATGTTGACCATGCATGATACACTTCAAAGGTAACCAATTGCTAAACAAAGAGAAATAAATAAAGCTGAAAAATACAATAAGGGGAAAAATACTCAATTCAAGAAAAAAGGCAAGAAGAAAAAAAAGTTAATACACATAGAAAGCACAAAATAAGGTAGTAGAAATGAATAGTTACAATAAATGTAAATAGACCAGGTCTTTTTAAAGACCAATATTGTCAGTCTTATTTTTAAAAAAATCAAACAGGCATCTCTGATTAAGAGGTACCTCCAATAATAGAACAAGAAGCCATAGGGCTCTCTGGAACTAAGATGCTACTCCACATGAGATATTTACCCTCTAGCTATGGGTTCAAGGCTCCAGGGAGAGAATTTGTATTAATATTATCATGCTTGAAATAAATTGTAACCTTTCCATGTTTGTCCCTGGACTGGAACAGTTTTAGCACAATTGGACATACTTTCTCTTTAAATTTTAATTCAAACTAAGCTTTCAAACCGTATGTTTTGAATGTGATTTATAAAGTTTTCTCTGGAAGTAGTAAGGAAAAAACATGTCAAAAGAACTAAGATAGATGTTTAAATGGAAGTTGGAGATAAGCAGATCTCTGTTAAACTTGCTACGGGCTATGAGAAAAAGGAAGAACAGGTCCCAGTTAAAGAAGACCTCAAGGTTGATAAATTATGCAAAAGAATGATGATTTGCAAAATCTTATGCATGCAGATAGTCAACAGTTTGGCACTGGGGAATTTGAGGATAACCTGACCCATGGATGCAGTGTAGGAAACCCCAGAGGATACCATTTAACTAAGCTACAATGTTAACAGAGAATATACAATACACTGGGAATATACAATACACTGACCCTGACTTGATCAATCTAATTCTATTTGAAATAGTTGTGGAGATAGAAAGAAGAGTGCACCTGTGCAGGGAGTACCTGTGATAAAAAAGCTTCCTTAGAGAAAGGTGAACTGTCATATAAGAAACATGCCATAGAATCAAGTCCAATTTGGCTTAGAAAGCCAATCTGATCAATAATGTGGAAACACTGTTTTTCTTATCCCTGGAAAACCACAAATCTTAGCTATATGAGCAAAACTTTGGCTCCAATGGAGCTGAACAACAAAGACTTAAACAAAAGAAAAATGAGAAGATGTCACGTGAGATGCTGTTAAAAGACGATTTGTTTCATCCATTGCAAACTCTTCTTTTCACAGTAGGGTCTTCCTAACTACTGCTAATAAAAAAAATTTCTTCGAGAAGTTTTTAAAACAATAAACAAAATCCAAAAGACACCAGGAATTCCAATTAGTTTGGATAGAAAAAGAAGCACCATATCACAGTTGAGGAATAAGAGAAAGGCCTCCAGAGAATGGAGAAGCTGAAACCATTACACTGTAAATGCCTAAAGATAGTGGGGAGACCTTGGTCATTTATTACAAATTAGAAAAAGAGACATTAGTGCCTCAAATGAAGGCTTAGAACATGTAGAAAAATCCATGAAGTCTCATATTGTGCTAATTGAATATTCAATAGGCTATTTTAATATGTAATAGGCAACAATATAATCAAAGTATCCATTCCAAAAGGATAACTGAGTATTCTAAATGTTTGAGCACCTGGAAGGAAAAAGTATTACTCTATTGAATAATAATAACTGCTAATGAAATATCTATACCTTTGAAGACAAAATTGTTGACACACTGAGTAGAGAATCGTTGTTTCACAAGCATTGACTACTTGTTAATTGGGATATTTTATCACAAGAAATTCAGATTCAAATAAATGCAGAAATGTAAAAATTGCAGATTATCCTGTATTGCTCCATGATGAACAGATGTTACATTTTCTGTACCAATTTGAAGTTAATAATATAGGTATTTAAGGTAATTCTTACTTTCAACTGCCATTTTTTCAAGAAATTAAAGCTATCAGAAAAACTGCTACAGTGTACATGCTGTCCACATAATCATACACATTTTGGCTTCCATGACCATTATTCAGAAAGGTTAGGTTGATATTACAAGATAATTCTTAAAATGCTCTAATGGGAAACACTGTACTCACCTCCTCCTATGACCACACCAAAATTACAACTAAACTACAGAACAACTATTGCGAATCTCCTGAAGTCTAGGTGAACAGAAGTCCTATAACTAAGGATATTCACAAGAAGCCAAGTTGAGACTGATAGGAGGAATGGAGATAAAGAACAGTCTTCTCTCACACCCAGGTGGTGTGGCAGTTAAAAATCAGGAGGGACATCTTGACTGCAGAGGCGCCCCCTGAAGAGTAAAGGGTTCCAGCTCCACACCAGGCTCACCAGCCCAGGGTCCCAGGGCCAGAAAAAGAAGTCCTCACAACTTCTGGCTGTGAAAACCAGTGGAGATTGTGACTGAGTGAGATGGAGGGCTGCTGGAATCCCATGCATTTCTCTTAAAGGGTCCACACACAAACTTACTTGCTGATAGACTCACTCACTCTGAGCTCTAGTGCTGAGTGGCAGCAGCTCAAAAAGCACCAGGGACATACAGGGAGGAACCAAATTGTCTGGCTCCAGGGTGAGGACTTGAGGGACAGCTTTCTCCCAGAGAGAATTGCTGGCAGAAGTCATTGTTCTTTTGTTGAGCCCTCTCACAACCCAGCCTGCATGTGCAGCTGGGCACCATATGAGTCTCCATCAATCTGGCTAACACCATTGGCCCTACACTGGTGATTCCCTAAAACTCCATCTCTCCCCTCACCCCGCAACTAGCAGGCTCAACCAAGCCACTTCCAGTAGCTTTTCAACACAAATAGCCTATTGTGGCTCATCCTGTGAACTTTTCTAAAATCTCTCAAAGGTTCACAAACTTCAAATAAGAAACATCTGGCCTTAGTGTGACCCGTGCCTCTTGCTAAGCAGCCCAAAGCCCAGCACTAGCAGCAGCTAGCCTTAGTTCACAACTTAGCCACTTCCAGGCAACTACAAATCAAGCACAAGTGACAACCATGTGCAGATCACTTTGTAGCTCATACCAAGTTGCTCTGGGCAGAGCACAGGTAGTGGCTGACCTTGGCCTGCAATAGAGCCTCTCCCAAGAGGCCCCAGAGCCAACATGCCCAGTGACCATCTTCAGATCACACCAGAACACCATCCAACCACCTTCACAAATGACACGCATAAAGAGTAGACTCAGATGGCTCTAGAGACCCAATAAAGCAAATCCTGATCAGTATCGTCAGCCCCTACACAACAGCTCCTCCACTATAGTCATGGCTAGTCCTCATGACCAATCAGCCTCAGGGTCAATCCCTCTCCTTGACATACCAATAGCAATCAAGTCTCAACTACAAGAGGAGGGCACATGCAACCCACACAAGAGACATATCTGGAGCACCCAGCTCAGGTGACCAGGGGGACTGCACCACTGAATCTTACAGAACACCTGCTACATAAGGCCAATTTGCCAAGACTGGGAGACACAGCAGCTCTACCTAATACATAGAAACAACATAGGGAAGCAGCCAAAATGAAGAGACAAAGAAACATGTTCCAAGTGAAAAGACCAAACAAAGCTCCAGAAAAAGAACTTAACAAAATGGAGACAGGCAATTTACCAGATGCAGAATTCAAAACACTGGTTATAAGGATGCTCAATGATTTCAGTGAGAACTTCAACAAAAAAATATAGGAAACATAGGGGGAAAAAATGGTGTAGATGATAGAGGCTCTGTTTATCCCTCTGGTGACCAAATCAAAGTTGTGATGAAAACAAGGAGCAAATAGCAAGGAAAAAAATCACCTGGGAGCTAGATCAACAATCCATACAACTAGGGAGAAATTTAAGAAATCACTCTGCAAGGGTAGAAGGTAGGATGGAGCGAGGATGCGGGGCTGCCCAGTCCCTAGAGGCTGAATGGGATGGAGGCTGCGGCAGCAGAAGCTGCTAATGCCTCTTAAAGGGGCCATGCCCACAAATGGACATTCACAGTGACAGACCCGCTTGCTCTGAGCACCATTGCTGGTTCAACTGCATGCAAGGGGCACCAGGGACTTACAGGGAGACACTGAGTTGTCTGAGAGAGGGCTGAGGCAAGACTAGCTCTGTACAGAAGCGCTGGCAGTATCCATTGTTCCTCTGTTGAATCCTCCCCACTCCTAGTACGTGGACCTACAGCCACCATAGCTGAGACCTCATCAAACTGGATAACAGAGGTCACTCCACCCAGAGGATTCCCTGAAACTCTGCCTTTCCCAACTCATGGCCTCACCCAAGACACATCTGAGTATATCCTCAGCGAGTCAGGTGCTCCTTGCTGAGCAGTGCATAGACTCACACTGGAGGCAGCTGGCTTCGGTTTCTGTGTGGCCTTTTAAGGCAATTATAAGCACAGCATCTGTGGATTGCTTGCTGAATCTTAACAGGTAGCACCAGAGGGGCATAGGCTTGGGCTAAATTTGGCCTGAAGCTGTACCCTTCTCAGGACTGTGCCACTGGACACCTACTTCACAAATCCACACTAATAAGACCAGGAGACTTAGGAGCTTTACTTAGTACATAGAAACAAATGAAAAGTCTGCCAAAATGGGAAGACAAAGAAGCAGAAACCATATGAGAGAACAGAACAGAGATCCAGAAATAATGAAGTCAAGCAATCTAACAGATGCAGAGTTCAAAATACTGGTTATAAAGATATTCAATGAACTTATGGGAAGTGTAGATAAATTCAGTGAGAACTTCAATAAAGAGATAAAAAACATAAAAATGTAAATGGAAATTATGAAAGGGAACCATTATCTGAGAGGAGAAATATATTAAATGGAATAAACAAAGTGAATAAAGAAGAGGATCAAATGACCTATCTAGAGGATGGAAAAGCCAAGGACACTTAGAAATGGCAAGAAAAAAGAAGCCAAGACTATAATAATAATTTAACGAGCCTATGGAACACTATTAAAGGTAAAAATATACATCTCATCAATATAATGGAAGGAAAACAAGATGTTGAACAGCTATTTGAAGAAATAATGATGAAAAACTTCCCTAACTTGGTGAAAGAAATAGACATACGACCTCAGGAAGTTCAGAAAGTCCCCAAAATCAAAGAGGCCCACACCAAGACACATCATAATTAAAATACCAAAGGTTAAATACAAAGAAAGAATCTTAAAAGCAGCAAGAGAAGGGCAGATAGTTACCTATAAGGGAACACCCATAAGACTAGCAGCTGATTTCTCAAAAGAAACTATGCAGGACAGAATGGTTTGGCACAAAATATTCAACGTGATGAAGACCCAGGATCTACAACCAAGAATACTTTATCCAGCAAAGCTATCATTAAAGTTGAAGGACAGATAAGAGCTTCCCAGACAAAAATAAGCTAAAGAAATTTATTACCATCGAGCCAACATTACAGGAAATGTTAGAGGGACTTTGTTAAGAAGAGAGAAACATGTATCAAAAACAGAAATAAAGAATGGTAGCAATTACTTTCCTATCAATAAGTACCTCAAATGGAAAAGAATTAAGTGCTCCAACTAAAATATAGAGGGGATGAATAGATAATAAAACAAGATGCCTACATGGTGCCTACATGGTGACTCACTTCAGATTAAAAGACATACACAGACTAAAAGGAAGGGGATGGAAAAAGATATTGTTTTGATGGACCTAGAAGATATTTCAGTCAGACAGAGAAAGGAAAATACCATATAATTTCACTTATATGTGGAATCTAAGGAAATGTAAAATAAAATCTGAGATAGCAATACTTATACCTGACACAATAAACTTTAAAACAAAGCCTATAACAAGAGACAAAGAAGAACCCAGTAATTCCACTCTGGGTACTTATCTGAAGAAAACCAAAACATTAATTTGAAAAGACATATGCATCCATATATTCATTGTAGCATTGTTTACAATAGCCAAGATATGAAAGCCACCTAAGTGTTCATTAATAGATGAATGGATAAAGAATATACACAGTGGAATATTACCTAGAGGGCATTATGCTAAGTGAAATAAGTCAGACAGAGAAAGTCAAATACCATACAATTTCACTTATATGTGGAATCTAAAGAACAAAATAAACGAACAAAACACAAACAAACTCATAGATACAGAGAACGTTTTGATGGTTGCCAGATGGGAGGAGGGTTGGGGTGATGGAATTAAGAAGTACAAATATTTAATTACAAAGTAGTTGTGAAGATGTAAAGTACAGAATAAGGATTATAGTCAATAATATTTTAATAACTATGTATGGTGTCAGATGAGTACTAGATTTATCAAGGTGATCACTTCATAAGTTATATAAATGTCTAATCAC
Source organism: Eidolon dupreanum (assembly GCA_028627145.1). Classification (NCBI taxonomy): domain Eukaryota; kingdom Metazoa; phylum Chordata; class Mammalia; order Chiroptera; family Pteropodidae; genus Eidolon; species Eidolon dupreanum. The sequence continues at coordinate 29,602,154 of CM053510.1, forward strand.
TATATTTTACACTTGAATACGATATTGTATGTCAACTATAATTAAAAAATAAAACATTTTAAAAAGTAAAATAAAAATGGAGTAATGAAGTGACTGAAATGTCACATAGAACAAAAACAATTATGACAATTGGTAAATGAAATCTCTCTTTTTTAAACTTGAAAAAAGAAAGTGGTTGGGAGAGTGGATTAGAAGTTATAGTTGAGACTTCTAGAATAGATAGGAAAATATATACCATTTTTCTGGGACCTTTTCTACTTTATGATGAACAATGCTCAAACTGCCCTGTGTGTGTGCTCTGTTCTTGGTGTCATTCTAGAAAAGTCTTAATTTTAATCTATTTTATTCCCATTTCCAAAAATACAAGTAATCTACTCCTAATGATAAAATTAACTCAGGTAGATTCTCACTTCTTTCTCTCCATATCTAAGAAACATTTTGATCCTTATGTTCTGGTGGAACATCCTCCCATTCCTGAAAATCATGTCAGCACTTGAACAAACATCTGTCTGTGGTCTTAGATCTGATGGACTTTGTTCCTGAGTACCTGCAGAAACTTCTAGCCTGAGAGAACCACACGCCTTTGGAAAATTTTATTTAGACATAAAACATCACGCACTTCAAAGTTTTAGATAAGTTTTACTCTGATGACTGAAAAAAAAAAGCTATTGCTGAAGTAGAAGGACACAGAAAGATTAAAAGTTAAAGGAAAAAAGAAAGAAAAAGAAAAAACACATATCTTACAAATACCATACTAAAGAATGAAAAGGATTTTTAATGAAATATAAAATGAACATAAAATTGAGAGAATACACAAAAGCATGAATGTATTCTTTAGACTAATAAAAATCACAAACTTCTGGCAAACTTGATCAAAAAATACAAAAACTAAAAGCTCAAAAATACTAGAAATGAAGAATAGGACATAATTTAAGAGATAATGAGGAGATATTTTTACATTTTTATGCTGATAAATAATTGAAACATGAATTACAAAATCCTTGAAAAATATCATTTACCAAAATTGATTCTAGAAAAAAAATTTAAAAGGTAAATAGTCCAATAACCTTTAAATAAAGTGAGTTGGTACTTTTAAAAAATCTTTCCTCAAAGAACACTAGATGGTTTTATAAGTTAGTTTTACTGATAATTCAAAATATTCTTATGTTAAGAATTATTCTAGAAAGAAACATATCACTTTTACTAAGAGGGTAGTATAACCTTGACTTTAAAAACTAATACAGATAAAACAAGAAAGAAATTCTACTGATGACAATGCGACACTACAGAGGTTTTCTGTTGGAAGTATATCCTTTACAGTAAGTCTATTTACATCCAAGAAACACATCCAAAGACTTTAGAACACATTCATTCCACCCAACATACACATATAGTTGACAGATATTTTAACTTTAGATTTTTTAATACATAAAACATTCTTACTATTAGTTTATACAATATTCCCTAAGATGTACCTCATATTTGCTACTTTATTTACTTTTTATTCTTCTCTCAGTCCTTTCTCCTAGGATCACACTTCTGCTTAAAACACATTTTTTAGAATTTCCTCTAGTAACAGCTATTTGGTGACAAACCCTCACAGTTATCATTTATCTAAAAGTGTCATTCTCACTTTATTCTTGAAAAAAGATTTCCAAACAATTGCTTTCTCTCATTATGTGGTAGACAGAATAATGTCCCTTCCTCAGAAATGTCTATGCCCCAATGCCTGAAACCTGTGAATAGGTTACATTACATGGTAAAAGAGTGTTCGCAGATGTAATTAAGGTTACTGAGCTTTAAAAAGAGAAATTATCCTGAAGTATGTAGGTAATTCCAATTTAACCACATGGGCCTTTAAAAAACATTTACATGCCTGAAGTCAGACATATGCAGCAGAAGAGGAAGAAGAGAGATGTGGCAAAGGGAAAGAGAAAGATTCCAAGCATGAGAGGGATTTTGAGGCTCTCTTGATGGCTCTGGGATTTGGGGACCCATGCACAAGGGCCAGAGAGAGAGACCTCTAGCTTCTGAGGGTGGCCCCCAGCTGACAGCCAGCAAAGAAACATCAGTCCTACAGCTGCAAGGAAGTGAATTATACCAACGACCACAATGAGCTTAGAAATAGATTCTTCTCCGGTCCTCCCAATTAGAGGCCAGCTGGTGGACATCTTGGTTTCAGTCTTGTAAAACTCAGATCAGAGAAATTCATTGAGTCAACCTGGACTTCTGACCCACAGAACTGTGATGTGAGATAATACATTATTGTTATGTTAAGCTGCTAAATTTGTGGTCATTTGCTATTGACAGCAATAGAAAATTAATACATAGTATATAACAATATCATTCCACTTATGGCTTTCATTTTTGTTGTTGAAATATTTTTCTCTGCCTACCTTTTAGACCTTTACCTTTGATGTTCTGATGTTTCCTTTTTATTTCAGAATATTATTAGAGTTTCTGAATGAGGGAGTAATGTCTTTTATCAGTGTTGGAAATTTTTGAATTTTGACATCTTTGAAAATGATCCTTGCCCCATTCTCTCTTTCCTCCTCTTCTGGAATTCCAGTTAATATACATCAAACCTATTGACTCTGTATCTAATTTTTCTTAACCTCTCTTTCATATTGTCCATAAGAGACTTTCAGATATATACTTTTTTCAGATATATATTCAAGTTTATCCATTTACTGTTCATCTTCCTCTAATCTGCTTTTAAAACCACCTATTGAATTATTATTTCAATATCTTTTATTATTTTTAGAAGTTTTATTGTCTCTATTTCAAATCCATGTGATCATTTATAATATTCTTGTTCCTGTCAATATTGTGACTCCTCTTTATTTTTCTAAATGTTAAATATTCTTATTTATATTCTGTATTTGATGATTAAGCTATCTATATTCAATGCAGATCTAGTTCTATATTTTTTCTTCTGACTCTTTCATAGAATGTTTTATTTCCTTTTGTTTCACATGGGTTATTTTTTTAATAAGTTCATATATTTTGGGATTTTATCTGTGGAAATGCTTTGAGATCTTTGAAAATTTTTTTTCCAGAGAGAATTATAATTTTATTTGATTAAAGAACCACTTTAATCAAAATCTTTGGCCGGAAGTTTTTTTTTAATCACCCAAATGACATGAATTCAGGATGCAAATTCATGTGAGAGCAATTCTATCGCACAAATTTCCTTCTGTATTGATACCAAAGATCAAGACAGACAGTTTTTCTTTCAGCCTTCTAAGGAGCTTTGGGTTTATTCCTAGCTCATCCTTATCCTGAGGATGTAATCCTTTAGACTCTCCACTTCAGGCCCTGGACTTGGTTTTAATTCAGCAGTACTATGCAAAGCTCTGAAAGCCATTGCTCCATTTCATCTGGTTTAGCAAATTGCCTCCTAGTAAAAGCCAGCCTCTTAGGTTTCTACTTCCCCTTGGTTCATAGCTTCTTATTCTCTTGTCAGTTCATTAGAGCCTTTAATAAGATGTTGTCTATAATTTATTCACTGTTTTCAGTGAGGGTCAATCAGGGTATCTCATATCTGGCACACTGCTAGAAATGGAAGTTCCAAGAGCTCTTTCTGCAAGATGAATTCTGTGAGGAGAGGACAAGCTACCACCCACTTTTTTCCTGTCCCTTGGGTACCTCTGAGGCACTAGAACCCAGCAAGTTGGGAGTCCCATCTGCACTCTAGTAATTAAGAAAGGCTTCCTTGTTTGCTTCATGCTACTGGTCCTACCTATCCCCTTCTTCACCACCACCACCACCACCACCACCACCACCACCACCCCCCCCAACATCCCCATTGCTGACCCAAATCAATCCAGCCTTATTCCCAGGCCTGACACAGAGCTATGTTAGACTGTAGTACCTGGCTATTATTTCTAATTGCCCATTTCTTTTCTGGGAGCTCCACCTCATCTTCCTGTTACCTTTCTCATCTCTCTCAATATTCCATGGGACAAACACTGTAGAGCTTTGTATACTAATCTGTGCCAAAACCCAGTGTTGACAACAGTAGGTTTCAGAATGCAGCATGTGGTAAGAAAGGAAGAAGCACAAACTTTGGAACCAAAAATATCAAAACTTACATCCCAGATCTTCCACCTGTAAGTGAATTACCACTTAAATTCTCTAAGCCTCCATTTCTTCATTTGTAAATATAACTTTGTCATATACCAGAGATGATGTGTATAATAAAGTATTTAATGCAAAATAAATGTTTAATTAGGTACCAAATGACTGGAAGGGTACAAACAAAGGTGATGGGGTTTCTGTGGTTGAGACTGTGTTACTCTGTACTCTGAAAACTGGACTTTCAAAAATTGTAAAAAGAATAAGAAGTCTGCTGTTAGATATTAACTCTGATGTAGGAACATGGCATCAACCAGCTGCGGCCAAAATGGAACATGAGCTAGTATAGGGTATAGAAAGAACTGACAACCAAAAAACTAAAACTGAAACTCAAACCCAGAGTATGGCAGAAGAGAACTTAGATCAGAACTAGCTAATAATGCCATAGGAATAAATGGTGAATACTTGACACTTCTTCCATTACTCTTCCCTGCCTCTCCACTGGCAGGGATTACTAGTTAATGATAATGAAAATAATAACAGTAATAACAACTAATTTTGTTACTGTTCTAAATTCTTTACTGAATTAACTCATTTAATCCTAACTACTCCATGATGCAGGTATGGCTACTGTTAGCATTTTATAGATGAAGACATTAAAGCACAAAGAATTTAAGAAACTTATCCAAGATTGAGCAAGTGACAGAGCAGCCTGGCTCCAGAATCCAAGCCCTGCACCACTTTAGTATACTGCCTCTACAATAAGAACACACTATCCTCCTCTTATCAGAATTCCCACAAATAGAGCCATGAAGGAAGCCACTATCAGTTATCAAAGTGACACATAAAATGAAATTTAATTTCCATCCTTAGCCCAATAATCCTGCCTTAAGGTTTTACCTTAGTGAGGTGGAGGCACTAGCCCTCCAATGTCTTTAAACTCTATATTATTTGTGGCTTTCTACATATAAGCATGTTTAAGTTAACTAATAGTAAACTATGCCGGGTGCTCCCAGAGCACTTTGCCCTTATCTCAGTCATAGTACCTACCTTATCTTGTTACCTTTATGAGTTTATGTATGTGGCTCCAATTCTAGATGTGTACTTGTCAAAGGCAGGGAAAGTTCCCTATTCTTTCATTTTTCTGTCCCTGGGTCTATCAATCACAAGTTCTATTGCATTAATATAACACAATAACCATTTTAAATTCATAAATTTTAAAAATCAATAATAACTAGTCTTTTGATTTGTACCTTCAAAGTGCTAGGCCCTGTGTTAGACATATTTCATAAATTATTTCTAATTCTTACAATCACCCTGTGAGCCTGGTATTATTCTAATTTTATAGATAAGGTAGAGAGATATTCAAGAATAATGTTAGATTATATAATAAATGGCTGAACCAGGGTTTATATTTAGATCTAGATGGCCCCTATACCTGCATTCTATCCTCTAACATCAACAAGAGATACTAAATAAACATTTATGAAATGAATAAATTAGGTCACACATTTTATAATGAGCATGTTTCTCAATTCTGCTACTGTCTTTTAAATTACCTAGTGAATAGCACAGTATTTAGATGGATACAGGTGACATAGTCACCACTCTGTGTCCTGGGAGGGCAGACCTGGTTAGAAATTTGCTTCTGGCATCTAACAGGATAGAGCTGACCAGGACTCAGGGGCGTAGAGGTGTGGGCCAGGCCTCCCCAGTCAGCCTGCCTAGGAAGGCTTCCCTCTACTGCCTCTGCATGTTGAAGTCCTGTCTACCTTGGCTATAAAACTAAAGCTCCACCTTTGTTGCCTTCGCTTATTACCCACTGGTCATTCTGCCATTTTTACTTTCCGATTCCCATGTTGGAGCACAGAAAAGGGATTAGGGTCTGAACACAGGAATTATGTATATTTTCAATTGCTTAGGTACACAAAAGAAACCTAGTTAGAATCTGGTAATTTTTTGTACCACTTGATTATAATTAAATATAAACAATTTTATAGAAGAAAAAGAGCATGAGCTTTAAAGGCAGACAAAACAGGGTTCCTATCCTAGATCTGCTACTTATTGGTCATGAAATTTGGGGCAAAATATTTAACTTCTTTGAGACAAATTTGTCATCTGTAAAATGGGCATGATAATATCTGTTAAGAATGAAATCCAAAGAGGCAATGTTAAGTATCTAGCACTTTAATAAATGCTTTTCTCCTTCTTTCATCCTGTCTCTTAAACATAAAGAATCTATGAAATGACTTTTATCCCACAATAGGTAAATGAATGAAATTTTCTTTAAAATCCATTTCAACTCAAGTCATACAATTCTTTCTTATATTGGTTAAGTGCGGGAGAGATAAAAATTTAGTTATGTCATGACTCATAGTCCCTTTTTGGGAGAAAAAAGTAATTTTATTATTATCTACAGAAATAGCTTTCAAACTTGATACCACAATGAATTCTTTTCATTGCTTTTTAAAGATAATCCCACTCCTAAAAATAAATGTTTCGTGAAAGAAACTGCAGGTATTAGGTAATAATTTACTTTGTTGTCTTTATTAAGCAACAACAAAATCTAATGATTAGAGCTTTCAGCCAACATTTATTCAGCAGGCCATAATCAAAGGACCTTGGTGTCCTAGTTTTCTGCCCTGCCTCTTGGTTCTTGGATCTCCATTTACATCTTTACTGACTCCCTCAAAGTTCCACAGAACCCGGTTGAACTGCAGTTTGATTCTGGAGAGATGTTTGGGCAGTGAGCTTGCATCTAGAGCCCAGTGGACCAGAATCTGGCAAGATTTCTTTTCCTGCTGCACAAGGACAGAGCAATTGCTGAGTTCTGCCCCGAAAACAATGACTTTGTTTTGTATGGTTACCACATGGCCCCTTCCTCTTTCTCTGGAATTTGACAAGCAAATTGGCATTTGTGTTGCTGAGACTGTCATAGAATAGTGATTGTTAATTATACCCTAGATGGCCTGCCTCATTCTGCCATAGATGTATTATGCTAAATGTGTGCAATGAGCAAAAGATCTTAAATTTGATTTCAAGTTGCATATCTCAGCATGCTGCCAGAACCGCCCCAGGGCAAAAAGCTTCTAAAGTGGCCTTTTGGGAGTTTTTCTGCTTCAGAATTTCTGGTTCTAACTTAGACCAGGAAGTATTCAAAGGGTCCACCAGATGTCAGTGTGAATTCTTGAGTCTCTTCAGGTAGAGTATTAACATATCAAATTACATCGCCCACTGCTGTAGAGAGCTATCTCTAAATAGGGTATTGTATGAGCTTTAGCTTCAGAGATAATAATTTTCATAAGGATCTACTCCTCTAATTGGAAAATTCTGACCTTACATCTCAACTCCAAAGCAGAATGAATGATACAGTCTCAATTATAAAGACCCTGGAAGGGATGAACAAATGACAAGGTAGCTGCTTCTAAAAATAAACATAGCCCATGCCAGCTATCTAGTTCCCTCTGCATAGCCCATTTGGATTGATTTTCAGCATCTACAGTCTTGGACTCAGCAGGCTCTCCCTTTATCACCAAAGATGGGGCAGGACTTTGAGTTTATTACAGCTTTAGCGTAAGCAACCAGAAACAACATATCATGCTTGTTTTAGGTGTGCTGAAACACTCTCATGATTCATTTTAGGATGACTTACATATTAAGAAAAATACAGAGAATAATATACAAGTGCCATATATTCAATGCCCAGATTTAATAACGAGTAACATTTTACTGTACATACTACAGATCTTTTCTTTTATTATTAAAAAAATAAAGTTCTCATATATCCCACCTCAATCCCATTCCCTACCCATCCTCCCCAGGGATAAGCATTATTTTAAACATCATGTGTATCCTTCACACCTGTATTAGTCTTCTGGGGTTGCCATAATAAAGTACCACAAATTGATTACTTTAAACAAAAGAAATGTATTGTCTCACAATTCCAGAGGCTAGGTGTCAAAGATCAAGGTGTGGACAGGCTCATGCTTCCTCTTAAGACCCTGTGGAAGGATCTGCTCCAGGCCTCCCTCCTAGCTTCTGGGTAGTTGGCTTGTGGCAGTATAACTCCATTTTCACATGGCATTCTCCCTGTGTGCATGTCTCTGTGTCCAGATTTCCCTTTTGATGATAAGGACCCTAATCATATTGGGTTAGGGGCCCACCCTAGTCCACTGTGGCCCTGTCTTAACTAATTACATGTGCAATGACTCTATCTCCAAGTAAGGTCATGTTCTGGGGAACTGGGGGTTAGGACTTTAACATATGAATTTTGGGGAGAGCAAAATTCAACCCATAGCACTATTCACGAGTCAATGCTTTTACTACATATGATTTCCCCACAAACCTATATATTATTTTGTGTATATCAACTTTTATACAAGTGGTACTATACTGTATGCATCTTTCATAACATTTTTTTATTCAACAATATATTTTTGAGATGTATCAATATGACAAATTTATACTACTTCATTTGTAGTACTTCAGTGTATGAATGTGCCACTATCCTCTCTACACTAAAATTAAAAATATCTACAAGGTTCAAAATGTCATCCAGTTAGTAAGTAATAACAGATGCATGGGTCTTAGGGTTGGCCTACATGAGCTCTCTGGTTCTAGTTCTTGCCAAGATCATGTGGACCTTTAACTGCACTTTGTAATCCTGTGATTTTGTGGTTTGAGGCCTCAGCAGTTTTCCTTGGTAAGGACGTTTCAGGCAGCAGGAGGAGAGCCACTTAACATTGGGGAATATCACTAAGAAACAAAGATATTTTAATGGATTGATAAGTATAAAAGCTTTGAGTTTGGTTTAAGAGAGTTCTGGGATGACCAATAAATGTCCCCAGCCTGTGGGATGTGCCTGTAGGAGGAAGGCAGAGGCCGGGCATGAGGTGTGTGCCCACTCCCTGACTCTTCTGGACTGGAATTTGGGACAGAAGATTGACCCCACTGTCTTTTGATCAGGAGTCACAGTGAGCAGCCAACCCTGCAAAGGGGAGTTAAATAGTAACCTGAAAGCTACAGAAAGGCTCCCAGGAATTCTTGCAAGTGCACAGCCCAGTGCCTCACCCATTTATCTGGCCTCTCCCTTGTTTCGGGTTTCAGCCATGGCTAACCTGAGATCCAGCAACATGAAGGAAGTCTTGATCTTAAAGGCTGAAGATACAGCACAGCTGAGGTGGGCTCATACGGCCAACCGCGGGGAGGAGAGGAAGGCCCATTGGCATATACAAGTACTCCACAAGGCCGTCAAACGCAGATGCCAAGAGATAGACAAGGAAATGGCCGTCCTGGGCAAGTTCTTAGAGAAAGTGAAGATGTCCACTGGTCACTTGACTCGTACCTGCCAATGTGGATGGAGTGATGGGAGCCTTCCTGAGGAGGAATCTCAGAAAGAGAGATGTTGACCGCCTTTGCCCAGAGCCACTTATTTCCTATTTGATGGTGTGACATTTGGCATTCATGAGCACCTTCCGCCTTTGTGTACCTCCCTTGCTGTTACCCGCTGAAGAACCCCTGTGGGAGAGCTCTATGTCACTTCAAATCCTAGGCCCTTGAGGACAGCGCTGGAAAATCAGATGAAATTGGTCTTCTGGAGGTAAGAAATGAGGCTGGATGTACATTTTAAGGAAGGATTTTTACTTTCTTTGCCTACTACATAGTCTTTTAAAATGTCTTATCAAAATTTGGAAATTCTTTCCAAAGACCTCCATAAGGAAAGTGACAATCTGGCATGAGGCAGGGAATTACCTCAAAGGGGGTATATGAAGCTCTTCTCAAGACAAACCATCTAAATGGAACACCCCAGATGAACTTCTAACTTGAGAAGTACTATAGAATTAAAAATAAGTTTATAATTAAATTTTAACATGTTTGAGGTCTAAAGAATAAATTTTTCAAAGACCGTTGAAAATTAGCATGCACCTCCTGCCACCTCCCACCTCAAGACACGCCTGGACTCAGCAGAAAGCACCGCACAGCTGGAAGCGGTGAGAGCAGCCAAGCCTGAAAAGAATGAAGCTGAAAAATGCCCCAAAGCTCCTCTTTTTCCCAACCTTCCCTGAGGGCAGAAACCTGAGGAGCCTGGCTCACAGTAGTGTCCTGGCTGTCATCTGTGGTCACCATGGCCTGCACCAAAGTGAGAAATGACTTTGCTTTAAAGGTTGATGGCAAAATTAGTCTTCAGTGTGACTGATTCAGTCTCAGAGTGAAGAGAGACCATGGACTTTAATGTAAATGCCGTGTAATTGATGTAGGTAAACTGACAAGATTCTTGTTTCTATGTGATGCCAAATTTTGGAAATATGCGAATAGCCTTTATGGATTTTTCTATTGATTTCTATTTGGACTCTATGTTTTCCTTTGAGGATCTCAAGTCTGAGATTCTCTCTGTCTCCCTTCACACACACACACACACACACACACACTTTCTGTTATTAGTCGTGTATAGCCCAGCTCCCAAAGCTTAATATGATAAACCACGGATAAAAGACATAAAGCAGGTTGCTATAAGATTATGGAATTAAATGGAATCTTTACAAAAGAGATCATCAGAAATCTCTTTTAAAAATAAATTTTAAAGCTATTGTTCCCAAAGGCTGTCATTACTTTTAAAATGAAACTGGTAACGTTTAGCATTTACTTTGATGTATCTTTGATGCTTTACTCTGAAACCAGACTAAGGAGTAGCTATTTTAGAGATTTTCATGGTATTGATCTAAAACTGTACAGGATTTCTATTTTGAGTATTTAAGTTTAATTTCATTGTCTCTTTCCTAGTTCTCTTTCTTCCTGAAATAATTTTCATATCTATTACACCAATTTTAACAAATGAATAACTAAAGATTTTGTATCAGTGCTTAAAAATCATTTATTTAAAAATGCAAATGATTTTTTTTCAAATAAAAAAGGTTCAGGATTTGCCAAAGTGCTATGCTGCTATTTTTAAGATCGAGCATGGTGTTTGGGCTTATGCATGCAAGAATACTCATCTAAAACCTACATGAAACCCAAACTGTGGATACAGCTGGAGGGTCAGGAATTGTTACCTTCCTTCCCTTGGCATTAATAAATTTAAGTTAATCCTTAAAATAATAATAAAAATAAATAAAACCTACGTGAACCAAAGTGGAATGATCGTGGGCTTTAGTGTCAAATCCTGTCCCCTGTTACCAGTTATGAGATATAGGGCAAGGAGAGTTTCTCTGAACCTCAGGGGTATTTTTTATTTGTAAAAAGAGATTGATAATAATTTAGCACTGTCATTTTAGAAATTTAATGATTTCACACATGTTACAGTACCTGGCATAGAGCAGGTGCTCAGAAAGATGGCAGCTATGGTGCTAGAAGTTATTTCTTGGATCCAAGTCCAGCCTTTCCATCAATTTACTGTGTACTTTTAGGCAAGACTCTTTACTTCTAAGTGCAAGGTATAGAGATGGGACTGGATGGTCTCTAAATCCCTCTCAGGATGAAAGTTTCTTTTTTTAAGACGCTATGGTCTACACTTGAGACACCATTAAGAAAGACCAGGCAAGCTGAATAGACACAAAGGTAGGATTTGGTTGACTTTGTAGCCACATTTATTGTGCACTTGTTGTTAGGCACTATTCTAAGCCTTTTCCATGTATTAACACATTTAATCCTAACAATTCTATGATTAAAGCACTATCATTAATCCCATTTTACAGATGAGGCACAGAGAGGTCATGTACCATGCCCAAAGTCACACAGTAAGTGCAGAGCCAGGATTCAAACCAAGATGAACTACAGAGCTCATATTTGTTTGAACCATTATGCTTTACAGCTTTTCTAAGGGGATCGGCCTACTGACAACTAACTCATCACCTTCCAGTCTAAATTCACAAGTAATCCCAGCACTTAGTCATTTTTACTTTTCTTTCCTGAGTCCAGAGCAGTCCCCCATGATATGTTTGCTAGGGGATGATGGTTCTACATAGATCCAGAGCCATATTTACCTTCCAGTAAGTATCTGGTGCTAAGTTCCTGCTTTCTTCCTAATTAGCCACTGAAGTCAGAGAGAGGCGGGTTTAATTCCCACATCGATATTAACTTTTTGGTTCTGACACTCTTACTTAACCTCTCTGAGTCTCAGTTTCCCCATCTGTAATAAAGGTATAAATGATATTAATAATAGCAACTAACTCACAAATGTGAGAATTACGAGAGATAGGTAACCCATGGTTAAATGACTGCGTGCAGGAGGTAACCACTAAATAAGATTAGCATTAGCCCTGATCTTGAGAAAAACTTCAGATGGAGCCACTGAGCTAAGGAATGACTCCTTCACTTATTCCTCATTCTGAGCCTAGAGTGGGGTTCTCTGGCCTGCGGCCTGGCTAGGGCAGCCCTTGGGAGCCTGGCAGCTGCTCACAGATACGGCCAAGTATACAGTCCATGTTCCAGACTTTAAGATTAGGGGGTGGGATAGGGGCTTTAAGGATCTCATCAACTGAGTCTGAGTATAGGTCCTGTCTGCCCTACCTTTTTAGCCTAGAGAAGGAGAGCAAGACATTCTCCCACCTTCTACAGGTTTCAACTGTAAATTCCATCTGTGGCCTGACGTCATCCTTTTAGTCTTCTTTTACATGTGCTCTTTCAAAAGTTCAACATTTCTGAATAACATTATTAAAAAAAAAAAAAAGACCCTACAAGTTTGGGGCATGAGTTTTCCCTTCTGTGTTCAACTTCCTTTTCTCTACTTTCTTCATTTGCTAATAAAGTTTTGTTTCTGTGTAATATTCACGTTATTTTTTCTGTGGGTGTTACAAAAAGATATTATTAAAGGGGCAGTAATTATTCTGACATTTAATATAGCCGAAGAAAAAGTATAATGAAAGATATGATGAAGCTGCAAGTTCCCCGAGGGCAGAATGCTCCCATTGTAAGAGGATCTTCCTTAAGAGGAAGCTTCCCTGTGTCATTTGTGTTCCAATGCCTTTGAATAAGTCCACGTAGTCTTGGATGTTCCTCCTCCTCTTCTTCCTCTTCTTCCTCCTCCTCCTTCTTTCTCCTTTTTTTTTTTTTTTTTTTTTTTTTTACTTATTTTTATGTCTGCAGCAAAATTGAGGGAAAGGTACAGAAATTTCTCATATATCTCCTGTTGCCACACAGGAGCCTCCCCCATTATCAACATCCCTCACCACAATGGTAAATTAGTTACAACTGATAAGCTTATACTGACACATTATAATCACCTAAAGTCTATAGTTTACATTATGGTTAACTCTTGGTGTTGTACATTGTATCAGTTTGGACAAATGTATAACAATTTGTATCTATGATACCATACAGAGTATTTCCCTGCCCTAAAAATCCTCTGTGGTCTGCCGGCCTGTTCATCCCTCCTCACTCCAACTCCTAATATTTTTACTAATATTTTTACTGCCTCTTGTTTTGCCTTTTCCAGGGTGTCATATAGTTGGAATTATACAGTACGTAGTCTTTTCAGATTGGCTTTTTCACTTAGTAATATGCTTTTGAGGTTGTCCCATATCTTTTCGTGGCTTAATAGCTCACTTACTTTTAGCACTGAGTAATATTCCATTGTCTGGATTTATTTACTCATTCTCTTACTAAAGGACAGCTTTGTTGCTTCCAAGTCTGGGTAATTATAAATAAAGCTGCTATAAATATCCATGTGAAGGTTTTTGTGTAGACATAATTTTTTAACTCCTTTGGATTAATACCAGGGAGCACAAATGCTGGAACATATGGTAAGAATATGTTAAGTTCTGTAAGAAACTACTGAACTGCCTTCCAAATGGTGGGTACCATTTGCATTCCTGCCAGCAATGAATGAGAGTTCCTGTTGTTCCACATCCTCACAAGTATTTGGTGTTGCAGTATTCCAGATTTGGGCCATTTTAATAGGTGTGTAGTGATATCTCATTGTTGTTTTAATTTGTATTTCCCTGATAACATATGATATAGAGCATCTTTTTATATGCTTATCTGCCAGCTGTATATCTTCTTTGGTGAGGTGTCTGTTATGGTCTTTGGCCCATTTTTAATAGAGTTGTTCATTTTCTTATTGTTGAGTTTTAAGGGATCTTTGCATATTTTGGAGAATAGGCTTTTACCACATGTGTCTTTTGTAAATATTTTTCTCCCAGTCCATGGTTTGGCTTTCAATTATCTTGACATTGTTTTTTGAAGACCAGGAGTTTTTAATTTTAATAAAGACCAACTCATTAATTATTTCTTTTGTGTTCATGCCTTTGGTGTTGTATTTAAAGAGTCATCACTATACCCAAGGTCATCTAGATTTTCTCCTGTTATCTTCTAGGAATTTTATAGTTTTGCATTTTACATTTATATTCATTCTGAGTGAATTTTTGCTAAGGGTATAAGATCTCTGTCTAGGTTCTTGGTTTTTTTTCTTTTCTTTCCTTTTTTTTTTTGCATGTGGATCTCCAGTTGTTCTCGTATCATTTATTGAAGAGACAATCTTGGTTGCATTGTTTTGCCTTTGCTTCTTTCTCAACGATCAGTAGATTAATGGGGGTATATTTCTGGGCCTTCTATTCTGTTCCATTTACCTATTTTTCTATTCTTTCACCAACACTACTCTGTCTCTATTACTGTAGCTTTATAGAAAGTCTTGAAATCAGGTAATGTCAGCCTTCCAACTTTGTTCTTCTCCTTCAATATTGTGTTGACTCTTTGGGGCCCCTTCTTGCTGGGGTTTTAATTGTGATTGTATTGAACTTGCTGGGGTTTTACTTGTGATTGTATTGAATCTACAGATCAAGTTGAAAAGAACTGACATCTTGACAATACTGAGTCTTCCTATCCATGAACATGGAATAGCTCTTCATTTATTTACTTCTTTGATTTCATTCATTCGAGCTTCGTAGTTTTTATCATATAAATCTTGTACATATTTTGTTAGATTTATACCTAAGTATTTCATTTTTGGGGTGCTAATGTAAATGATATTATGTTTTTAATTTCAAATTCCACTTTATTATTGGTGTATAATAAAGTGATGAATTTTTATATATCAACCTTTTATCCTGGAACCTTGCTTATTAGTTCCAGGAGTTTTGTTGTTGATTCTTTCAGATTTTCTATATAAACGATCACGTCCTCTGAGAACAAGGATAGTTTCATCTCCCTTCCCAATCGGTATAACTTTTGTTTCCATTTCTTGTTTTATTGTATTAGCAAGAATCTCCAGTATGATATTAAAAAATGAGTGATGAAAAGAGATATCCTTGCCTTGTACCTGATCTTTTGGAAAGACTTCAAGGTTCTTAGTGGGAAAGCTTCAAGTACAATGTTGGCTCTAGGTATTCTGTAGATATTCCTTATCAAATTGAGAAAATTTCCCTTTATGTTTAGTTTAATGAAATTTTTTTTAATCACAAGTGGGTGTTGCATTTTGTCAAATGCTTTTTCTGCATCTATGGATATGATCATGTGATTTTTCTTTTTTAGCTTCTTGATGTAATGGAATTCAAGAAAGTTTCTTGAATTGGATAAAATTATATCACAATATGATGATTTTAAACCTTTCGGAAGAATTCACAGCTTTTTTGTGATACTTTCAAGCAATGGAATTGGTAAAGGAACTCTCTGGAAAAAAAATAACAAAGCTCTAATTTGTAGCATCTACCAATTTTTGTGGTGTAAATACTTACACTGTTGCCAATTTCAAGCTACCAACATAAGGTCACTGAATGTGAAATTGAGAAGAAATCCTCACAATTGTCCCTGTGAGCTGGCATCAGCCAGCTCCAGCACACCACTACTTTCAAGTATACTTTTGAGGAAGCTGTTCACCGAGAGGTTACACAAAAGCAAAGAAGCCAAGAGAAAGTGAGTTTCTGAGGACTTTGGAAATATTTTTGAATCCTAGTTAAATCACTCAGAACTTGACGCAATTATGTATCTATGAAAACAATACAACTCTCTATGCAATTTCAATAGTTGGGAATTTTTTGTGGCACGAAACCTTGGCAAGCAAGAAGTTAGTCTAAGATGTAATTTAAACAGAAAATCCAAGCATATTTTGTATGATTCCATTTATTAAAGAATAAAACTTTCCTTCTAGTATATTCTGTCAAACTATGAAATTCATTTAAAATTTTTAGAAAGAGCAAATTCAACTTTAAAAAAACTGCTGGGCAATTGTAATACTCTGGTTCCTAAGTTTTAAAAAATGAGGCAAGATTATATAGTGAGAGTAGAGAAATCAATATGAAGTGAACTCGCCCATGACAATCTGTCATATTAGCCATTTTGCCTTTCAACATCTGTAACTGGAAAGTCACAGAAGTCAAAAAATAAAAACAAAAAATGCTCCCAAGGAACACAGACTGCCTGATGATGTTGCCAGAGTATTTAACCCTCTGTCCATTTCATGTAAAAAATAAATTAAATATAAATAAGGAGGTGAGGGGGCTGATGTGTAGTCAGGTGTGTTCACAGGTGTGTACTCAGAGGGGGCATGAGAATGGGGCCAAATGCCTTTCCTCTGCCACTCCCGCTACACAAAACTCTCCTCCATGTTGCTGCAGAGTAAGAAAGAGTCCACCAACCGGGGCTGGACCAGTTGCTTGAAGTCAGAGTCCTGAAGGCCTTCAGGGCAGACCCCAGCCAATTTACGCAGAGCAGCCTGGGGAGAAAACAGAAGAGATGACACTGGTCAGACTGAGCCCTGCTCAGCTGCATGTATTTCCTTCAACTCTTTGGAGAGATGTATTTCAGGAAGTGGCTCATTTACCAGGCAATTTGAGCTGATCATCACCTTGACATCTTAGTGATCTGGTCTTTTTGGTCACTATAGCAAACTTAATACTTAGTCATCTGGTTTCATTTGCACCTTGGTCACCGTGGTGAATGTCATCTGAAAGTCTTCATGATCTTAATAATTGTCTTGCTATCTTGGTTTTTCAGTCATTCTAGGTAGTTGTTTTTTTTTTCAAGATCTGTCATTTTAAGAATCTGGTCAACTTAGTGACATATTTAGGTTCAAGATTTGTTTATCTTAGAGACTGGAACTGCCAGAAGCAATGGTAGAGTTATATTTCTGCTTCAAGGTCCGTAGAGGAAGCTTAGAACTGCAAGGGCTATTCATTTATCCATAAACTCAGCAAGGTTCTGAGCAAAGCACTATGGGATGGGAAGGAGGAGAGAGAGAGGAAGAAAGTCATGAAGTTGAAGGAGATGGAGATTCTGCCACCAATATGGGGATGAACAGGAGAGCGAGGTGTAGGGAGAATGAAACCACTGCCCAAGTCTCCATGCACTGTTTATCTCTTCTCTCAGTATGCTATTCCATTTGATGCCCATATGCCCTTGCTCAGCTCTTCTTAATGACACAAAGTCTCTCCTCACTCTTTTCTAGCCAGCAGTTGCATTCATCTGGCAGGTCCTGGCCCACTGTCACCTCTTCTGTGAAGCCTTCCCTGATTCCTTGAGGCAGAGGCAGCCCCTCCCTCACCTGTGCATCCACAGCACTTGGGCTGCCCTCAACCTTCTCACACTTAACTGCAACAGTTTTTAGATATTTATTTCCCACATTAAACTCTGAGCTCCTCAAGGGCAGAGACTTTTTTTTCTCTGTATCTACAGCAGGTAGAACAGGGTTTGGCAGAGGGCTCAAGAAATGTTTGCGAAACAAAGTGCTCTATAATTCAATCTTGCTGCTAGAGCTATCTAAAACTGCAAATGTGAGCTGGGTACCTATCTAGATCTCTTTACGATTATCTGAGGCAATGCATATTAGGTGCTCAATGAATATTAATTCCTTTCCCCTTTAGAGACTGTACGCATCAGAAAACAAGGTGGGAGCTTAAGAATGTCCTTCTCTGGGAAACAAAGACAGGGGGTAATACCTGGAATGACAGAGGAAACAAAGAAGAAGGAATGCCAACACATCATTACAGCATACTGCAAGGTAAGTATCATGATCTCCAATTTGGAAATAAGAAAACCAAGGTTCAGAGAGGGAAAGTGGACTTCCCTAGAATACACAGCAGTTTAGCTCCAGGGCCGTCATACCTTTACACACAGTCAGGATGCTGAAAACGCAGGACACTAGGTTATCCCGAGTACAAGGCAGGTGTAGAGCTCATTACCTAAATATGAGAAGTAACCTATTGTTGAGAAATCTCCAATTTCTTTCTTAACAAAGAAATTGTTGAGAAGTTGGTGAACAGAGGATGGCTTAAGTTTGTTATTAAATTAACAAGCACTGCCATGTCCAAGCTGGATAAAGGAGAAGGGACATGTAACTCTGGGTACATGGGCAGGGTCTGAAAAACTAGTGGCAGGAAGTAGACTCTAGGAGACTTGTCTCTAACTAGCATGTCCTACCTCTCCCAGGGTATGACTTCCCTAAGGGCTAAAGAGGCAGACTCTGTGGCACTTTCTGAGTCTTCTCAATCCAACTGGGAGAAATAACCCCATTACCCTTGAGTTGTCACAGTAAAAGGAAGCCAGGAATCATTAGCAGATGAGGATGTGAGGATTTTACATCATCAGGGGTAAAAATAAAGCAAGACGGAGAGAGAGGGAGAAAGAGAGACAAAGAATTAGAAAACAGACCCATGAAGAGAGAAAATGGCATAGAAGAAAATAGCAGAGAGACAGAGAAAAAGAGACAACAGCAAAACAAGAAGGAAATATAGAAACAAAGAGAAAGATAAACTGGTGAAAAAAATGAGAACAAGCATGAAAGAGAGATGGTACCAAAGAAAAAGAGAGTACCCTGGGGGTCAGGAAGATCATTGGAGAGAGATAGGAGGAGGTGAGGAGGCCAGATGAGGAGGGAAAAGAGGGGGTGAGAGAGGGTTAAGTGGGAAAAAAGGAGAGGAAGGGGAAAGGGAAAGAAGGAAAGAGAAACTCTGAAGAGAGGAGGCAACCTCTAGAGAAAAGCAAAGACAAAACACGAGAGAGAGACAATTAGAAACTGACCTGAAAAAGCATAGAGGCAAATAGACACACTTATCTCCCCAGGGTCGCTAGAAAGTCTGCAGAACATAAAGCCAAATCATCAGGAGCACCTCCTCCTCAGTGTACCTGGGCTCAAAGTACCATCCACCCTTCCGAAGCCTTTCTCTTGGCCTCTGCTTTCCTTGAAGGGTTAACAGCCAGTCATCCCAGGATCTCATGCCCAGACCGTCTGAAAACACCCCCGTATGAAACAAGCACAGCAGCCCATTGACAGCCACTTCATTAAGGAAAAATCAATTCTGTTTGCAGGAGGAAATCTGCACTGCCATTTTTCCAGACATAGGAGAGAATAATTGAAATGTCCTCCCTCCACCTGAAGAGGCTTGAAACTAAGAAGGTGGCCTTGGAAATGGGCAGGAGAGGTAGACTTTACTCCATCCACCAAGATGGGCTCCAAGTGGCACCAGGGGCTGTGGTGGCAAGTGGGGCCAGTGGTGGAAACAAGTCTCCAAGTCCCTCAGCCAGGCCAGAAATAGATACTGAACCCAAGGTCCAATGGAGGTACAAAGAACAGGAAAAAGACCCTGACCCTAAGAAGGTTCTAGGTTGAGGTGGGGGAAGGACCTATATATCTCCCGCATGAGCCAAGGTAGTAAGGCCTGGGCCATAAGACATGTGGGCAGAAAGCATGGCTAGAAACGAGATGGCCTGGTCAAAAGTCAAGACCTGCAATGGCAGGCATGCCTATGCTTGAATTCCAAGAGCCTCCACTTTTAACATCTGGAGCACCAGCTAACAACTCCCTTCCTACCGGGGAAGATAAAATCCAAGCCGGCAGGCCCAGGTGCACACTGTTTGCTCCCTGTCTTTGAGCACGGGGAGCTCCTTGGAAGCTTCATGGAGGACAGAGATTTCTATCTGAGCCTCGAAGGTGGTGCTTGGCAGAGCTGTAGAAAGGGCATTGGCTTGAGGTAAAGGCCCAGGCTAGACAGGGCCTGGAGGCAGTGGGAAGCACTCAGAGCCTAGGGGTAGGTCAGAGGCCAACGCGAAGGGCTGAGCAAGCGGAGAGTAGGCCATAGTTCATGGGGAGCCATGGGAGGATTGTTTATGGAAGTGTCAAGGTTGTAAGCTAGCATAAGGAAAATTAGCCCAGTAGTCACATGGAGGGTAGATTGGGGAGGGAAGGGCTCTCTTCAGCCTCCAAAAACTCATTGACAAGGAGAAATTTAATTCCCTTTAGACTGGAAATCCCTTTAAGAGATCCAGGATAGTGGCCAAGCCCTTCTGTGTGCTGTTCTTCAAACTAATACTAAAAATGCAAAAGGAATCATAACAAACCCACATATCCAAATGGAGCTTTATAGTTTTCCAATCTTTCCTCAGGGCCTAGTCAGTATCAGGCAGTTGCTGGCTGTCCGAGCTTTGAAGATAATGGTAATTGGGACCAATTATTATGTGTTTGCCAGCTATTAATCTCTCTCCATTTGACTTACTAGACCAAACAGAATTAAGATCTGCAAAATTGGATGAAAAAAATACATTCAGCAACCTCTAACTAAAACTTAGTCTCTTTTTCAGTTGTGAATGTAGCAACAAACCCTGAAGTCTCAGCAATCCCTATGACTTGTTCACCAGTAGAAATCACATATTTTCATATCCTATGACAGTTGTTGTAGATACTTTCAAATATCATTGACATTCATTACCAGTCAAGGGTACGATAGCTCTTATTTAATGTATTAATTTAAAAGTACATACATTATAATACATATCACATGTTTAAATACTGTAATAATTATTTTAATATAATTAGTTTCCTTTTTGATTCTATGTATGTTGCTGTATGCATTTAAAACATCATACTGAGAAAGGTTCCATAAGCTTCACCAGATCAACAAAGGCCTCAAAAAGGTTAAGGTTGTTCTGTAGATACCAGAATAAAAGCCTCATGAGAGCGGAGATTTATCTTTTTTTTCTCCCTCACAGCAATATCCCTGTAGCCTAGAAGAGTACATGGTACATAGAATCACTTAGTAAATATTTACTGAATATAATTTATAGCACTTAGGGAACTATTTGATGTCACATAACTCATTAATGACAGAAACAAGACAGGTGTATCTGACCGTAATGCCCTGTTCTTTCTATCACCATACAGTGCCCATCAGGAACTTCCAGAAATAAGGTGAATTCATTTAAAAAAAGACAGGCAAGGAAGAGGCTTTACTGTGAAATAGCTTAAGGGACCTCTAGATCCATCACTTCTGTCTTGCATATTTTGAGGACCATTCAAGGATCTGGCACCCCTTCTGGAAGTGAAATGGCCTGTTTATACAATGGCTTCCTGATCCTTGATGCTTCCAACTGGAAGCTGCTCTGCTTTGGAATTCGTTACAGCCAAGGCAGGAAGGAGTACAGAGATGAAGCATGCATTTCCCCATCTGGTGCTACTGGATGAATTAATGAGTGCCCCAAACATCAAGAAGTTGAGTGGGGACCTCCCAGGATGCACTTGCTTGGTCCAGGGTGAAGATCCAGGTGGCTGGCTGACTCTCTGTCCTGTCCTATTGTCTCCAGTCCTATTCCATAGAGGAAGAGAGAGCTGCAAAGCAGGAAGAGTACCAGCAGAGGGGCTCTATCCAAAGAAAAAGGAAGGCTTTTCTCACTACATCCAGCTAGGAAAAGGCAGAAGACTTCTATACCCTAGCACCCACATGCTACAAGCACCATGATGTCACTAACAGCTCCTAGCGTTCCTCCAGCCGGCCACTCTGGTCTTGATAACTGTTAAGATTTCCTAGAACTTCAAAGGTTCATGGTTACTAAGTATGGGGGGGGGTTCCCCAGCCCCCATCTTTCACATATATGACCTCATGTAATTTTCTTCATAATTTTATGAATTAAGTGAAACAGTATTACTATTATCACCATTTTATAGAGAAAAGTTGAAGCCCAGAGAAGTTTAATGGCTTACTCAAGCCAGCCATGGCATAGCCAGCTTTCCGGGCCCCTGATCTACAATCCCAAAGCCCAGAGAGAAATCTGGGGTAAGACTGAGAACTCACCAGGCAGGCCACGAGCACGGCATCACTGCTGTTCCTCTCAGAGGGTGACCGGCAGAGCTCAATGAGGCGGGACATACCTGTGTGAGACATGGGGAACCTCAAGCCCTGGACAGGGCCCAGGCCTAAGTCAGAGGGGCTCCCCTCTCTCACACACAGCTATCTGCATGGAGGTCTGTGGAGACAAGTTGTTCCCAGGGCCCCGCTCAGCCCAGCTAGCTGGGGAACAGGGCTGAATGCAGCTGGAGGAGCTTGTGGTGGAAACCTTCTGCTCCCTCAGGTGCAAAGAGACCCTGGTGAGGGTCAGGATGAGCTACGGCATCCAACCCAAACCCAGAAGTGCCAGAATTCTTGCCAGGACTGAATTCAGTTAAAATTACAGCAGAAAGTAGTACAGGTCTCTCTGAGAGATGCTTACTTCTGTGTAGGTACTTCTGATTTTACCAGAGCTATGTTAATGTTTATATCTTTATCAGTGAAACTGCCCAGTACTTTTATTTTCCCCAATTGCCTATTGGTCAGAAAATATATTATAGCTAAAACTGCAGAAAACCACAGATTGCATAGGATAATGTTGTCTAGATCTTTACAAAAGAAAGTTAAATTAATGACTTTGCTTGTGAATGCAAATTGTTTTTCACTCAAAAAAAAAAAACAACACAACTCATTATAAGATAGTAATAAATGGTATACAGTACAGACCCTTCTGTATGTTTAGCCCCAATAAAGTCTTTACAAAGTTGGAAGGTTCTGCTGTCCCAGGACCACCTCTTGCTGTCTCTGTGTCTGTACGATAGGTGACACTGCCAGGTCCATTCTCGTGCCTCTACCTGGAGCATCCTTTCTCAGCCTTCACATCAGAATAACGCCTCAAACCACAGCTGAAGACTCATATCCTTGCTAAAATACTCTTTGACCCAACCCAGATAAATGTAGGTTACTAAATGTGCTATGACCATGCTTTGACCATCACTATGACATTCAAGTGCAAATGTTTCTCTCCATATCTGCCATCCCTTTAGGGCCGAAATCTCTATGGTCAGGACAATGTTATAGTCAGTGTTATATGCCTAGTACTCGGCACAGAAACTAGCATAGAGTGGGTGATCTGAAAACTTTTGCTGGGTAAATAAGTGACTAACTAAATGAATGAGCAATTTAATGAGTGAATTAATAAATTAGTTACTAATGAAGAAAGTAATGAATGAGTTAACAAATGAGTAAGCAAATTAATGAGTGAATGAACAAATGAATAAATGAAAGAGTAAGTGAATAACTGAATGAGTGAATGAATGAGGAAATGAATGAGTGAATGGGGTCATAATTAACAGAAAGTCTGCAAGTGAGTCACAATCTTGGCCAACTTAAACCTCACCAGGCCCTTCCACTCTCTTGCTTCAGCCCCAGATTATAAATTAGACTAGGGGCTGCATCCTGGACCTCCACCCCAGCATTTCCCAGCACTCACAGTGGGGCTTGCCCCAGCCAGCTCTTGCTCTGAATCCTCTGTCACCACTGCAAAATCAGGGCTGCTCCCATCCCCAAGCCCCCAACTCCAGCCAGACCACTTACAGCTCAGTCGCACAGCCTCCCGTGCCACATCTGGGTCTCGGCTGAGACGTGCCAAGGTCACTGCAGCCTTCTGCTGGACTCGTTCACAGGCCGCCACCTCAGCAGGGGTCCCAGATCTTGGCTTCTCAGACAGCATGCCCATAATAAGCTGAATCCCTGGGTGGAAAAAGATGAACAGTTGGTAGCCACCGCACTCGGGAGTCTTATCCTTGGGGCCAGCTGGATGGATGGCTGCAAGGATCAAGCAAAGGCTGTCAGAATGACTTAGGGGGTTGTAACCACAGTATGGTAGCTGGATAAAGCCACTTCTTTTACTTCTTCTGCCTTGGAGGTATCTCTGATTCTAGGTACCAAGTCACTATCCTTGGAAGGGACATTTGGAAGACATCTGTTTTAATTTTCTTAATGCTATTTCTAAGCTTTTACTATGTGCTTGGCACTGTGCTAAATGCACAGTAAGTGCATGATCCCCTAAAACCTCCCAATAGCCTCGTGGACTAGGTACTATTATAATTCACTCTGAGGCCCAGAGAGAAATTAAGGATCTTTTCCAGGGACATGCAGTAAGGAGCTGGAGAGCTGGTATCAGAACCCAGATAACCTGGTTATTCTCCATTAACTCTTCACCTCCGATGCCAGCTGCATCTGAGTCAGAGCCAGAAGTGATGAGTCGCCCTGGTGGTAGGTGACCCAAAACTAGGCTGGATAAGCAATAGATCAAATGTTTTAGAAGGGATTTAAGCACTAGAGGAGGCTAGAGTAGTTGGATTGAGAGATTTAGGCCTGAATTTGGTCATTTGAGAAGCCTTCTCACTCTCCCCTGAAACCATATCTGTCTTCTGATTGTCCAGCAAACCTACACCGACTTCCACTACCACCTTGTGCCTTTGCCCATCTATTTCTTTCTACAGGAGATGTCGTTTTCTCTGCCACTCTCCATCTAAGCGGTTCTCATCCTGCAGGTGGTAGTAAAAGTCTATCTTCTGTGGGAGGTATTCCCTAACTGCCCCAGCCCTTGCACCCCCTTTCCTGTACCAGTGGCACTTGCCAGTTCGGAACTTAAACCAGACATGGCCCACTGATGCATTTTGCTTTGTTTTGTTGCTTCACACAGTGTCTAAAACATTTTATTAAATTTTTGCTAATATGAAAATTGGAAGATTTCCATAAAATCCATATTTCTAGCTTCTAAAAAATTACTGCCTGATCTGACAACACTGAGCCCACACTTTGGCATGACAACAATTTGCTGAAGCTTATTATAAGTTTACTCTTTTAAGTCAGATTGATCCAGTCCCTGCTGAGCCCATGTCATCCATTTCAATTACCTGTCCGGGTCCTGTGGGCATCTAATTTTGCAACCTCTAACTTAGACCATGGAGCCAAAAGGGTCATTAGAGTTCTTCTAGCCCAACCCCTCCCTCTATCCCATTTCACAGATGAGCATCTGAGGTCTGGAGAAAGGGAACGATTTCTCAAGTTCACACAGGGAGTGAGTTCCAGTTCAGTACCTCCATCAAGTGACTCTCTGAATCTTACTTGACCAAGACGCAATTTCTAACTCTCCTATGTCCTCATGCACAGGGACTATGAGTTAGTTATGGATCCTAAGACTATTCAGTCCTGGGGAAGGGCCATTTCTCTCTCTGGTAAGCTGTGTAAGTAAGTGCCCCATATCTCCCTCCTACAGGCTCAAAGTATTCTGCAGGCCCTGTCTTTCTTAGCCCTATTAACTCTGCCACCCCATACTCTAACCTTGGGGCAAGGTGTTTCTCTCCCTGATCACCAAGTGAAACGTGGTCTTCAGGCTCCCTATGCTACAATGTCCCTAAGACAAGGTCATGGCTGTTAATGTCCTATGATATGTACATTATATTCTGTGGGGACATGAACAGGAGAAACCAAAATGACAACTATAGAAAGTACCACAAGCTTAAGAAATTTTACTAACTCATCCTGTTAAGGTTCCCATAAAAAAAGCCATTTTCTCAGCTTTGCAACTGTAATCTGAAAAAGAATAGTTTTTCATATACTAGCAGGTAAGTGTTACAGGGCAAGGATTTTTGTCTATTTCCTGCATACATACGTGTGTGTGTGTGTGTGTGTGTGTGTGTGTGTGTGTGTATAAAGTATACAGAATAGTAATCAGTTTAAATATTTGTTGGATGACTATCAAAGGAATGAATGTGAATGTATTCATGGAAAAAGTCTTACAAATGTATAAAAACTAAGTTTTCTTTAAATATATACTTTATGTCTTATCTAGAAAAAGATAAGATGCTACAAAATTTAGGTTGCCTAGGAAAGTCCAGAATGTGTTTCCTAAGTTCTGGCCAGGCTCAATGACAGAGATGTGGCATGAAAGTTGTGGGGAGTTACAGGTTTGGAGACCAGACCCCAGCATCAGGTTTCCTTGCCAACACTCCCCAGTTCAGCCTCAGCCATACAGGGAGAAGCAAAACTAGCTAAAAGGCGGATCATCATGCCAGTGGATTGACAAGAGCTTGGATGCTCTGGCCTGCCTCCCGGTGTAAGGATGACCAGCAGCCACAGTCTCTGACCTCCCAGTATTGCCCCCTTCATCTAGCCGCCCCCTCCCATCACCACACTCACATATAATTTGAGAAAGGACAGAAGGAAAAAAAAAATCACCAGCCTGCAGGGCAAGGCACATCAGAGTCTCATGTATCCTGGTAAGAGGACAGCCTTTCAAAGCCCAGCCTGCCCACCAGGGCATGCCCTGTCCAGCCCAGGAGGTCGATCGTCTTCTTGTGGCCTTTGGCTGTGTCACCATTGCTGATTCCAGAATTCCTACCCTACTTTTGTAAATAGTCTTTCATCATACTCTTCAGTTGAGCTCTGTGAGATTGTCCCTGTTTCCTGAAAGAGCAAATACACTTAGCGTAGTTCTCGTTCTGTGCTAGACACACTCCTAACATGCTTTCTATTAATCTTCACATCATCCTTAAGAGCCAGGTATTATGTTGTTTCCCTTTTGCAGATGGAAATGCAGAGGTCATACAGCCAGTAAATAGCAGAGCCAGGATTCAAGCAGTCTGTTTCCAGTTTTCACAGTCTTAACCATTATACCATCCTCCCTCTGCTGCATTATTGTATTGTAGGTATCAAACTTCTGTCATGTTATCAACTGTCCTTCTAGACTGTGATATCCTCTAGAACAAAGGCAAGAATTTACCTCTGTGCTCATTTGTTTAGCATAATGCCAGGAACACAGTAGGTCTCAACAACTATTTATTGACTGAATGAGTCCGTCAATAGCATTTTGTAAACCATTAAATCCTCTACAGATGCCAAATATTCGAATCCCTGTTCCATTGGCCTGCTGACCATTTTGAGCTTAAGGCTCCAAGTCCTGAAGTAACCTGCCACAAATGACAGACTCAAACTCCCAGCCTCACATGGCTCAGGACAGTTTTTTATTATTAGCTCAGTCACATAGAATTAATACAAAATGATGTCCTTCAATTAGTAATAGAGCAATGGGAGATGGGAAATGTATATGCTTGTTAAAATAGCGGGGCAACCTGGGAGAAGAAGGTTTAACAAGAGCAGAGGCAGCTGGCCGGGGCTCCCAGCTCACTCATCCTCATTAGCGTCTGTGGTTTCCAACCGGTTGCTAATTGCTCCCTTATTTCCCAGTAACAGGAAGCCCTCACTACTCTGTTCCCAGCTGTAAGCTGGCTGGTCCTCCAGCAGAGACTGCTTAGATCAGTGCCAGGCCAACGAAACCTGAACCTTGGTGCACAGGAGAGCAAGTGGGAAAGAGATGCTCTCAGGTGAAGGGTAAAAGGATCCAGCTTGCCCTGACATGCTCCCTTACTCCTCGGGAACTTCAGCTTTCTACTAAGGCCAAATCCAATAGGATAGGAATGATTTAAAGTTGGGATGCATCCGCTTGTAGATTTTTACTTTTTGGATCATAATGAGAAACTCCCGTCTTCTCTTCCCACCATAGTGAAAATAGCAACTGTCACCCTCCTCCACTGGGTCTACCTCACCCCCTTCCCTGCTTTATTTTATGCATGATGCTATCACCTTCTGACATCTCTATCTTCTTATTCACGGTCTCCCACTAGATTTGAAGCCCCATGAAAGCAAGCAAACATTTATGTATTGGCCTAGTTGCACACATAAGCACACATATATATGTTCATTCAATTGTAGAGACCCTTAGGTACGAATTTACATACCTCCACATAGGCCTTCACACAAACACAAAGGCACATGGTCCTGTATAGCTAAATAATCCATATAACATGCACACTGCTGAAAATACATACCATTCTCTTGAATGATGTCAGAGGCACACTGCTCTAGGACAGACATGTTTGCCAAGATGGTCACAATCTGGAAAAGAGAATGAAAAGCTAAGAAAATGGGCACACCTGAGCCAAAAGGTACTCTCAACAGACAACTGGGCCAGGGGCTACAAAGCTTTCCTTTTGCCTGTGACTCCTTATCGTCCACCTGGCCCATCCTTCCATGGTATTTTCTTTCATCCTATGGGCTCCTGCCACATAGATGTGTTTCCCCAGTGACCTGATGCCCATTCATCAGCACATGGCCCTAGGATGAACTGCAGGGCACTACTGGAGAGAATAGTGTCACCTGAGTGAAGATGGGGCCTCATCATCTTTCTGAAGGGTCCCTCTGGCTCCAGGCCCTGAAATGCAGACAGAACTGGCAGGTTCCTGGCTAGCCCTAGCCCTGGATTGGGTTCCTTCCATTCTAGCATTTGCCCTGATACTAAATTCCACCTTATTTTGAACTTGAAATTAATGGATGCTAAGGTCAAGTTAGAGAACATGAGTAAAATAGAAGGGCAGCATTATATCCCAAGCATCAGGTATTATGTGGAATCTGATGAGAAAGTTCATGCTTAGCTTCACTTTACAAGTCTCTGGCCTGTAGGCCTTGCTTGTTGGTCATCACTGAAGAGCTATGCCTGTAGTAAAGGAATGCTCACACCAGGTGGACAGTGAGCTTGGGTTACAACCTCATGAGCTGGGCAGCCAATAGCCCACCCCATTTGTACGCCCTGGCCTAGTTAAGGTTGCGGAGAGAATTCACAGCACAAAACTGGATTAAGGAATAGACTATCAAGAGACCCACTGTGGACCCCAAACTGCACAGGGTGCCAAAACACCACTGGAAAATGTTGGAAACTTGGGACCTGTTCACTCAGATACTACCCATGACACTGCTCCTGACAAAACCAGCAAAATGAAAATCCACTCCCTTCCATGGAAGCAGACAGTGCTCTCACGTGGTAATTGAAATGAACAAAATAATAATAGAAAGCACTTCTTACTGGCGCAGACCTATCTCTCTCTCTCGAGGTTTCTTGTGGCACAACGTAACTGAAGAACTTGCCTCCACCTCTAAGGTGGCAGTTGACAGTCTCCAGAGGACAATTTAGGCAGCTTAAATTCTGAAACTGGATAATACTGGATAGTAATGTAATATTTACTAAGAAAGAGTATTGGCTAGATTTTAATTGGTTCCATATTGGCTTATTACCCTAGATAACAAATACTTGCAACAAATCTTTTAAAGAAACCAGAAGTTGCCATATTAATAGAATAGCTATCTCTCCTCTTCCCCACCAAACACGTGTTGAAAGGAATCTACATCTTAGGCTTCTGTGGTATCCACCAGTATGTGTCATCGCCTTCCCGCTCAGACCTGGGAGGGGCCTGGCTAGGTAAACATTACTGGGATGGGTTGCCCAGGGAGGGACAAAAGATTACCCCAAAAGCTTTACCTTAAAGGCAAGTCTGCACCAAGGGAGGAAGAGGGTCCTTTGGCAGAATGAAGAAAAAATTCAACACACATGCCAAAGTTAGAGTCAAAAGGAAAG
The DNA here is from genome assembly GCA_028627145.1 of Eidolon dupreanum. NCBI lineage: Eukaryota > Metazoa > Chordata > Mammalia > Chiroptera > Pteropodidae > Eidolon > Eidolon dupreanum. The sequence goes on from CM053510.1 coordinate 29,631,671, forward strand.
TTTATTAGAAAAGGGGTAACACTCTGCAGAGAGAGTGTGGTCTCCCCTTAGAGACAGAGAGAGAGAGGGACCAAGAGAGGCTTGGAAAGACAGTGAGTAGAGAAGGGCCGGGTGTTCAGGAAATTCAATTTATATCATTCTTTAGTTCCTGTGAGTGATTGTTTAAAAAAACTTTGTTAACCTATTTCCTTTGATATAGACATATGGTGAGGAAAGGGAAGAGTACGTAGCATGAAAAAGTAACAATATGTAGAGCGAAAGGCCTGCTGGCAGTTCCCAGCCTTAATCCATAGGTCCCCTTGGTTTTATCCACAGGGAATGAACGATTTTATTTGTGTAGGGCAGCCACTTGAAGGCTCTGTTGTTTTTGTTTCCCCTTCCACAGATGTGGGCAATGAATGGGTTGTTAGCAATCCCTGTAGAAATCTTCCTTTGTTCTGAAGGTGTCCTCCTGGCCTGGCTGCCGGGCTGATCAGCATTTTGCAGTCTCTGAATGAAGCTTGATTAACATTTTAATTATCTTGCCTCCTCCCTACATCATTGAGAATAAGGGAGGGTTAGCCCTAGGAAGCCTCCCCCACCCCTTTAAGATTGTTAGTGTTTATGGGCTGAGTAGAAGGAGTTGAGTATAAGTTGAAGATGCAGTTTAAAAAAAAAAAAGGAACGTTCCCCAAAGGGTGCAGAACCCAGTCTTATGAGGAAAAAGATGCAAGGCCAAGTTCATGTCAGATTACAGTTCATTGTACTTTCTCTGGTCTGTTAGCAGTAGCAGGGAACATGGCCTCTGCTCCCAACATACAGTGGCTGCTACAATCCAACCATCACCAGCCTGGCCTCTGAAAACTCACTTGTTTGACGTACAGATCCAAAAGAGAAGGAAGGGAGGAAGGGAGGGGAGGAAATAAGGAGGAAAGGAGGAAGGAAGGAAGGAAAAACAAAATGAAAAAAGGATTAAGGAACCTTCATCTGCAGCATCGGGTTCATTACACGGCAATTATTAGCTGTGTCACAGGCACAGGTAAGTCTTTGTGTCAGACTAATTTAGATCCCGTTAATGAAAATTACTTCCTCTTTACAGAGCCTGTACCCCATGTGGTTTTCTGAGGTGCAGATGAAGTATTCAATTAAGCATAATTTGAATAAATGCCAATTATGCCCTGTTTCGAGTCCCTTGTATACACTGTAATGTAGAGGTGAAGGGGAATCAAAGTTTCTTTTTGTAGTCAAGCCCGAGGCTAGGATTTTAGAGACGACTGGTTTACCTCACTGGCTACAAGACAGCAATGCTATCAGGAGACAGAGTACAGGCAGACTGTTTTCCCCTGGCTCAGGCTAATTCAATCCTCTCTGATGATTTTCAATTACATCTTATTCCTCCTGAGTAAAAAGGAACTGTTCCCTCTTCAGTTACTCGTTGACGAGAGAGGATATAAGGTTCGAGAGAAGCCCTAGGTGAGGCAGCACAGTGTAGTGGCTAAGTGCAGAGATCAGCCTAGTTTAAAATCTTGGCTCTGTCATTTATTTTCCATATAACCATGGCCACGATACTTAACCTTTCTGTGCCTTGATTAATGAAGGTGTATTAGATTTCTATTGCTGATATAACAAATTACCACAAACTTAGTGGCTTAAAACAACACAATTTTATCTTGCAGTTCTGAAGGTCAGAAGTCCTGAATGGGTCTCAGGGAGCAAAAACCAAGGGGTGACAGGCCACATTCCTTCTGGAGACTCTAGGGATTAATCCATATCCTCATATTTTTCAGTTTCTACAGGCTGCTTGCATTCCTTAGCTCTGGGGACCACATTGCTCCAATCTCTGCTTCCTCAATCACATCTCAGTTTCTGACCCTGACCCTCCCACCTACCTTCTTGTAAGAATCCTTGTGGTTACACTGGACTCTCATGGACAATCTGGATTAATATTCCTATAGCAAGATCCTTAACTTCATCATATCTGCAAAATCCCTTTGGTCACATAATGTAGCATATTCACAGATTTGGGAAAACAGGACATGGACATCTTTGTGGGATGCATTATTTGGCCTACCTCAGGAGATCAATATGAGATAATTCATAAATCTGTTATGACCATTGAATGAGTTAACGTTTTGTCAAGCATCCAGAACATATTTCAAATAAAATAAGTATAACTTGCCTGAAGGAAACGGAGCCTGAAAAGGACCCAGACCTTGAAAGGCTGTGCCAAGGTATACTAAGCAAAGAAGTACCCACCATTTCCACATGTGCTGCTGATGTAAGATCATCCCCAAAGGGAACAGGAGGAGCCCTTCTCAGCAGAGAACCCAGCAAAATGTGCTCATTACCTTCTGTGGCCTTTTGAAATCATTTTCCCTTTGGCATCCCAAAGATTGACTTGACTGATCACCTTAGGAAAATTGAGGTGAATAGCAAATTAAACCAGAATAGCAGGGGGCCTCTTCCCATGTCACTGGTTCAAGAATAAGTGGCCTTTGTGTGGTAAGGAGGAGGGTGGCAAGACCTTTTGATGTTAGCACATACGTAGAGGAAAAGGTTCACAGTGGCCCAGGGAAGGGGCTCCGGGAACACTTGTCCATAACCGGTCCTAAGACATGAACCTGGGTTGTCTCACATCCCTAGCAATGTCTGCCTGCGATCACATGCTGTCTCTACCTCTGCCCCTTTAATGTGCTGTGTGTGAACTAAGGCTGAAAACCATCCCACATAAAACATAAGTGAGAATTACCCAAATAGAGCCAGGTGCTCTGATCTAATAGAACTTAAAACACAGAAAATCTGACACATATTTAATGACAAGTTATGATTGCTTTTATACTATGCGGTAATTAGTATAAAAAGGCCAACAGTTCACATGATTGTAATTAGAATTACTCTTTAATTGCTAGATGGAATATTTAAATTTCTATTATTACTGTGTTAACATTTTGAAAATTGTAGTAACCCTGTCAGCTGCAGCCCTGAGACCAGCTGGCAAATCCCTTGCAGTCTCTCACAGGGAAGCCGGTCGCTTATCTCTGCCTTGCAATCTTCCTCACACACCACTTCCCCCACCAAAAAGCAAAAGGAATCAGGACAAGGATGAAAGGACGAAAGGATCTGAGAGAGGAAGGGTGTGGTCTCCTTGAACACACTTTCTTACCCAAGGCCAGAGGAGCCAGGAGCAGGTCCAGCCGTCTCTTCCTCTCTGTGTTGAGCCTCTCGCCCCCTCTGTCAGGCATGGCCAGGGAGCCCCAGTAGCTGACAGAGTTGGGCAGGTGTGGAGACCAGGGGGGCACCTGCCCAGGCCCTGAGATGAACCCACTGCTTTCACTCTCCGGTATTGAGAGTTTCTCACTGACAACCCGGTTTTCCCTCCTCACTGCCAAAGAGACAGAATGAAGGGCTGGGGTTTGGTCTTAGAGCCATAAAGGCCACAAAAATGCCTTGGATGTAGGTCCCAAGCTGTTGGTGAATTAGGCCAAATGAAGTCCCTGGGGATTGCAGTGAGGTCGGGGTGCGAGCCACACAGGGTTGAGAGCACATAAATGCCAGACCATGTTCTCTGTGCTTAGTTCTTCCCTGGCTTTGTAGAGAGAGGGATTTCTAAAGCAGATAGGGACTGGGTGTTATAATCCTGGTTTCCTCTGAGCCTCTCCAGATAGATATATTTACATATGTATTCATATGCAAATAAACATGTCCACTATTTTAAATGGTTTATAGTCTTTATCACATCTCATACCCACACATACACGACTTGCATATACTTACACACAAACTGAAACAACACATACCACATGTTGGCTCATACCACACCACCGCATTAACAGCCTTTCCTGGCCCTACCTTCCTGCCCCAAAGCTGACATTTCCTATCTCAGATCCATCCCAATTCCTGGTTCTATTGGAGACCCCTGCCCTGTTTATGTTTGAGTAGCTACTTTGGTTCTAACTACTTTTTAAGCATCATGCTATCTTATCATCATAGTGACACTGGAGGGAGAAAATATTATTATCTCTAGTACACAGATAAGGAAATTGTGGCTTAAGAAGTTAAGTGATTTGTCTAAGATTACACAGCTAGGAGATGGCAGATCCAGGATTTGAACTCATGTCTGTCTGAACCCAAAGCCTGTACTGTTTCAACTATGTCATACATGTCATATATGTATATGGCAGGACTTTATAAACTATAGAGTGCTTCTGCGATGTGAGTCAAAATTATATCCCTAGTAATTGACATTTCTGATAAAAAGACTCCTGATAATGCTATTCATAGTGAGGTCTCAGAAATGCTACAAAATCTGGACATTCTAAAATGCCAAGCAGATGATGTGTTTTCATGGGAAGTGTATACCAAAACATCTTGCCTCTGTGAAAGCAATTAATTTCTAAAGGCCATAAAAAGTCATGCTCAGTGAAAGTCTCTGTTATGGGTTAGACAAGATAACCGGGTCCCTTTCACCCTGCATTGTCACTGCTTGACAGGCAGGGCAGAGGTGAGGTAAACCAACACGAGGCAGCCCCTTTCCCACTGCCTCATGTCACACCTGCAGCTGGGTGCCCTGGGCAGCATGACCCCTAGAACATACCTCCTGGACACGAAAATGCAGGCCACACAGATGGCTTGTCAGCAGAGAGTTCTGAATGCCTAATCTCTGCTCTCCTAGATTAGCAGAGAAGGAAGAAAGCCCAAGCCCAATGTTGCCCTCGCCCCTCTTCACACCCCAAGGAGAGTACAGGCCAGGCAAGACCATCAAGGCTTCTGTTGGACAAATTTAGTGGACTCAGCTTGCTGAGATGATGGAGAGGTTCTCACTGAGATATCCAAACAGAGATGGACCAAGTTTAGATCCAAGACCAAGAGGCTCCACACAGCATTGGCGTCATTGGCAGATGCATTACCGGAAGCTTCACGGGCATTTAATCTCCTAAGTGTTTCAGGGGGTGGCGAATACTTCAGAGTCTAATTCATCTTCTTTGTCATCATTACAGAGAGCTCTCTGATCACCTCAATCCTCCCTCTGCCACAGGAAAGAGCCATTTGTTTCTTTAATGGGTGCACTCTCACTAGCTAAGTGGTTTCTCTGAGTCAGGGCAGAAGGTGAAGCCATGCTGAGGACAGTGGGAGATGTGCCTGGCTCAGACTTGAAAGGTGGAAGGGGGAGAGGGAAGAAAAGGGGTGGACAATATGGGGTTTGGGGTACACGGTGGTCGAGGAGTGAGACAGGAAATCTCCTGGCTTCAGATTCAGAAAGAGTTGCTATCTGCATAGAACTTGACCATATTCTCTCCTTACCTTGAGCCCCACCCCTTCCTAGGAATCAATGAGGTTTCAAGAAGGGCCAGTCACTCCTCATGATGAAAAAATAGTCTCTGTATAGAGAGTATAGAGGATGTCTAAGCTGAAAGAGGCCATGCCCATTTTACAGATAAGAAAATCCCACTCCAGTGGTTCCCCACTCAAAGTTGTGTGCCACACATTCAAAGACCAGTAGTAATAATAACATTGACAGGGGCTTCTATTTATTTCAGTTTCTTTGTGCCAGGAACTATACCAAGAGGTTATATTCATTCATTTATTTAATTCTTATTTCAACTCTATGAATCATATATTATTCATCCTCACTCGCAGATGAATCTCTAAGTGCATTGTCCAAAGTTACATGATTATTAATAGAAAAGAAGCTTTGAACCCAGGTCATCTGACCCCAAAATTCTTCTTATTTTTCCACTATTGGATCTTATATGAAATGACCAGAATTGGCCACAGGGGAGGCGCTTGAAGGTGAAGGGACCTAAAATCATGTCAGGTAGGTGGAAAATCCAACAACTGGAGGTGTCTAGCTGAAGAAGAGAAGGGCAAGAGCAAAGCACATCATACAAGGGGGGCCTTCCAGACTCATTCCCCATAGCCAAGGGCTGTGACTGCAATGGACACTGGACATGTTCCCCTCAGACGTGAAGTGGGGCAATGGCTAGCTCAGTGGGCAATCACCCTTTGTCTATCTGTATTGTCATACCTTGTTTCTATGGGGCATCAGGGGGAAGAGGGAGGCGGTGGAGAGCTTGTCCAACTCTAAGGAGAAAGAGATTAGGCTACAAAGGAAGTCAGGAACCATATCGTGCATGGCTTGAAAGGCCAAGTTGACGACTTTGTCTAATTCACTATTCATACTCTTCCTTAGAGCATCAAGTTTAAAAACTAATAATATTCATCATGTATTAAGGATTTAGTAGGGACTAAGCATTGTGTCAGTTCCTTTACATGCATTATTTCACTCATTGTTACAGTAACCCTATAAGGTAGATATTCATGTCCCAATTAATAGATGAGAACACCAACACTCAAGAGGCTGTGACTTGCCTAAAGTCATCCAATGAATTAAATGGCCTAGACAGTATCAACACTCAGTCTCTCTGACTCCTCAGCTATAGTACTGTCACTTCATTTTCAAAGATACCAGTAGATGAGAGTCAAAGACCAAAGTCTAAGTCAGGCCAGGATTTAAATGTTGGCCAGCTACTTCCCAATCTTATCATTTGGAGTACATCCTCTTGAGCCTTTTATCTATAAATGGAGCACATATTACCAGCCTCATAATATTTTCAGAATCTTCATACACAAATGCTAGAAAATTCTCTTTAAATGGGAGTGGCTATGGCCAGTGATTCCAAGGATGAGAAAGAATGGAAAGAAGTATCATCCTGTTTCTTCCATTTCATGCCCAAACAAGCATTTAGAGAACTTCACCATGGACGTCAGCTCTGGCCGAGAGGCCTTAAGAAATCCTGGAGAAGTATAAACATGGACTATGCCCTCAGGAGAAAAAACCAAGGCAAAATAACTAGGAAGGAATAAATATCATTAGAAAAGTCAACACTGCATTGTGAGATGTGGCCTCTAAGAAAAGGAGACCATTCCAGAGAGCTGGAGCTGTCAGGGAAGGAGTTGGGGTAAGAGCTGGGATGCAAAGCTGTGGCTGCTTTACTATGTGATGAGGCTGGAAGAAATAGGCAGGGAGTGGAGGCTAAGATGCAGACAGGGATGACCTGGGTTGGAGGTTAGGGATCATCTAACTTAGAGCTCAAATATCTGGAGGAATTTACAGACACTTAAAACTCATCTGATCTACCACCCCACCCTTAGGTAGGGAAATAAGTGGCTGAGTATGGCAGAGGTGGAGAACGACAGAGTTCCATAACTTTGGAGTTCAAAGGCCCTTTAAAATTCCCTCACTTAATGTTTCTAAAAATGTTTAGCAGTAAAATTCTATTTCCCCAACAAAACCTTACATGGAGCTCAAAGATACAAAAACATTGAGACAGATAGAGAAGTTGAAGCTCAGGATCAACTCTGCTTCAAGCCCCTGCTTTTATGAAGCAGAGAAAAGAAAAAACTCACTTCAGGGTACAATGTCAAACAGGTCACAACAAGAATGGGACACAGACTTTCAGAGGAGATCTAGGGACCTTCTTATTATGTCTCTGCCTCCTATGATGGACAGGTGTGCATGGAAATAGAGAAAGGCTTATATTGGTTAAGATGGGAAAGAGTGAGTTCATGAAGGCACGCTAAGGGCAATGAGGCACATTTTCCTTTACCTTCCTTCAGAATGCCACTATCAGGACTGACAATGTGCTGCCAGGCCATGCTGTCTTTCTCAGGACCTATGCCCCGACCTCCTGACCTCTGTCTTCATGGTTTTAGGCCCTGTGCCAGGTCCCTCCTGAGCTTCTCACCTGGTCCCGGGTATAAGGTGTGTCCACTCTCTGCTTGTCACTGCAGGCTTCCAGGAGGACACGGATGGCATTCAGCTGAAGGAGCATCTCACAGGCCATAGTGTCAAAGAAGGTGATGTTGGCGAGGGCCGCAGAGGCCAGCAGGAAGACTTCCCCAGATGAGGCCTCTTGGCATAGTTCTGGATGTGAAGAGGAGGAGAATAGCTTCACTAAAAAGTGCCTTCACATCAGTTTTCTCATTTGGTTCCTCTAAGAGCTCTGGGAGAAAATCTGGGCCGGTACTGTAATACCCATTTTACAGATGAGGAAAGTAGTTACTAAGTTCCAATAAAAGTGAGGGAGAAAACAAACAAACGCTAAGAAAGAAAATAACCAGAAGCCCAATGGGTACATAAGGAAGGTCTCCCTACAAATGTGATAGGTGAGATCTTAAGGGGAAAATGGGGCAATTGTGAGAATATTTAGAGAAGAGCATTTTCCAGGCCAAAGGAGCAGCATGTACAAAGGCTCTCAGGCAGAAAAGAGCTCCTAGTCCATTTGTGTCTCCAGTAATGTATACTAGACTGTTGCTAAATTTGCCTTGAGAAAGAGGCCGAAGGTAAAACATAAAAACTCTACCTCTTCAGCTGCTATCAGTGATGCTCCTACAGATGTAAGTTTCAGTTCTTTAGGAGGGCAAAGTCTGCCTCTGGGCATCTCTGCTCCCCAAAGCCCAGGTGTGATCACTAAACAACTTATAATCTTGATTTAACCACCCATGGCTGGGACAACAGATTTGGCATGCAATTAACAACACTATGATTCCTCTTTTTCAATGACTGGCTATCCTCTGATTTCGGGGGGTACCACTGGGGCCAGCCAAACCCTTCCAGGGCTCCTGCCTACATCTAGAGTTTAGGGTGAGACTCACCCTAAACCGGCCCACTTTGCTATAAGATTTCTTCTAGGTGTGAACACCCACCTTCATTCTTATGCAGTCACCACTGCTGCTGACACAGCAATTAACACAACCATCGAAGTGCCTTTTAATTTTGTTGCACATTTTTTTGGTACGCATTTACAGTCTGAGCCACCTGGGATGTGTTAGGAAGATTAAATTGAGGATTCCAGTGACTCATTTATAAATGTTTCCAGGGACTGGCAAGAAATCGGAGGGCTATTTCCCACCAAAGAACGGAGCCCTGGCATCCTGCCCAGAAGATATATCCCATCTGCTGACTCTCAGAGCAGACTCCACAATGCATCTTCATCAGAGTAAAATAAATCGGGAGACTCCTCTTCTCCAGGGAGAAATCCAGCCCAGGCAAAGAAGTAGGAATGAACATATGGCAATAGTGAAAGGTTCTTTGGACTATATATGTTTTGATTTTTTCTATTTGCTATTATCTATAAATTGGGATATTTTCTATAAAACTTAGGATTTTGCCTTATCTTTAAAAATCAGCCTTTCCCACATGACAACTGTCAACTGGAGTTTATCAATTGTAGTGCTTCCTTAGTCACTATACATGTTTTTCAATTCAATATAGGACTCAAATCTCCTTATTTTTTCCTTTCATCTGGCCTCTTCAACTTATGTACATTCCCTGCCTGACTCATTGCATGACTGAGTATAAGACTCCTAGCAGAAGTGAATCCTAACACTATTATGTGACCTTGAGAAAGTCCCTCAAACTCCCTGGGCCTAGGTTTCTTCTTCTACAGTGTGGGCATTGAACTTTATGATCTCTTCAGTTCTCTCCAGCCAAGAATTTCAACGATTGGTTTCTGTGTCCTTTTCAATTTTAAATAAATGTGGATGTTGGCAAATATATTTCTCCCACCCTGGCCTGTGGGTACCACAGACACAGTGACTAGAATCAGCCATAAAGTCAACTTAACTGATGCCTCTTCTGTCAAAGTAATTGTGGATCTTCAAATTCTAGAGCTAGAAGAACCCGTGAGAGAAACAGGTCTCGAACTCTTGTTTCATATATTAGCAATATTGTAAAGTGAGCTTTACAACGTGACATGGCAAGTGAGTGGCAGAACCTCACACAGCGCCTGCACAGGGCTGCTGCTCAATAGCTGTTTGTGGAATGGATGAATGAAAATGCAAAACTCCAAACCCGAGTGTCCTGGCTCCACATCCAGTGCCACCGCCTAAACTTACACCATTCCAGATATTCCCAGCCCTAGTGCTCACCTGACATTGTCTGAAAAAAATTAATTTTCATTTAGTTTCAATGAGATATGGATCTAGAGACAGTGATAGAGATAGGGATAGAAGCAGAAACCCAGACCATCACCAGCACCAATAAAAGAAAGGACATAATTTGCAAAACAAGTTTCCAGAGGATTGCTATCCAGATGGGTTCTTCTCGTTTCCATAGTTTTGCAAAGGAAAGCCAGAGGATTCTCCTGCCAGGAGTACATATGTCTAAATGGAGGAACCTAGAAGAATCAATACTTTCAAGGCCCAGTGACTTGTGACCTATAATGAATTGCAGAGAGCAGGTTGGGGTGAACCGGTGCTCTCTGAGAAGCTGTTTTCCCCAGTCACTGCTGCCACATTCATTGGGTACAATAGACTGTGAGGTTTTAGGAACAAAGCCCATCTCTCTGGCCTAGTATCTGTACCTCAAAATTTGAGGCCTCACTACTCCTTGGGGCTTGTCCTGGTCAATTAATCTTTATCTGACCTCGATCCAAGTTTCCTCTGGGAGGGCTGTATGCATTTTAATAGAAGACTTGACAACAGAGTTCGTTAAAGCCTGACTCTGATACTTCAGTGTTGGAATTTCTGTGCAGGAGATATGTGTGGTGCAGTGAGGTCTTCCTGACCCTTCCTGAAGAGAACTGTGAGAAGGCCCCCTCACTCCATGGTCCGCATCCGCCCAGGTGACTCACTGACAAGAGCTGTCACAATCTCCTCCATGCTCTCCAGGAAGCTGCTGAGGTGCTGAGTGAAGGGCAGGTGTGGGGAGGTGACTTGGGCAACCACGGCCGCAGCCTCAGCCCGTGTGGCTTCTGAATGGCTGTCGTCAGTCAGTATGTCAGCCAAGCACAGAACACCATCCACCTGCATATGGACAGAGGAAAGTAATGAAAGTCATAAAAGCCATGAGAGAAAGACAGAGACTCAAGGCCCCCTACATGGCCCAGCCCTGGACCCTCAATGACTCCAAGGGCCTATCCTTTGGCTCTAGCAGAGATTAGTGGCCACCCATGGGCTTCTTAGGGAGTGGGCATCAAGCTAAGGATCTAGGGGCTAGACCCTGGTCATCCACCACAGCAAGTAGCAGAATTATTAGTCACTTAGAACTCTCATGTCCCCAGGTTCCCATCCTGGTTCCCTCTTCCATGCATTGTATGAGTTGGCATTCATCACTCAGCCTCTCTGAAACTCTGTTTCTTCCTCCACCAACAGGATGTTGGAGGCATAAAGAGATAAAGCAGATGATGTGGGACCCAGAAGAGATGTTTGACAAATATTAGCTCCCTTCTCCCTTCCTTGGGTTGGCAGCAGGATGAATTCCACATCTTTCCTTTCCTATCTTCTCCCACCATCCTCCCCCATGAAAAGAGGGCTGCTTCCCTGGAGGCCTCTCTCTGCCCAGTCGGACAGGAACAAACCTGGCACAGTGGGGCAAGAATGCTGGATAAAGACTTCAGGTTCCCAGTTCTGCCCTAGTCAGACCAGCTCTGGGCATAATAATAACTTTGCTTATTGAGCACTTAACATGTGCCAGCTACCACTCTAAGCGCAGTGCCTATGTTCGTATACCATTTAATCCTTACAATAACCCTCTGAGGTCATCGTTATTATTATCACCATTTTACAGATGAAGAAACTGAGACAGAGAGATTCATTAATTTGCCCCAGATCATAAACTTTAAAAGTAGTTGGTTTGGGATTTGAACCCAAATGGTCTACCTTCGAAGCCCATGATTTTGAAAAGGGCATTATACTGTCTTCTGAGAAGTTCCACCTGAGCTCACTCCTCTTTCTCCATCAAAGATTAGTAGATGAGACTTTTTGGAGAAGGGGGAGCAGTAATTTGTCAAGATTATCTCAGCAGAGCTACTACAGCCCCTCAGACACCCCAGGACACCAGCCTGCCTGAGGACCCTGCCACAAACCACCAAGGAGTCCTTCCACTGTTATGAGTATGTCGGGGGTGGGAGGGTAGGAGGTAGGAATGATGCATGGGACCACCAGGGAGAGGTGCAGCGAGGAGATGCTCCCCACACCTGCCACAGGCCTGAGGCTCCTGTCCCTACGCACTCACTTCCTGCCATTCAGCTCCAACGGGTCTCCAGAGGTCTGTGTTTTGTTTGACTAATTACCACTACTGAGTTCTGAGCCTCCCTGAAGTGGCTCTTGGGAGCTGTAAGGTCCATTAGCTGTGAAAGCCTTTGGCAATCTCAGACTCAAAAGAGACAAATGTGGAAACAGGAGCCCAGGGAACTGTCCTCGATAAAACTCACCTGGATGTGCTTAATAAAAGAACAAACAGCAGCCAGGCAGTCGCTGGCAGGACTGGAGTCATGCCAGGTGTTTGACTTACAGGCCCTCAGAGAGGGGCCTCACTTGGACCCAGAGAAGGAAGCGGGGCTGCTCTGAGACTAGAAATAGGAAATAGCGCTATTATTGCCAAAGAGAAACCTTTTAGGCTTGTCTGGCCTTCATCCCTTTTCTCCTTCCAGCACCACCCAAGGCTGTAACTAAGAAGGTACAGGGTCTCCAATGGGGGAATATGTCAATCATCCAGTCTCCCTAATCTCGCTTTGGATGCAGATGGAGTTACATCCCCCACCTAGTTGGGAACAACAGTCACACCTAAACCAGACCCAAACCTAGTCCCCAATACAGGCTTGGAGATGGGCCATTGTGAACACACTAGAGAGGCCAAGAAGTTGAGGCCAAGGGCCTGGTGCCACCCAAGGCCTGGATGCTGCTCCCCAGCTCAGAATGCTGCTCGGCAAACACACTGAGCATGATTTCCCTGAACACACACTATGTGCCGGGGCTCATGCTGGAGCAGTGGGGCAGAGGGGCAGGGGACTCACCCACAAATAACCATTATACAACCTGGCTTTCAATGAGGATGCTCCAGGGGGAGGCCTCCTGGAAGCTGCCCTGACTTAACACCCACACCCCAGCTGGGGAGATGGCCCTCCTTGGAGCTCATGCCCAAGCACATCTGCCACCCTCATATCATAGCATTTATCATACTCATGGGCTCTGTTTCTTAAGGAGGGTGGGAGGGGGCATCTGTGGACCAGCTGCACTACCTCACTGAGCACACTCCTGGGCCCCACTCAGACCTATTCAATTAGACTCTGGGGAGGCCTGGAATCTGCCTTTTAACAAAGTCTACAGTGAACTTCATGCACCAGCACTTTGAAGAAGCCCCACTGTAGTGGGATTCTCTGCTCCTTTTTCTGTCTGTCTCCCAAGTTCCCGAGGGAGCACTGCAAGCCTGGGGACCACAGCTGGTTCACTTGTGGTTGCTCCAGGCCTGGCACATAAGCAGCTTTTGGTAAATGGGGAATAGATGCAAGACCATAAAACTTGACCAAAGACTTAAGGACACACCTTAATAATAAAGGTAGAGAGATGGCACTGAAGATGAAGGGGACATTGTGAGCAAAGGCCACTACAGGAAAAGGCAGCTTTGGACAAACAGCCAGCTCAGGAACATGGATTCCACAGATTTCCGACCCAGGAAAGTGACCCTGACCCCAGCTAGATGTGGATTCTGATCTCTTCTCTGCCCTTAGGCTTCCCAGAGAAGAGGATCCATGGTGTCTGTGCAACTGGCTACTGTCTCACTTTGTTTTATATTCTTCAGATCATTTTTGGTAATTCTTTAATTATGAAATACACTATCCCTTCAAAAGAGAATATATATAGCAAATTTAAAAAGTATTAAAATAATAAAAATGAACACCTATACATGTATATATATGTATATGCTTAATATCTAGAAATTCTATTAGGAATTAAAAATACCAGAAAGCCCCCCTGTACTCCATTCCTGATCTCATACTTCTGCTTTTCCCTGCTGGAGGGACCACTGTGCTGAATTGTGTGCTTATTATGCCCTTGTTTTCTTTAGAAATTTATTGCATGTGTATATTGTTTAATTTCACAAGATTTTGAACTTGACATAAATGGGATTATACTGCATATATATATATTTGCTTTTTTCCCCAGTTAGCATTTGTCTGGGAAACCCCTTCTTGTTGTTGCATGTGGCTGAGGTCCATTTATTTTCACTGCTGTGTGGTGGTATTTCATTGCATAAATCAATTGCACTTGAATCAAGAATTCATTTATGCATTATCCATCCTGTCGATGGACTTTCAAGTCAGTTCTCATTTTTGCTATGATGTACAATGCTGCTATAAATATTCTTTTAAGTGTCTCCTGGGGCACACATGCCAATTTCTCTGGGGGTCCAATCTAGGAATGGAATTACCAGCTCAGAGAGTCTGCACATCTTTAATTTTACTGATGTTGCCAAATTGCTCTACAGAATAGCTGTGGCTGTTTGTATTCCCACCAGTGATGTATTAAGTCACCTAACTCTATATTCTTGCCAACATTTGGTACTGTCAGATTTTAAATGTCTGCAATTTTGGTGGGCGTGTAAAATTTTGGTTGCAATCTGCATGCCTCCACTTACTACAGTGAAGCTAAAAATCTTTTCATATGTTTTTGTTTTGCTTTGCTTTGCTTTGCTTTGCTTTGCTTTGGTTTTGGTTTTGGTTTTTGGCATTTGGATTTCCTCTTCTTTGAAGTAACTGTTCATGCATTTTGCTCATTTTTCTATTAGGTAGACTGTCAAGTGGGTGAATTCCACAGGCCTATGGATCTGCCGCTACTGACCTGCCACTTAGCATGCTGCTGGCAAGATGCCACCAGCCCAAGTTGATCATTTTATCCATCACCATCTCAGCAACTCCAGTCCAGCCAGCTCATCACACCACGGGCTCTGGGCTCCCCAGCACCTGAACCAATTCTTGTAGTGTCAGAATATGCACAGGCTCTGGAGTCACATCTACCTAGGTCTGAATCCTGCCTTTGTATCTTCCTAGCTGATCAATTTTTGTACCTACTCTGAGCCTGTATTTATAGAATGGGGATAAAAATACAAAGCTCAGGAGATCCTGAAAGTTAACCAAGATAATGTGTGTACAATGCCTGCCACGTGGTGGCGCAATCATTCCATCCCATCCCCAACTGGTGGTTGCAGCCGCCTCTATACCTGAGGCCCTGTGCCCTAATTCGCCTTTCTGCACTCTCCTCTGGCAGGGAGACCCCACTGAGAACTGCATTCCTTTGGGTTGGGGCCCACAAATTTATCTGTTTGTTTCGACATCCTTAGATCATACAACTCAGAACTAGAACTTTTAAAAGGGGAGTGACTCTTGTTTCAATTCCTGACCAAGACAAAGAAGATGAATAATTACAATCCCTCATAAGAGAACACAAAGAAAAGTAGTCCTTTGTTCTTGAACAAACATGAACAAAGCACTTACCTTGTGATAGGCACTGAACTAGGCACTGATACCAATGAATCAGGAAGAAATAAGAGACAGAGAAACAGACAGACACACAGAGAAACAAGAAATAATGTGTGTGTGTGTGTGTGTGTGTGTGAGAGAGAGAGAGAGAGAGAGAGAGAGAGAAAGGGAGGTCACATGCTTAAAATGATCTGGGATCTTCTCTGGTGCAGAGCCCAGTCTCATAGTCCCCCTCTTACTTGGTCCCCCTGTAACACCTTCCCCTGCTGAGAACTCTCTCTTTCTTGGCTTCTTTCCTTCATGGGACTCCATGATACTCTAATTTTGGGGCTTATCTCCTTCCTAGCTAACTACTAATCATCATTTTCTCTTTTAGCCTCTCCTCCTTTACATTCATCTAAGGTGGCTTATGCTCGGTTTTACTGTCATCCCACTTTGAATCATCTCAGTCAATAGCACCCAAACCCAAGTGGACTTAAGGACTCACCATAATGACCTCCACACCTAGCCCTTCAGCCCTGACCTTACTTTCTGAGAGTCATATTTACTTTCCGAACCTGCTACTGGATCTCTTTGTGTTTAATTCTAAAACTAATTTGCCTGAATAGTCCACGGACATCTCAAACCCAGTTCACTTAAACCTGAAGTGGTCATCTTCCCTGTCTTCTCCCCTCATGCCCCTCTCAGACCCAGGTGAGAAGCCACCTTCTCTGAGAACATACACCTGCCTCCCTAGACAGAGGGTCTCTGTCCTCCCAGCTGCCACACCACCCTGGTCTGACCACAGCTAGAGCACTTATGTTAGATTATCCTTACCAGTTTGCATGCCCATCTCTGCACTAGATTTGAGTTGCTCGGGGAAGCTCCTATCCTGAATCCTCTCCTGACCCTGGCACCCAGCTAAGGACTGACACATAGCAGTTAACTTGTGAAGTATGGCCTGAATGATGAGGAATCAGAGGCCCAGGGAGGGGAAGCGGTTGTCTAGGCCACACAGCAAGTTCATGTTAATGCCAGGGCCATGACTCTCATCTTGGTCTCCCCACTCCTGACTTGTGCCCCCTCTGTGGGTCTTTGGGAAAGGCAATGAAGAGAAGATAAGAAGTGGGCAAGGTCAATGGGGGCTGCTCATCTCAGCTCCTGGGCCCAAGAGTAACCCAGCCTGAGGCCAGCTTCCTCAAACGCAGCTACCATTTCTGGACCGTCTCCATCCCCAAACTACCCACTTCCCATTTCCAGTCATAAACTTAATGATGCCAAGAGAACAATCTAATCAAAGCACTTTCACATCCCTGAAGAAATTGCTGTTTGAAGCACTTATAGGTAATTAGCTTTTACATGGAGTGGGATGGGCCTGGGCCTGAGGCCAACCAAGCTTCCTTCAAGGGAGGGCATGCAAGTGGTGATGAGGATGGTCTGGCCAGGATGGACTGATGCACCTAGAGTCTGGATATAGAGGGTGTCCGGAGCTGGTGAACACTGAGATCCTCTCTGAGGAGTGAGAGAAGAAGCATGGAACCCACACAGTTGAGGAACCCAAAATATATAGTAAACATCACATCAGGTTTATGAGCAATATTCTCCTATTGATTATCAGAAAAGCATCAGTGGTGGCATTCATGTGCATATCTAGGGACATGGGCTAGTATACAAAGGCCCATCATATATCACTGGTGCCGGTCTGCTATTTTCCAGTTCCTTTTTGCATGTTAGTTTTTTAGGGAAAGGCAGAGGAATTGGTTGCTGGATTATAACAGTTAAACAGAATCATGCAAATGCAGTTATGACAGCCACAGGAAAGGGAGCCTGACCTAAAGAACCCCAAATTTCCTCTTTCACCTTTCTGTGCATGTAGATGCCTAAATTCTGCAGGAAAAAAAAAAAAAGAAAGAAAGAAACAATAAGTGAGAACTACAAAGCTGTTGGAATCCTGCTCATGGGTCCAGGCAGAATAGATCTGTTTGCTTAGGGTACAGCCAGAGGGAAAATTCAATCATAGTCAGAGAGGCAAGAAGGGTCATGCCCAAGGAAGCAAAGACTAGTGCCAGCCAAGGGACAGGGCAAAGCTTTAGGTGAAATAAATGAACCCATGGGCCAGAAGCAGGTTCTGAATGGAATGCAAACCAGTTCAGGACAAAGTCTGTGAGCAATATAAGAGATTAAAAGATTGCTTTACAAAAGAAGATATTTGCTTTAAGGAGTGATGGTAGAGCTGACAGCTCAATAAAAGCTACAGAAAGTAAACAAGACTTCAGGAGAATGATATTACCCTTCTCCCAAACAAATATATCCCAGACCTCACTCAACTTCTTTTGCTATTTTAAACAAGAATCTTTGATTAAAACTTAAGTGCCAAAATGGAAAAATACAAATATAAATACAACAGGTAATGGAACAATGAATGAAAGAGATTATATAACCAGTTTGGCACGCAAGTCAGTGAGGTAGAGAGAGCTGAACTGAGGTGGAGAAAAGTCAAGGATTGAATCATTTAACACCATAAACAAAATAATTTCCCTGCCAAGCAGATGATTTTCCTTAAAGCAGATTGTCAAACAGATGCTATGAAGACATTTGGGGGTGGGAGGAGTGGAGTTTATGAGAAGACATCAAAAGGTCGCTAAGAACAAATTCATTTCCCTTTGGGTTAGAACTATTAGGCATGGGCTGATATAAAATTATCAAGTTTCCAGCAAAGTACTGCTGGGCACGGTTGGGATCTGAATTGTACCAAAAGTGCTTCTAGGTTAGTGGTTTTTAGCCCAGTTCTCAGATGACTGGAATCATTTGGGAAACTTTTAAGGTGCTAATGCTCAGGCTTCACCACCAGAAATTCTGATTTAATTGGTCTGAGGTGGAGTCTTTATTTTTGAAGATTTTGGCATCGATATTTTTAAAGATTCCTCAAGTAATTCTAATGGAGAGTCACTCCTCTAGAGGTACCTGTGGCACAGTGGAAGTTATACAATCTTAAGAGTGAGAAAAGCCTGGTTTCACAACTCAGCCATGCTACTTATTGATGTGGTGACATGAGTAAGTTACTTACATCCCCTGAGCCTCAGTTTTCTAACCTTTAAAATAATAGCGACAACACACGTTATAGTGTACTAGTGAATGAAATAGTATAAGCATTCCCCCTGAATTCAGTAACAAGACAGAGATATCTATTTTCACCACTCCTATTTAACATTTTACTGTGGCCCCAGCCAATGCAACAACACAAGAATAAGAAATAAAGAGGTATGGTGATTGGAAAAGAAGCAAAGTTGTCATAATTTATACATCTCATAATCATGTACATCTGTAC
>CM053510.1:29650716-29822705 GCA_028627145.1 Eidolon dupreanum
TGGGCATAATAACACCACCAGTGAATTAACAATTAAATGACACAGTGACAGGAGGGACTTAACAAAGTACTTGACCAAAGCAAGTATTTGATATGTTAGTTATTGTGTTTATCATTATTGTCATGGCATCCTCATTCCCTGATAGAACAGGGGTCAATAAACATTTCCTGTAGAGGGCCAGATAGCAAATATTTTTGACTTTGCAGGCCATATGATCTCTTGCAGTCACTCAATTGTGTTGTAGTATGAAAGCAGACGTAGACAGCACCTAAACAGATGAGCATGGCTGTGTCCAATAAAACTGTATGGATCAAAATTTGAATTTCACATAATTTTTATGTGACACAAATGTTATTATTCTTCTTTTGATTTTTTTCCAATCATTTAAAAATGAAAAAAAAAAAAAAAAAAAAAAAAAAAATTCTTAGCCCATGAGCTATATATACCAAAACAGGCAGCAGGCTGACTTTGGCCCACAGGCCATCACTGGCCACCCTCTGCACTAGAATGTAAGCTCTGTGAGGAAAAGGAGCTTAGCCTGCTTTGTTCACTGTGTACTCCCAGCATCTAAAACAGTGCCTGGCAAATAGCAGATAGTCAATAAATATTTGCTGAATGAATGAATTACATGCTGTGTGATTCTGTGCAATAAGTCATTTCACCTATCTAGGCCTTGGTTTCTTTATATGTACACTGGGGATGCTTGCACACTCAAGGCAAGCATCAGATGAAATGAGAATGCAGGTGGATGGAGCCTCTTCTGCAAGCTCTATAGCTGCTATACAATGTAGTTGCTCTTTCTGACCACACCGGGGCTCTTCTCAGGCAACTCTCGCTCCCACTCTGTGATGCTCCTGAAACATGTCTGACAGGCATGAGAGCTGCCAGTGTATAGAAAGAAATTTGACCTGGAGAGGGCAATGCCCAGAGCTACCTTCTCCTGTGCCAGGTCAGGGTGGGGAGCAGCACACTTGCCAGTAGCAGCAAGGTAGCCTAGGGTTTAGTTACAGGGACTTTTTCAGTGCTCTGAAAGCATCTAACCAGCAAGGCAGTGAGGTAGACTGGGCATTAGACTCAAGCAGACTGGGTCCAAATTCAGGCAAGTAACTTAAACTGCTGAGACTAAGCTTCCTTGTCTTTAAGATGGAGATGTGAACAGTTCTCACCTTACAAAATCTGGTGAGTTAATAAAGGAATGTGTGTGTGAGAGGGTGCTTAGTAAGCCCTCAGGCGTGGAGTGTTCCCTTTGTCCTCTGGCTTAGCAGGGCAGGGTCTGACTCCCAGGACAGGTGGCCCGTCTGGCCTGATAAAGACGTATTCTGGCTTTAAAGCAACATCAGGAAGGTAAACCGAAAAAATTGCCTCCAGCCTTCCTGTACAGGTTTTCAGCTCTAAATAAACAAACTAACAAAAACCCTGCTGTTGTTCTTCCCTAGACTGAAATTTTCCTGCTGCTCTGCAAGCTCTCTATAGCCAAGAAATCCACTGCTTTTAGAGGACTGGTGATTCTAGCCTCTTCTTTTTTCTTCTTTCATTCTTGCTGCCAACCAGCATGAAAGAAGAGGAGAAACAAACTATGTCTGGCCAGTTTTCCACTGGCCAAAGAAAAACATTTTAAAGAAGAGGAGAGGAATATTCAGCAAATGATGCTGGACTTGTTTGATTCATTTACTTCATGGAGACTGTCTGTGTCTGTCTGTCTGTCTGTCACATCACTAACCCTTCCTCCAGTTTGCCATCTGGGCAAGCACACACATACAAAGACTTCCGACCCCTTGGGAAGGGGCACTCTGTCCAGAGGGCTGGCATTTGCCCCTCTACCACCTTGCTGTGTGACATCTGACAAATTACTTCCTCATTCTGAGCCACAGCCTTCTCATCTGTAAAATTAGCAGATTCCTTCACCCTTAGCTAAGAGCATCTTCTGAGCCCATGATCTTGTGACCCTGTTTGGTAGCCTGAGTAGATTTGGAAAGGGGTAGGGTGGAAAGTAAGATGACCGTCTCTCTGGCAGTCCAGACCAAAATGAAGAAGCTGGGGTAGGTGCACAGGTTTTCTGAGCAGCCAGGACCTGACTATGGCACGCTATGCAGAGGAAGGGAAGCAATTTGCTTGCCCAGCCCCATGTAGATCTGTCACAGGAACAGACTCAAGGTTCCTACCCCAACCTTGCAAGCACCACAATTGTCACTAGAACACACCAGGCCTTTCTACCTCTCTTCCACAAAAAAAAAATTTCGGCATCTTTCCTTGAAACTTGCCCCAAATGTCAGCCTGAGCTTCCTCAATCCTCCTGGCTAATGTCTCTGGGGAGCCATCTGCAGGCTCAGACCCACTCAGGTCCTGGTAGAGGAGAAGCCTCAGCCGCACAACCTGGAATGGGTGGCGGGGTCAGGTGGTGGTGGTAGCTGGAATTAGTCACATTGCTCTAGGTTGGCCTGGAGCTGAAGCACCTGTCCTATCAAAGACCACCTTCCCTCTAACCCAGCACATCCTCATGCCACGTTGACCTGGCATATGCTTGTACTCAGGCTTCACTTTCCCTTATCCCAGCTCTCCAGTCTCTAGTCTCGGTGGAGCCCCACCTGCTTGCCAAGGCACCCAGTGCTCATTCTACTCTTGACCATTCTGTCCCCGGAGGAGCTAGATCCTCTACCTTCTGCCGGAGCCCTGCCGTGAGCGAAGAACCAACTGCCCTGAACCTTGACACTGCTCCCCACCCCACTTCCTGCCTCCTGCTCTGTTCTACCCACTGGGCTCTGTTGGTCATTCCACCACGAAGTGCTAAGTGCTGCTTTGGGCTATGCCTTTCCTGGCCGAGTTCCTCAGTCCCTGTCCTCTTAACATCTTCATTAACTCCCATAGTCAAGATCCCAGCAGCCTCATCTGAATGATGCTCAGGAAAAGGAGGGACTTGAGGGACATGCTCTGTGAAGAAACCCAGATGGCCACCAGGAGGAGGCCTTTTCCTCCACTTACCCACCCTGTCCCCAGACCGCAGGCCGCCCAGTCGGCCAGTTACACTTACCTTCTCCAGCTGGTGGACCCCCTCTTCCACACAGCAGATGGAGGCCAGTGTGCGGAGCGCCTGGGGGTACAAACACCGGAAACTGTCCTGCCGGCAGACTTTGAAGAGAGCGACGACTCCACCCTCCTGCCAGGGAAAAGAAAATATCACATGACCTTATGGTGTGAGCTTTCCTTATGGCTGACTCAAAATTAATTGACATCCCTCAGCAGATATGCTGTTGTGTCTGTAAGGTGGCGAAATACGGCACCTCAAAATATGAAACTTTAACATAAAGATTATTTTGAGCTGAAGGCAATTGAGAAGAAGATACAAACTCTCTACCATCTTCCTATTTGCCTAAAAGCAGAACATAATTTACAAAGTTGTCTTCCCTCTCCTGTCTATTAGGCAGAATAAAAGATAATCCAGAGTCAACGTTAGAGCCTTATCACCTTGGAGATGGCATCAGAGGAATCTACATAACAAACTTTACTCCCAGCCTTTATTTACAATTAGTTTCCCATATAATTGCCTTCCCGCAGTTTGCTACCTCAGAGACACAGATCCTTTTCCTTTGTCTTATTACTTCACTAAAAATGTACTGTTGCCTTGCAAAGATTCTGCATACGCCCAAGTTCTAACCAACTCTGAGTTATTCATCACTGAGTGCTCCCATGTGTAAGTGCAGTTCACATGCTAATAAACTTCTGTTTGTTTTTCTCTTGTTAATCTGTCATTTATCAGTGCAATTTACAGGGCACCTGCCAGAGAACCTAGGAAGGTAATAGAAAAAAACTGAAGTCCACATACAGACACACACACGCGCGCACACACACACTCCCATCCTCACATGCATGCTGCAATGAAATGCTAGCTCCAGAAATAATGTCACCCTTGATAGCCCAAACTGGAGAGGGAGTCCCCAGATGCTCTGG
Source organism: Eidolon dupreanum (assembly GCA_028627145.1). Taxonomy (NCBI): domain Eukaryota; kingdom Metazoa; phylum Chordata; class Mammalia; order Chiroptera; family Pteropodidae; genus Eidolon; species Eidolon dupreanum. Next base: position 29,654,662 of record CM053510.1, read on the forward strand.
GGCTGGAGCCCCAAGGGCCAGGGTAGGATGTTTGCTAGGGCCAGGCTCAATTCTGTTCCACATGGCTACCAGACATCCAGCAACTCTCTTAGCAGCCTGCCCTGGAGCAAGCCTGGGACATCTGTGATAGGGTCTGAAACAAGTCTGAAGCGAGAGGTGGGAACTCACAAGCCTAGATGTCCAGCAGCCTCCCATTACTTACTTCTCAGATCCTCCCAAGCACCATGGTGGTCACACAAAAAAAGAAGTTTTATATATGTCAATACTATAATTTATTCCCATTTTGTGATGGAAAAAAACCGAAGTCCAGATGGGTGAAATAATCACCCCAAATCCCTGTCATCTTTGTTTTCACTCCTTCATTCAAGATGGTAAACAAACAAACAGACAAAACAAAACAAAAACCTTTAGGATGGGCCCTGCTCTTGAGAATGAGCATGTACTTCTCCTTCTGTGAGAGCTGTTCATGGAAACACCTTTACCTTGTGGAGGCTTCCCAGAAGTCTGGGAGTGAGGCACTCATCCTAACAGCCATATTTATTCTATAAAAATCACTGGAGACCCCTTAACTCTCAAAGCAAAGTGAGAGAGCCAAAAGAGCACAAAGATGACTCAGCCTGGCACCCAGAAAACCGGTGGCCACACCACTATGGGCGTCCAGAGCAGAAGCCAGATACCCTATGTTGGGCTCTGCCCCGTTTCCTCTTGCCGTCTTCCTTGAGAGCTTGAAGGGGTGGCAGCAGAAATACATATGTGAGCAAGTGATCTGAACTTGACCCTAAGGAATACTTGCTCTAACCTCACCACTTCTGGTTCTAACTAAGCCCACTGCAGTCTGTTCCCCAAACTGAGACAATGTTACAATAAGAAGAAGGTGAGTTCTGAGCATTTGGGTGAGATTTTTGAGAACCCTCAATAAAAAATGTACTGAGCACTTACTACACACCCGGCACTGTTTCACGTTCTGGGGGTGTAGCTGTGAGATCGAAAGGATAATGAATAAGCAATCGGAAGAGGAAGCATAACCACTATGGCCCAGAACAGATTCACTGAAATAAGTTCTACATCGCAAGTCATCCCTTCCCTGGCACCCCAGAAAGATAGGCGCAGGGCCCTTTTCACCCTCAGAGTTTTACTGCTTAGCACTATAAGGACCAAGACAAAAATGTCCAATTCTGGAAAAATTTATAATTTCTGAAATTTCATAAATAGCTAAGTGTGATACTTAACTCTTATATCCCTATTTCCTTTTGGGGTAGTTTATTTCGTGGGAAAAGGGCATATCTTAGGGCTAGTAAATTCATTCATGCAGCCAAAAAATATTGATGGCTTATTACGTCCCAGACATCGTGCTGGGTACTGAGCAACGTGGCCTCAGTCCCTGTCCATACTGACTCATGGTCTGACAGACAAAATGAGTCATGGGAAGGCAGACAATTTTAAAAGTAGGAAGAAAGCTGGATAAAGTGCAGTGAAATGGATGGGGAGATATAGAGTTAGAGGGGCACAGAGCAGGCACTTTTAACATATTCTAAAGGGGGTTGTAGAAGCATAAAGGAAAAGCACTCTGATTTTAAGTGCACATCATCACTCTGATAAAAACATGCTCTGACATGGGACAAGGCACTTACCCCCTCTGATTTCTTCCTCCACAGTCCTTCATCCCTGCCTTCCTACTTTCCCACAGTTCCTGGGACATTTAATGAGGGTTTCACATAAAGATCTTACAAAGAGAGTCACTGAAGTAAAATCAAATTACTCTCTAAAGTGAGAAAAAAAGAAACAGGAGGCTCCCCAACCAGCCCTGCTGGTCATTGATGACCTCCCTTTAGATGTAGATGTTTGTATATGTGTGTTTTTATATGTATGTATGTATGTATATATACATATGTATTTATATTTAATCATATATAGTAAAATATTATTTATGTATGTACAATGATAGAGATAGATGAATAGTAGATAGATGTCATAGATAAAAGAGATAAATAGATAGGTATTATAAATAAATGATTGATGATAGATCAATGATAGAGAGATGATAGATGACAGACAGATGGATGGATAGATAGATAGATAGATAGATAGATAGATAGATAGATAGATAGATAGCTATATAGATATAATTTACGTCTGGAACTGACGGCAAAGAATTGGTGCCAAAGAACGCAGGCCAAGCGCCAGGATCAATGTGGCAGCCTTCCTTTGGCTCAGGAAGCACTGAGCCCAGCATAACTATATTTAAGCCTCTGCACCCATTTGCATTGGATTTTCATTACATTCTTTCCCAAGCCTGTGAAAAATGGCCTTCTTAGCATTTTTAGTTACTGGGAGAGGAAGGGGGTTGGGAATTCTGAACCCAAACTGATGGGGTTCTGGTTCAAATCTGGCTCTGCAGCTGGGTTAACTTTGGCCAAAAATGGGGTCATGACAGCCACATGACCGAGTAACTTTTTGGGGAGTAACTGAGTTCATGTATATGAAAGGGCCTCATACCCAGTTCTGGACAGCCAAGTGGGGGTCAGGCTATGGAAGGCTTCCTTGTTAGAAGAGTGTCTAATACACTTATGAAAGGTGTCTCAAGGGCTGAAATATGTGGGAAGGAGAGGAGGAATGAGGCAGTGACGAAGTGAGATGGATTAGTGGCATGGACCATCTTGAAACCCTCATTGAGGACCCGAGAGTGGCACTCATCTTAGCATAAAGCCGGGAATCGCCTGAGCTAGCAGAATCCTCTTGTTGGCTGGAGCTCGTTTAATTTTATAGAAAGCTCCAGGCTCAGAGCCCAGCTGTATATGGTGTGCATTATTCAGACAGACTTGGGATAAGCTGTCATAAAACTGGAGTATGACACTGTGGGGTGTGTAGACCAGTGCTGGGAAGAATCATAGAGGAGTTGGAGTGCAGGGTAATTTCAACAAAGCACAAGGGAATTTTCTTTGCTTTGCACTCAGAAAGGGTTGGGGTTTGCTTCCACCACCATGGAGAAGGCTGGTTTGTCCTTGGCCTGTACAGGAACCCAAGAGGCTGAACAGACAGGCCTCAGACAGGCTGTCAAATCGTCTCATGGATGCAGCTCAAATGGACGGAAGACTCAAAGACAGACCACACTGAGCCCCAAAAAGGTGGGTGGGAAAGGCCACTGGGGGAAGTTCCCCACATCTGTCACAATGTCGGGCACCTTTCTTGAGCATTAACAGTGAAGATGTTGTGCAGGGTATACCAGAGACTCCCAGCCCCTGTGTCACTGTGAAAAATAGATACCCAAACACAGTGATTCCACTGGAGGAGCCAGTCTCACCACCTTCCAGGCTAGAAAGATGGAAACCATCACTGAATCTTCTCCCTACTTCAACCTTCTGTCCACTCTCTCCCAAAGACCAAAGATATGAGAAGGTTGAGATTAAGATTCTGTAGTCAGCAGATTCAGTTAAAATCCCAGTTCTGCATTGAATGTGTATGACTTTGTTTCTGAGCCTCTGTTTCCTCATCTTAAAAATGGGAATTATAATAATAACCATCCTAAGATTATCAGAAGCATCAGATGACATAATGAATGGAAAGCTTAACATAATGCTTGATATATAGAAAGGACTCAGTAAATAATGAAGGATGTAGAAGGTGGGAAGTGGGCAAAGGGAGGAAAAGTTTGACAAGGAAAAGAAAGGCAGGAGGAAGAGGAGGAGGACATGCTGTTACAAGGCAGTTCATAACGGTAACTAAGAGCGTAGCCTTTGCTGCCCAACGGACAGGTTCAAATTCCAACTCAGCCACTTACTAGCCATGTGACCTCACTGTCTCAGCTCCCTTACCTGAGACAGTGCAGATAGATACAGCTACCACAAAGGATGAGGTTTAGATAGATTATTATATAGAAAGCCCTTAGAATATTGTCTAGCATATAACAAGTGCTATATAAATGTTTATTTTTTTTATTTCTACTACTACCATAGCTACCACCACCACTATCATCATCAAAGCTGACTACTTCTAGAGCTTTAGAAATCTCAGGTTCTCCTTTTTCTTCCCCACTCCTACCGATGCCTCCCAATACCAGCCTTCCTCAGTCTCAGGCTTGAAGTGGGCAAGCCGACCACTGCGTGGTATACCAAGAGCAGAGAAGAGGAAATCCTGTTTAAGAGGGAGCCAGAATTATCGAAGCAGGAGCTTTGCCTGGAAAGGGAAGTACTCTAAGTTTCTGAGCCAACTGAGCTAGTAAAATGGAAACAGCATTGACTCCAGGACTGAACAAACGTGTTTTTAAGTTTCCGCTACTCAAGGTATTCAATCACTGTGAGTCCTGGTGTCCTTTTCTTTAATACTGGGTTACTGATACCTGTCTCAGAGAGGTGCATGTAGACAAGATACGACAACTGTATGGGTCGTGCCCAGCACAGGGCTTGGCACATTGAAAGCAATCAATAGTCATTTTTCATATAGTTATTGTTAATATTCAATGAGACATGCATATTCCCTTGGGCAGTTTCTGATGGTATGTGGCCCATGTCCACACTCAAAGGACCAACCAAATCTTTAGACAACTACTGGTTATAGTTTTGAGAGCCCAGGGCTGGTTTTGGGGTGGACAATAGTTAAAAGAGCTGAGGAGGGGTCCTGGCCCAGGCCTTTCAGCCCTGCTCCCTTACTACTGGAAATGCTCGGGGTCAGTATTTAACTAGTGGCAAATCCTGCTCCCTAGAAAAGATTAACATCATCTTTGGCTTAGACCCTTCTCTGCTTTTCTGAAAGCCAAGTACAAAAGTAGGCAGGCAATAGGGGCTGCCTATAGCACATGGAGATAGAGCTTGGAGTGCCTGGGCCCTGGAACAGAAAAAGAGCTTCAGCAAAGTTTTCTTAGGAAACTTTTAAGATCCATTCTTTCCAAAACATAAAAAGACTTCAGGCCCCAGGCTGAATTTCAGTGGAGTTCCTTGTCCCTTTCATGCCTCAGATCCACACCTGGGGCCCAAACCCAGCCAATATTTGCAACTTATTTTGAAAGAAGAAAATAGTCCTTGTTCCAAAAGAGTGTAGCTAATTTCTGTTTGAAGTTAATCATTACCTGACATTGAGCCAGTTCCAGTACCAAGTTGGAGCAGTTCTCTGTCCCCACAGCACCAAGACAGACCCCTACAGAGTCAACACTCTTGATCAAGCTGAATGATTGGATCACAGATTCCTTGGAGAGGGCAGACCTGATGTTATCCTCTCCATCCTCTTTGCCCCGACAATACCACAAGCTTTCTGAGTTAAACCGAACCTAAATCACTCTCTGAGAGATAGTGGTCCCACCCCAAGAAGCACATCAGAATCACACGAAATGATAAAATATCCACCCCAGGACACATTCCAGACCAATTAAATTTGAATCAGAACATTCTTAAAACTCCCTACTGGGCCTAATGTACATATAGGGTTGAAAACTTCTGAGTCACACTTTGGCCCAAGAACCTGAAGACCCAAGGATTAAATCAGAAGTCACCACCAGGGGCTTTAGAACCAAAAACTCAATTAAAAAGTTATAGGTTCTAATTCTGACTCCATTCTTTATCAGTTGTGGGGCCCTAGGCAAGTCCCTTGAATAATTTCTTCAACTACAGATGAGAACAACATGGTACCTACTTCATAGGATGGTTTTGTGATTGAAAAGAAGCAATGTATGTAAGGCATTAAGCACAGTGGACAGCAATATTCGAATGTCAGCTATCGCTGTGATATATACTTTCTTTCTCCCCTGGCCAGATACCCTTCTCTTCTAGGTTTCCTTCAGGGCTTAGATCAGTGATGCTGATAGTCTGGCCACACCTCCAAATCACCTGTAGAGCTCGTTCAAATGTCAATTCCCAGGTCTTACTGCAGGACCTCAGTAAACCTTAGGTGGAAACTAAAGTATCTGTGTTTTCCAAAAACTCCCAGAGCAGTTGTGATACAGAGTCAGGACTAGGAACCACCAAGCTGGAGCATCTTCCTGTGACTAGTATCTTAAGTCTATTGAAGGACAGAATTTACTCCCAATTAGATAACTGGCTCTATCCCCAGTGGTGATGTCATTTCTTGAGTAAAAAATAAAACAGACCCCAGTGAAGTCCTTGGGCTACCAATTGCCTATATTTGCCCTAAATGTTTGGACTTCAAGTGCAGGGACAAATCAACCATGAAGCTAACAAATTATAACTCCCATTGTAATTGATGAAAATCACTGTCTTGTTCAATTGTGTCTTCCTCTCATGTAGTATTAGAGTGGTTGCAGGCATTTTTGGGATGCAGCCAAGAACTAGAGTTGGGGGATATATTCAGTGTGGGTTTGGTGGGATATGTGGAGATTGGAAGGAGTGTTGATATTTATGATAGACATCTTACATGAAGAAAGATGACAGAAGGTCTGAGGGTACTGAGACATCAAGTAGGGAATGAGTGAGAGGGCTGGCCACTAGTAAAGATGGAGACGCCAAGGCCCAGAGAGGAAAAGTCACTCTTCTGAGGTCATATAACAAGCGAATCAAGAGTCAGGACAACTTCCTGAGCCAGCTGCTACCACTAAAGCAGCTTCCTCTCATTCTCCTCAGGCCTCTCATTTTGGCCTCCAATCATGAAACTTACCTTGGCTATAATACGGCACAAAGGAGCCCCCTCCTGAGTCAGGCTGAACAAGTTCCCAGTGGTGCATTCTGTGGTGTAGATATTGTCAGAGGCATCAATTTTTCTCACCAGTGCCTAAGAAAAGAGAGCAGTTTGATGGTTACTTCCTCTCACCTACCCTCTGCTCATCTTCTTTAATGAAATACCAATGGTTTCATGCTCTAAGAGGTCCCTAGAATTTATAATCCTACCCCATCCACCACCTCACTATGCGATGATGTTCTAACTTTGGGAAAGACATGAGTCAGCATGGGGTCTGAGCTACATTTCAGAAACATGGGATTGTTTCAAATCCCTGGGGCATGGACAACAAATGTGCCCTGCTCTAGTGGATCAGAAAATCAGTTCTCAACATTGATAATGGTCTCAGCAAGTACCCTTTTATTGTGCTACTGGCTCCTAAGGAGGACAGAAACCAGCAGTTAAATAAACAAACCATCAAGCTGAAAAACGAGTTGCTACAGCTATAACCAAAGAATCTGCTTATTTGGGGTTGTTATTAGCCAATGGGGAACTCCAGCTGGGTGATGGGTTCAGGTGTTAAGAGAAACACTACTCTACAGAGACCTACTGCTTGAGTGGGGGGACATTTGCATTGGGTGTCTGTCCAAGCCCAAACAGCAACACTGGGAGTCCTGTCAAAGAGTGGGTAAACTCAGTAAGGAAAGCCACTCTGGTCAAGGCTGAGGAACCAAAGGATAGCTAAATCTAAGGTGAGAGGGCTAGGAATGACTGAACATAGGACCCAGGGAGGCCCGGGAAGAAAAGCAAATGGAAAATTTATCAATAAGAACATTATTCCTAGAATAGTTTAGCTTATTTCTGAGAAAAAGCTTTTCACATATCTTGAAACCACTTGATAATCAGTCATTTACTCTGAAGTATATGATTCACTGATTATAAGTGATTTCTATCCGCTAATTAATGCTAGTTTCTTGAGTTTCTCCTGAGAGGTATGGAGATGGAGGTTGGGGAGAGTTGCCTTTGGGGGTTTCATGCAAGAAAGTAAGACCTCCAGAGATGGGTGCTCTGAGCAGCCACTTTTGCAATTTTGGTTGCCATGTTTATTTTGAAATACTAAATGGATTTGTTTCTAATTAATTCTGGTGTTATGGAAAAGACACTTAAAAGGAAATGAGCTCTGAGTTCTAGTCCAAGGTTGCCTCTTTTTTTAACATACTTTGTTGATGAGGAAGTGTATATGTGGTTAAAAGCATGGATTCAGGAGCCAAACTGCCTGGGTGAAAATCCTGGCTCTGCCACTTCCATCTATGTGCCCTAGAGCACGTAATTTATCCCTTCTACACCTCAGTTTCCTCATCTGCAAAACGGTGGACATAACAGTGTCTATCTCTTGTGGTGTTTGTACCCATCTACTAAGGTTGTCAATATATATAAAAGACTTCTAAAGGTACCTGGAACTGAGGAGCAAAATAAAATTCTTAGCAGTTTTTATTTTGTGATCTTGGGCAACTGAAATAAACACCCTAGTCCTCAGTTTCTCCATCTGTAAAATGATTAAAATTAAGGGAGTTTGAGGCTCAAGGTAAATGACTCTTCCTTTTTCTTCTTTATTCAAACTCATAGGATTCTCACACTAAGATAAAGTGTGTATTTAATCAAACTACATTAAATATAAAAATTTTACCTAAGATTTGATAGATGCCTCATGTAAGTTATTCAATAAAAGGTAAAATTAATAATCAAGATTAGTCACTGCAAATCTCTATAATGAAGGTATTTCTTAGAATCCTTCCTCACCTTTACCGGAAGCAGTTACATAAGTGATACTAATGCTCACATGAAAATGCAGATTTCGTATATTGGGGTCCTGTACCTAAATGATAATTACCTAATGTTCTTGATTAGTGTTTGCACTTGAAGCAAATTAACATTACATTAAACAATTCAAACCCAATGTCTTTTGCAATCACTTGCTACTATTAGACAATTTATGTCTAAGAATAATTTCTTTTAATGTCTATACACATATATACTGTAATTACACCCCAGATTTGTCTCAGTGAATCAGCTCTCTGACAATGACAAGTGATAAGCATCCTCTTCACAGGCATAAATTTGGGAAGATATAAGATCAAAGACTCCTCTAAAATTGTCAAGTCCCTAAATATCATAAGATGTCAGAGCTAGAAGGGTCCTCAGAAGTTTTGTCCTAACTTTATTACACAATTGAGGAAACTGAGACAAAGAAATCAAACCAAGATCACACATGTGGTACCTGGTGGAGTTGGACCTTAACCCTGTGATCTGACTTCCTGTTTTCAACAGTCAGTAAATTCATCTTCTCCAATGTTGGCAGGACCTCAGCTGGACTAGTGGAGGTGAAAGTATCAAGCCAAGGAAGCTAAACAGCCTCTTTAGCTTTCAGCAAATTGCAGTCCATTGGCATCTACAGTGCTCTGCCCTCTGGTGGCCAGGGCTCTTGCTGCAAGGAGCAGAGGTGAATGAGAGTCTCAACTGCTTCCACTCTGGATTCATCGTTATGTTCTTGCCAAGGCTGCACTTCCCCCAAGATGCTCCCCACTGGGACTGAGCACAGCAGGCTACTGGCACAGACCCATGACTGTGGGACAAGGCACTCCCCTAACAGGTGACTTCGACTTGAAAATTCTGAGTCTTTTTCTACTCAATTCTTCCTTTTTTCTCTCAGTTGCAACATAGTTTTGCTTCCTCCCATCTTTCCCTGTTTCCTCCCATTTTTCCTTCACTAGCATCTCTTATGGAATTCTGTCTTGGTGTCAGCTTCAAACTAACACAGTCTCTAAAACCAAGTTCTTTCAGGAAATCAATGAGGAGTTAGAGAAGTATCAAAAATTTACTTCACCCTATATCGTGAGAAGAGCTCGAAAAAAATGGAAACAAAATAAAGAAAAATAGACTGATTTGCTGAATGACAGATATATTTTCTTAAAAGATAGATCATGCAGATATGAAACACAAAAATGAGATATTGAAAATTAGGATAAAGAGATAAGAAAGTTCAGGGGATGCATGAAATTTAACTGCTTTAAATAAAGAATTCGAAAAGGAGGATAGATTTTTAACTGTTTCTCAACCAAAAAGAAGGAGTGGAGCTCAATGAAATTTATCAAGAGAGGTAAACTCTCAAACAGCAGCCTGGAATGAGTTCCTCAGAAGGAGCCAGGAAAATATGGTAAAGCTTCTTCCTAAAGCTTCAGGTAGAGAATCCATAGTTAGACATAGCTAGGTTAGCCCAGCTATGCAAAAGGATTCTGTAAAGGTGGGAAGATTTGACAGGGTGTGGTAGATTAATGATGGTCACAAACTCTTTGCTATTCCTCTCATAAAGAGGTGTGTTCTGATTTTCCTCCTTTTGAATATAGGTTGCTCTCAGTGACCGAAAGAAGCCAGCACTTGGTGGAATTGATGTTCTAAGACTTCTAAGGTGGGGAAGAAACCTTGAAGCTTCTTTTCAGAGTCCTGTTCTACTACATAAGATGTTTGATAACTCTGAGACTGTCGTGCGGTAGAAGCCATGTGTAGAATGCCTGATCAGTGCTCTCAGGTGCTCCCAGGCTACAATACACGTGATGAAGCTTTCTAAGAATCTCTGAACCATCTGCCAGCTGAAAACCACCGAGTGACCTCTGTTGGTGCCACCTGAAGCAGAAGAATCACTCAGCCAAGCCTTTTCCAAATTCTTGATCCTTAAAATTATGAGATATAATAAAAATAATTGTTGTTGGGGCTGTTTGTTGTGCATTAATAGAATTCTGGAACACAGGAAAAGACTATAGAGATCAGCATGAAATATACAAAGGATTACTAGATAAATTTCCAAGTGAAATGTTTTAAAAATGTGGATGTAGCATTGCCTCTATCCTAAGAGAACATATTGGAGAAAGTAATGAATTAGGACTCTGAGGAAAAGCACAGAAATATTGGACATACTCAAGAGAGTATGATGAGAAGATGTCTCCTGAATGGGAGTATCCAATTTAAGGAGGCAAATGTGGATAAGATCTCTAAGAACTGGAGGTTTGGGGCAGACCCAGACCTTGATCGATTTCATTTCTCTCAATAATGTAAATCCCAAAATCTAGAAGAGTTTTTTTTTTTGGAAAAAGCAAAAGAATGTGCCAGAAAAGAAAGAGAAGCCAAAGTGGGAAAGCTGATCAGTTCCAGCAACTGTGCTTTTTCTATGAGTTAGAGAAGGAAAGAAACTCACATGGGATGTAGGGTAAACTGTTAGAAATTCAGCTGAGTCTCCCTGAAAGGAGCAGAGGAAAGAGAATGCTGGAGGCAGAGTTCCTTACTGCAAAAAAAGATGTAGCAGGAAGAAATTCTACTCCAGGCTAAGATATTCAAAAGATATGGAAAGACAATGTCCTGAGAAGCATGCGACAGAAAGACTAGACCTTACTTGGCCCATAAGGGGCCAGACTGTCACAAGGAAACCCTCCCTTCAAGACTGAGGTCTCAACCCTAAGCAATTCTCTAGCTAGGGGAAGGGACAGTAGCCATCATGACACGGTGACACGGGACTACAGTGCCTTTGTGTCCTACGTCAGTTGTTTTTTGTTTCATTAATCTCTAAAGAATATTAAAAAATATGTAACCTCTTACACATTTTTAATTTGGCAGGTTAAATGTTTATCATAAGTTTAAAAAGCAAAGTTGGAAAGAATGTAATTTCCAGCAGATTGTAAATATTGACAAAAAATATAACCATTGCGTCACTCTTTCAGATGTGTTCAATAAAATCTAAATACCAAAATAACTTGATACCATCACCCATTTAAAAGTACAAGAATAATCTCCTTCTTCAACAATTAAACATTTTTCATCTTTTCTTTTTATCCTTAAACTTATATTCCCATTCCAATTCTCCCTCAGAATTTTATCTTAATGTAACACATTTAAGTTTTAAAGTGTTTTATTGTTCACCCTTATCATACTTATCATTGAAATTTGAAATTTTATTTCTTCTGACTAAAAGGCTCTCAGTATTTAAGAATAATATCTTCTTTGTTGAGTTACCATTACAATTATTATCATTACCGTTGGTAAAAACAACATAGATTATAAGTTTAATAAATAATTATAAATTATAAAATTAAAATGTTATTATAAATAATAGATCTCTTCATGAGATGAATGAGGTTTTTTATTCTTTTAAGGCTTTCTAATCCATCCACTTATTCATGATTAAATATTGAGTTACTGCTGTATTTTTAGGTGTAAATCCTGACAAATCTTGTTCCCATAAATCTATATAGAGAAATAGGAGTTATATATCCAACTTGGATAGCCAAGTTGTTCAACTCTTTGAGCATATTCTGAGTTATATAATCAGATAGCGATCTATCATCAAACATTATTTTTAATGATCTGCCAGCTGATAATTCCTCTAAATTAGTCCTCCTCTACATTGGTAAAAGCTAAGAATTGGAAACCATTTGACTTGCAAAAGCATTTATTACCCAATCATTAAAGTCATTCATTCATTATCTCAATTTCTGGGAAGACTTCCAAAAGTACTTTACCAAAGCTTATCAAACAACCATTAATTATACCCACTACTCTTTCACTTAGAGCACCTTGGGTTATCCAAATTATTCAGAAAGGATTAGGAAAATCAAAATATTATTAATTTCACTGCCAATACAATTTTTAAATCAAATATTTTTGTGTGTTTCAAATATGTTATACCAAAACCTTGAAGCTATAGCTTTTGCTCATCTAATTTGTGAAAAATACCCGCTCTATAAACTAATTGGCAAAGGCTGTTCTTTTAGTCAAGCCAATCAGCCAAGTTGACTTAACTTTATATCAATAAAGACCTGACTTCATTTTTAATTAAAAAATGTCTTGATATGTGTTTCGAGAAATACTGAAAACACTGACAAATAATTAATGGAACTCATTCTCTAAGAGAAAGTGCTAAAAACTGTCGATATTAAAATAATGTAGACCTAAAATGAAATTTAATTTATTTGTATATGTTAGAAAGCCAAGATAAAACAATTTACTAAATTTTTAATAATGCAAAGTAATGTGTAGCTAATATTGTAAATTAGTATAAATCTAGAAATATGATAAAAATGCGTTGTATTTCTTCAGTAAACAGGTGTGTATCTATTGAACTCTGGTGTTCCTTTCGGGGAATAGTTAAATAAGATCTAAGAAGAAAAAAAATCAAAAATTATTCAGTTATATTTAATAGCTCTCATGCTTAAACTTCACCATGTATTTAAAAAAGGAAAAATGTATTTACTGCTTAAATCTAATTAGCCCAGCTGCTAGCAATTAATTTTATCTTTTATTAGCAGGAAGTAGAAATTACTATAAATATTTCACTAAATGTTTTCACAAAATAGCCTTTAACTGCCTTCTTAAATAATGTGCACCAAATCTAAAAAACATGTAAAATTTGTATCCAATATATCTTTAAAAATTTGTTCGTTCTCAAAAATATTCCAGTTACATTTAAAAGATTCAGTATCATTTAGTCTTTGGCTCTTCAAAGACACTTTTCTTTATAGCTGATAACATAGAGTTGAATATGAAATGTAGCTGAAAGAAATTGCTGCATTTAATTGTCTGCTCAAAAAAGCTATTTTTAAGGTTTGATGTGTCCTACCAGTGTTCTCTTTGCTTTAAGGAAAATGTCCCTCAAGAGCCATGTACGATTTTGAGAATAAATGGAGACAGGAGGGGTAAGAGAAATTGGAAACTTTTATAACCACCCTTCCAATACACACACACACACACACACACACACACACACACACACACACACAAACTATCATATTTCTGAATGCAGAAAATCCCCACACTGGCAAAATATACAATTTCTAATGCCTTTCTCAACAGAAACATGTGTAAAACAGTTCATGGAGGCTTAAAGGTTTTATGATTCATGAATGAAAGGTTCCCCTTTGTGTGATCTCCGCACTCCCATTCCAAGGTTGGACAGCCAAGGAATGCACTGTAAGATTTGGGGTGTCTTTCTTTTGGAAAGTAATAGAAGGGCTATTAAAAACTCTGTGTAGTGTTGGGAGGATCATTTTAGGAAAAAAAAATTGGAGATCTGAAAATTAATTTTCTTAAAACCTTATATGTTTCTCCTGGGAAACCTCAGGGAATCTGGAGAACGCAGCGTGTTTGAAGCAGTTGGAAGACTACTGGCCTCAGTCACTTCAGGGAGCCCAAATCAATGCAGCCTGGGGTGACAGAAACACAGCATTTAGAGGGGAGCAAGAAAGTAAGAAATTTTGAAAATGCTGTATGGGACAGGATGCAAATCAACCAAGTTCTTCTGAAGGAGTTGCAAATGCTTAACTTTGCAGGAAAATGAAAACTTACCAAATGCCTATCAATAGCTTTACTCTCTGAGAAAGGAGACATTTTTCTCTCTTATATGGTAAATATTGGACTACAAATTAACCTATAGTGGATGCTTTCCCCCAGAGAATGTATGTTAATAAACCCTTGTGAACCACAGACAACGGACATAAACTGACTGACATCCCGCCACAGCTGCATCCAGGATGGTTTTGCCTTTGGCAGCAAGGACAAAGTCCTGGGACAAGATGTTGCCTGGAGCCCCTGAATTATTCCTAAGGATAAAGGGATTCTGTTTTTTACTGCTGTTATTTTTACTTTGTTTTCTTTTACTTTATTTTCTCCCAGGGAACTTTAAAATGAGACAGGAGACTATATTAAAATTTTGGACATCTTTATAGTTCTCAACTGGCAGGTATGTTTGGATTATCTTTGTGTTGCCATTTAATCACATTGCAGCCTCTAATTACCTATATTGGACAACATAGCTGAGCAAAATCCAAGAGTGGGAAATAAGTCAGGAAAGCAAATTTTGAGCTTTAGTTACAAATCCTCCTTAGAGTTAATTTAATGAACATAATATAATGAATCATATCTGAGCCTGCTGGGAGCAAAGTCTAAGTTGCCCACTGTGATTCCAGAAGGATCCACAAAGAAGTAGGAGTTGTCATGTGGGGGAAATGGCTTCATGAAGGTGGGAAGGGACTGCCCCATAGGCAGCTAACCTCCTCCTCGAAGGGGCCCAGCCACACCCCTGCCTGGCCATAGCCTCATGGAAAAAGGCCAACAGATAACAGGACATGAACTGTGTACTACTAAAGGGCAATACTGGGTCCCCACTCCTGTTCTCGTAGGAAAGGTTGTCAGCAACATTACCTCTGCTGGCTTCACTCCCTACCCTCCATGTCACCTTGCTGAGAAGGTAGAAATGAGTAAGTGAGTTTGGAAGAAGAAACTGAGTATGTTCAGCTTGCTTCCTGCCCCTCTTCTCTTAGAAAGTGTCCCTCTGGTTTGGTTTTATCACGCCAAAGACACCTGCTTGTCCCTCAGGTGTCTTCCCTATCTCAGTGATGGGCAGTTCCTAAAACATCCCCTTCCACTGCAGGGCAGCCCTATTGTTTCGCAAACTCCTTTTCACATGCAACATCCTTTAGATTCACTCAAGGGGCCTGAGGTCCTTCTCTTCTTCTCAAAGAACTTTGGAGGTAGCAGAATGTCCATCTTTAGAGTAAATGTCCCCTGCTTCTCCACCTGTTCTCCACATACCTGAATCTTCAGCCCTTTCCCATCCTCCTAGGAACCTCCTCTGAGCACAGTCATTGCCAATGACACATTTGGAGTCTGGAATAACATTCTAGAATGGAGCAGATCAGTGCAGAGGAGTGCCAGGTTATCACTGCCCTTGTCGTAAGCACCGTTCCACTATGCACTATTTCGGAGGGGCATGGAGATAGGGAGTGGGGAAGTGGGAAGAACACTGGTCCTCTGCTCAATAGCCTAGATGGCTCCCTAGTGGAAAGAAAAAGATGTTTCCCAAATTGCATTTTCTGAAACAACAGCATCCCAGAATAAATGAATAGGTGCTTTTTAAGAATAAAAAAGAGCTATGACTATGTAAGTTTGGAATATTCTGCTTAATATTTGTTCATTAATAAATTAAAAATAAAATTAATAAAGTAAATATTTATTGAGTGCCTACTGTATGCCAAGTTCTGTTCTAGTCACTAGATATATATCCACGAACAAAACACAGTAAAATCCCTGTCTATGGAAGCTACAGTTCAAATAAGAAACACTGTGAATGTGTGAGGACCTTTTAGAAAACTTTCGATACATAGCCCAAAAAGTCAATAGGCTTTTAGCAGCCCAGGGACCTTTCCCAGGATTCTGTGACCTAGAGCATCAACGAGACACCCTACCCTTTCGCCCCCTGGTAAAAGAGCTGATGGCTACTTCCAAACCCAGCTGGCTTCCGGTTACAATCCAGCTGAACTCTTCTATGTCAGCCCTTTTAATTGATCTTAGTACTTCCAGGCAAGAGAGTACATAAATGGCATAAAAAGCATGAGTGAGCTGAGCCCCCGCTCAAAAATTCCTCCAGGCTCCTCTCCTCCCCACTGCTAACTTCAATATCCTCACTCATCTCTCCCTCAATCTCTTCACCCAGTTTTGGCCCTCATATTCCACTGAGTCCCTCTGGGACTTGATGGTTCAGTTTGGGACACTGGTCCCATCTTGCTCCTACATGTGACTGTCAGCATTTGCTCATGAGCTCTAGATGCTGGCCTCAGTACCCCAGCCCTGGCCCTTTCGTTTCCTTGTCCCACACTCTCAAAACAGGGAGAGTGGACCCTTCTGTATTGGGAGGGTGAGAATGCATGGGGCCAGCTGCACTATCCAGCAGGTGAGCCAGGTCTGAAGGACCTGTGCCTGTGCAAAATGAGCCAGCCACACAGGAAAGAGAGAAAGCAAAGTCTGGCCTCAGTAGAGAGGCTGAATTTGGAGAAAAGCCAGCATGGAAAGGGATTTGTTATTTGTAGAAGGCTTTTATTTGGTGGTGGGAAAAGAATGGCAAATATGTAACACAGTATTTCTGTAACTATAAATAACATGTAAATACCTTTTATAATAGAAACCTTATGGAATCTGCTTTTCTGGGAGGCTTTTAAAATAGGAAAAGGCAAGAGAGAGAAATATTATGTATTTAGCCCATACTTTGTACAAAGCACTTTCCGTATGTTGTTTGCTTAGTCCTCTTACTTTCTTTCTGAAGGTTTGTACTTTATAGATGAAGGAAATGAGGCTAAGAGGTTGAGGAACTTAACCAAGTTCCCATGGTGAGCCACAGTTTGAAAGCAGTACTTCCAGAACCTCCACTCTAGAATCAAGCAGGAGCCTGTCTAGAGGCAGGACCTGGACTATAAGTCTTTCTAGGTTCTTCTCTATTACCAGGATTTCCAGAATCAGCTTGTTCCCTGCAAAAGCCTTAAGTCTTTCAGGATGATAAAAATCCAGTGTGTGCTCTGTGGACAGTACTCAACAAAGGAGATTTAAGGTGGTGGGGACAATACTGAAAGTGCAATTGAGAGATGCCAGGCTCTGCCGCCATCTTGCTGTGTGACTTTAGGTAAGTTTCTGCTCTCTCTGGGCTCCAGTTTTTTTATCTAGAAAAACAGAGCTAAACTAACTGCTTGGGAAGTCTGTGCTCCCCTCTGATGTTCATGTCTCTTAAGTGCAGGAGTTCACTTGGGTGGTCAGAGGAGAATGTCCCCCAAGAAAGACCACTTTAGAGCTTCCCCCAGCCTGGCCCAGTTCTTCTGCCCACCCCCACTCTTCACAGCCCAGCCTGCACTGACCTGCACCTCCCGAGTCAGGGCCAGCTCCAGCAGCTGGCCAAAGTGCTGGCCCAGCATGCTCAGGGTCTCACTCACGCAAGCTTTCATTGACTTCAGGACATGCTCGTTCTCAACCTGGAGGCACCTGGGAAAAAGAAACCATGGGGTGGGCTGCTAGAAGGGTCAGAGCATTGCAGGGACCAGATCTGGGCCTGCTGCAGGCCTGGTGGTGGTGCAAGTGACCCGCAGAGAAAACATCAACTCCTGGGGAGTCAGAGATGGAGTAGTCCATAGCTGGCTCGTCCATTGGCCTCCTAGCATTCAGATATGCACTGGCCTGAGATGGGAGCCAACAGTACATGTCACCAGGAAGAAAGGCCATCAGAAAGCAGCCGAATCTTACCTCTGGGCTTCTCCTTGGGAGAACCTGCCACCATCACGGCCAGGTTCTAGGAGTGGGGGAGGGGAGCTGGGCGCTGCAGAGGAGGGGTCCTGGAGCGCCAGGTATGCCGGTGCTCACTCTAAAGGTGTATGGCAATTCCTTTTAAGGGGTGGCTGCCTACAGTGTTCAAAAAGGAGAAGGATTTTCTCCCCAGACAGGAAAAACAGCTGGGGATCAGGCTCAAATGTACTCCTATGGCCTGAGAACTTTCTACCCTGAAAGGCCAAAGACCCCACAGGGACTCCAAGGAATGCCAAGTTCCAGAGTTTCCTTCCCAGGCATGGGGGCTGGAAAGGGTGAGCGAGAGTGTCAACAGGTGTGTGTACATGCGAGATTGAGTATGTTATGTGTCTGAGTGTAAACGATGTATGTATATGTGTATGAGATACAGAGAAGAGGGTGTGAGTGTATTTCTGTGATTGCATGAGTGTGTGTTTATATATCTGTGCATGAGCAAGTGAGTGTCTGTGGAAACCTTGTCTATGCGTATGTGGGTATGAGGGTATGAGTGTCTGCTTTCACCTTGCCTTGACTTTGGGGATCAGAGGGGCTTCCCAAAGCTGTGGGAAACCCTGTCCTTGTTACCAACACTCAAGAATCCTTTCTTCCTATGCCTGGGCCTCTCGTCAGCCTTTTACATTTTCCCTAGGGCTTGGAAATGGGGCAGAAAATCCCAAGGAAGTCTTTCAAGGTTGCTGATAAAATTTAGCAAAAGGAAACTCCCCGATCACCTCCAGCACCCCTCCCCACTCCCACTCTTCGTCTGAGAGCAGATGCCAGCCCTTCCCCCTGCCTAAGAACAAGCTGACAGACCCTGTCCAGATTTACCCATTTTCCAGATTTACCTCTCTGTGACTGCTGAGAGCTCTGAGCATTTCTCCATTAACAGCTTCTCAATCTGTAGAAAAATAGATCATTATTTTTCAATTCAATAAGCATTAGTTGAGGACCAGTTGCTGACTGGGCCTCCTGGGGCATGAAGATAAAGAATCAAATCATCTGATTTGGGAAACAGGCACATAAACTATAACACAGTGTAATATGGGTGGCAAAATAAATCATCATCAGCTGCTTTGGGAGCTTGAAAAAAAAAAAACTGAGCAGTTAGTTATGCCAGGGAATCTGGGAAGCTCAGAGAGGAAGGGGCATTTGAACTAGGCTTCAAAGCATGAATTGAAGTTTACTGTCTGCAAAGTAGAGCGAGGAAAATGGTAAAGCACTAAGGTGGAAAACAAATGCCAAAGGAAAAAGAAACAATAAGGGAGATTTTCAATGGTTCACTTGGGCCTGGAGAAGAAGATTCAAAGTCATGGGCTTTACAATCAGAAAGGCTTCAGCTGAATGATGCTTATACCATTTACTATATAACTTTGGGCAAGTTATTAAGCTCTCTGAGTTTCTGTTTCCTTCTCTATAAAAATAATAGTAGCTAATATTTTAATTCAACTGTTTTTAATGTTTTACATGTAATAACTCACTTAGTCCTAACAACAGATCTATAAAATAAATACTATTATTATATTCATTAGGATGATGGAACTGGAGCACAGAGAAGTTAAGCAACTTGCCAAGGTCACACAGCAGAGCTGACATTTAAAGCCAGGCAGTATGGCATGAAAGTAGGTATACGTAACCATTGCAGAGCCTCTCATAGTTATGTCTACTTCAGGGGTTATGCAGGGTAAATGAGATGTACATAAAAAGGCTAGCACAAATCTTAGCACAGAGAACATACTCCATAAAGTTCTTTACTGTCTTCTCTGTTTTATTGGAAGAGGAAGAAAGTCCCTGGGGCAGGAAGAGCTCAGATGCCACACAACTCAGACTCACTCTTCTAGAAGGCATCCCCGTTGAAAGTGCCCACCAACACCCACCCCAGGGCAACTAACCTGGTCCATCTCCTGTGAGGAGCTCCTGCTGACAGCACTATACTCGCTGACCATGGAGCGGGCGTGGCAGGTCAGACGCACGCTCATGCTGTGGACGCGTGCCCAGCGGTCCTGGGCCAGCTTCTGCCCAATCCTGCGTAGCTCGGTGCTGATGACCCAGCCCCACTTGAGCAGGAGCTGCAGGGGGTCTCCAGGGCCAGGGCCACCCGCCAGGATGAGGTCACCTTGTGCATCCTCCTCCAGGCTGATGGGCTTTGCCTGCAGGACGCACATGCACTCGCACTCGGTCATGAGCTTCAGGTCTTCCATCCAGCGCTGGACCGAGTCCACCTGCATCAGGTGCAGCCTGCAGCCAGAGAACAGCACCATGATTGCTACCAATACTCCACAACTGCCAAAGGTTTCAGTTCCAAGCCACCTAATGTTTACTGAACACCTACTATATGTTCATCACTGTTTCTTGCATTCACTTACTTTAATCCTCTTACTTCTCATTATGTTTATTTCACAGGTAATAAGACTAAGGCACAGAAGGTTTGGGAGCAGATGACAAGACAAATAACAGGCTATAATAAGTCTGCAAAATAGCACATCATCTTTACAATAAAAGGGAACTAGATACAGCACAAATGTGAAATATTAGTTTTGTTAAGTAAGCTATGGTACAGCTACTTGGTTGTATACTGTGTACTTGTTTAAAATAAGGGTTTCTAAAAATTTATAGCAAAGAAAAATGTGTGCAGTAATAAAGTATGGAAGGCAGTATGCAAAAATGTAAAAACACAATTATTACTATTATGTTAAAAAGCTGTGGCTAGAAAAATATTTAAAGAAAAGATTAAAATGCTTGTGTTTTTTTTATTGGTGGTGAAACTAAAGACTTTTATTTTTTCAACTTTTTTTCTAATTTCCAAAGTTTCTATATGGAGCATGTATATTACTTTTGTAATGGAACAAAATTATTTAGTACAATAGTGTAAGAATATAGATCCCGAGATCTTTATCAAGTAAAATTCACTCTAAAACTCAGTCAAATAAGGTTCAGTAACATCCTCATTAATGAAGCATTGAAAGTTTGTTGAGTGCCTCATAGTTAATAGCATATAAATGGCAGGCACTGCAGGAAAAGTAGAGATGAACACGCCAAGCCTCCACTCTCATGAAGTTTTGATCTGCCTAAAGAACCAAGACAAAGTAGTAAAAAACTTAAATATGACATAATTCAACATCATTTGAAGATTACAACAGAAGACGTACACAGTTAATCATTAAGGCTGGGCTCAAGTCCCTTTGCCTTTGGCTTGCAACAGTCCTCAAACTAGTATTTCTGTCACTAATCTTGCTGCCTCATCACTCTCCCCCTGCTACCAATCATTCACTCATTCAACAAATAGGTACTTGGCATCTACTATGTGCCAGTACTGTTCTAAGCCCTGGGCTATAACGGTAAACAAATAGATAAAATCATTTCCTTTGTGAAATTTACATTCAAGTAAGATAACAGTCAACTTTCAAATTAATTTTCAAAATAAATAAGTAATGCATGTAATATGTTGGAAGTGGTAAGTGCTATGAAAGACAAGAGAAAACAAAAGAAGAAGAGTGCTAGGAGTGGAAAGAGGAGTAGGCGTCGCAATTTAAAATAAGTGGATCAGAGAAGGCTCACTGAGAAAGAAACATCTGTGCCACGACACAAGGGACATGAGGGAGCAAGCCATGTGGATATCTGGGGGCAAACTGTTTCAGGAAGAGAGAATAGCAAGGGCAAAGGCTCTGGGGCACCAGTATCCTAGATGAATGAGGAAGAGCAAAGATGCCAGAGCCCAGCAGGCAGAGAGAAGGATGGAGGACATGCAGTGAGAGCAGTGGAGGGCAGCAGGTGGGGGCAGAAATGGTAAGGCTGTGTAGGACAAGGTCAGGACTTGGCTCGTATTCTGAGTCAGACAGCACACAAGGGGCACTGATGAGGCCAACTAGGTAGAGCAAATGTATCACACAGAACTGAAATTATAAACTCTTGCTCCAATTATAATGGTTAAGATCATGTCTTCACATTTACTGTTATTTATTGAGAAAGAGCAGGACTTTCCGAACAATGCAACTGCTTGACTATTAGGCTTTTAAATGTAATTTTTAACCTCAAAGCTTATAATATTTAACCAGGAAAATTGTACACATGGTTTCTTAAAGCAAATTGCCTTTTAAATTGTTAAAAACAAAAACTCACCAATGACCTTTTTCCCTCTCCCTTCATGAAAATAGCTATTATATTTTCTAAAAAGAATTATATATACACATATATGTGTGTGTATGTATATATATGCACACATATATATGCACGTGTGTGTGCGTGTGTGTGTATAGGGAGAGGGGCAGGGAGAGAGACAGAGAGAGAGAGAGAGACAAAGAAGCAGAGACAAAGTCACCTGAAATCACAGCACCCTGCTGCCCAGTCCATCTTTATGAATTCAAATTTAACCTTATATAAGTGAGATTATATCACATACTCTTTGATTATACACAATTTCCACTCTTCTACATCTTATTATCACTCTCTCAATCCTTCATTCTGTGGAATGGATCCCCAGGAGTAGAATTGTAATTTAATAGCTGTTTCCTTAATGGCTCCCCCAAAGCAGCAGTGCTTCCCATTTCCCCCACGATATAGCACACACATGTGCACACACACACACACACACATACACACACACGTATAGTTGCTCCTCTCCGGTGTGAGTCCTCACTGCTCCCCTGCACCACTGCCTCCTGCACTAGTCAAAATTCCTGAGGCTTGGATAGGTGGCTTCCAAGATCTGGCCCAAGCCTCCCGTCCCGCACCTGTCCCTTTTCCATCTCCTGGCCTCAGCTCTTAGCATCCTGCCATAAACATGTGCTACACTCCAGGCACACTTAACTTTTTTATTTCCCAAACATATCACTCTATTTTACAATCCCTTGTGGCCTTGCACAGACAGTTCTTTCAGACAGGAATCCTCTTTCTTTCTTCTCTACCTGGATAGCTCCTACTCAGCTTGCAAGACCCGCCTCTAATGTTACTTTCTCTGAAAAGCCTCAGTCAGAGGTCATCAGCTGCTCCCCAGGGTCTCTGTACCTCTTTGTGCATCCTCCATTAGCACTAATAACATTCTATAGTAATTGGTGTGTTCGTTTGAACTGTCCAAGTCCTGTGAGGGACAGCCCCTCATATCTGGTTTATTGCCAGTGCCCAATATATACCAGCTACCCAGTGAATGTACACCAGTGAATGAGTGACAGGTATTTAATGCTATACCTCTGCAGAAGACTCCATGTGTTTCTATCGCTCAGGCTACCCAGAGACTGCCCCAACATGAACATGATTGGAAAGCAGAAGTAGAAAATGGAAAACTATATGATCAGCATGTTCTAGAGATAGAGAACTGGGAGGCAAACTGATCTAGGGTATTTTAAAAGGCAACAAATGAACCAGTCACTCACTCACTGAGTCTTTCATTCCATAAACACTTTGCAGTGGATATCTGTTGCTTTTGGCATCTCAGCATCCTTCCTCTTTCTTCTGTTGATAGCAAAGACAAGTTACATTCAGCTGTCTCCTGGGCTTCAGCTTTTCCCTTCTCTTTGGGAAAGATTTCTTCTCCCAAACATAGGAATAGTTCCTCAGAGGTCATGTCTGTGCTATGAAAATGTCCCCAGCAATAATTGGCAGTTGATCCTCGGGTGGGCTCCTGAACCAAGCTGCACTAATCCAATTCCCTCTCCCTAAATTGTGAAACTTAGAGCCAGAGTTGCAGAGACTGGAGTTATTGAATATGGGTCATGTTCATGACGGCAACTTCAGTTAGGGACTGGGGAATAAGTCCAAGGGTTAGTTTCTATTGCTGGTAATGAAAAGAACCATTTCTAAAACCCAAGTACACAGATAACTGAGCAGAGTTGAGTCAGTGCCATCCCTTAGAGAAAAGGTTTTCTGGGAATTCAAAGAAGGGGGCTGTCCCTACCAGCTGGAGATCAGAACTGAGTAGGATCTGGACATGTAAGGACAGTGGGAGCATATTCCAGAGCAGGGCAGACAGTGGGACAATGAGGAGTTCAGTTGGGCTGGAATTATATATTCTGGAATAAGAAGGAGCGGTGAGAGGGAAAGC
The DNA here is from genome assembly GCA_028627145.1 of Eidolon dupreanum. NCBI lineage: Eukaryota > Metazoa > Chordata > Mammalia > Chiroptera > Pteropodidae > Eidolon > Eidolon dupreanum. The sequence goes on from CM053510.1 coordinate 29,678,441, forward strand.
AGGAAAGGTGGCCCAGGACTCTGATCTTGAGAAGCTTTGAATACCAGAGTCAGGGTTGAGCATTTATGCTGAAAGTTCTGAGACACTATTGCAGGGTGACAGGGCAAAGAGACAAGGGTCGTAGGGGTGAAAGACCACTAGAGTATAGCACCTGGCACAAAGGAAACTGTGGTGCTGGGGGCGGTTCTCAGCATGTCTCCCTGGGGAAGAGCTCTAGGACCCTCAGGTGGGAGATAGTCACACCCCATTACTTCTGAACAGGATGGGAAAGTGCCATGGAAGTGCCAGGAAGGGAGAAAAAGGTAACCAGAGCCACCAGAGTCCCACTTAGATCCCAAACTCACATTTTTGTCACTCCCTCCACCCCCATCTCACTAGGAGGCATACTCAGTTCTTGCTCTTTAAGATCTTTAAAAATTAGAAAAAAAGTGGGATTTCAGACACTGTGTTAATTAAAATCCTAACTGATTTATCACTCTGCTGGTAAGAGAAATGGGATGACAAAACTGTTGATTTCTCCAGTATTTGTGCCTGCTTATACATGTCTGTTTGTAGATATGAACTCATCTGGGTATCTGTTTATATTATCTGTATGTCTGCATGTGAGTTTATGTATCTCTACCTGTGCAAATACTCTGATGAGTGTGTTTATGGGTCTTGCGTCAGATACACTCGATGATTAAAAACCAATGAGATGGTGCTTGAGCATGGGCTATACTTAGTGACTCAATTCCAAAGAAAAGAGTACAGAAAGTGGAGAAAAAAGTAACTTTGCAGTAAAGAAACTGCAAACACCACTTAACCAGTGATCAAAGTGAACCTCTCCACTTGATAAGCCGTGTTGACAGCACGTACCCCTGATATGATATGATGAGAAGGACACTTCACCTTTGTGGCATTCTTCCCCAGAATACATAACCTCAGTCTCATCATGTGAAAGACATCAATGACCCAAACCGAGGGACATTTTACAAAACACCTGACCAGTACTCCTCAAAACTGCACTTGCTTGTGTAAGACATGACGATAGGGGGAACTCAGTATGGGGCATGTGGGAATACCCTGTACTATCTCTGCAACTTTCTACAAATCTACAATTATTTTAAAATTTAAAAGTTCCTTTAAAAAATACAGGGTTTGGGGAGGAAGGAAGAGTCTAGATGACAGGCCTGAGGATTTTTTATCCCATCCCACTGAGAAAACATTTCACCTTCCTTGCTTCTTCCCCAATCAGAAGCACAGGCTGAGTCTGGCTGTCTCTCTGGCTTGTGTCATGTGCCCTGCAGAAGGTAGACCTAGGAAACCCAAGCCCCACTGAATGCGTGGGTGGAACCTGGCTAAGAGGCCAAGAGTTGAAGCTTCCTCAAAGAACCTGCAAGTGAGAGAAAAGAGGTTCCCAGTTGGGCTAGGGGATAGAAGTTGTTTTCTTGGGGAAAAGAAACACAGCAAGCCTAGCTAGCTTCGTCTTCCAGTAGGCCCCATTATCTGCCCTTGAGCCCACCAGTGGCTTAATCCTAAGGGAGCCTCTTGCTCAGCTGCCTCAGGGAGGCCTCCCTCTGGCAGAGTCAGGCCCTCAGACTGGTTCATGAGCTTGCTTCCTCCTTAGTTGCCTGAACAGGGCTTGAAGCAGAGCTTCCTTGGGAAGGAATAGCCTATTGTGTAAGGGCCTGGGGCATAAGAGGAGCGTCTGCAGGCCAAGGCCTCACGTCAGCACGCTGGGGTGGAAAGAGCTAGCTCTGCTTCTTGTAATGTGTGTGACCAAGGACAGGCCGCTGCTACTATTTATTTTTTCCTGTTTCTGAAATTTTTATTGAAAAAACGTATGTACATAAAAGTGAACAAATCATAAAATCGAGTTGCAGCTCAATGAGTTTTCATAAAATCAACACATTCATGGATCCAGAAGCCAGATAAAGAAACAGAATAGCACCAGCACCCCAGAAGTCTCCCTGTGCCCCCGATGGTACTCGCCTACCAGGACCACCAGCATCCTGACTTTTGACGATATACATTAGTCTTTTGAGTAAGTTTCTTAACCTCTCTGAGGCTCGATTGTCCATCTATAAAACAGAGATAATAATAAAACCTTTCATACCAGGTTAATAGAAGAATTAAATTATTATTATTTTTGTAATGAAAATATTTATTGAATACAAATCACCAATTTAAAATAAAACCTAGCTGTAAGCATTTTGTTGTTGTTGTTTGTTTGTTTTTATGGTGACATTGGTTAATGAAATCCAATAAGTTTCAGCGATACACTTTAACAGTAAGGCATATACATTTACACTGTGTGTTCACCTCCCATAGTTAGATTTCTTTCTGTCACCACATATTTGATCCCATTTTAAATTAAATGGTGAATGTAAAGGGCCTAGGACATTGCACATCCCACTTAGGTCCAAGGCCAACTCTGATCAAGACAAGGGAGGACATCAGGGGCTTCTGGCCTACCAGGAGATGGAGGGCAAGATGGGCTGACTATTCAAGGCATGGCTATACCTCCCACCCAGCCTAGCTTCTCCCAGCATGCTTTGCACCCAAGCTGCCCAAGTTACAACTAAACTATTAAGATATTAATTGTGTTTAGCTAAAGAGAGAAAGAGAGAGAGAATAGGAGAAAAAGCAGTTTTGAAGTATCAGGAAAAGGGAAAGTAGATAAAAGCCATCAATAACAATAATTAATATTTACTGAACTCTTATAGTGCCCCAAGGATTGTGCACCTATCATGCATTATTTTATTGTCACAATAGCATGATTAAGTGCACACCCTTATTGTCTTCATTTTACAGGTGAAAATACGAAGATGTAGAAGATTTACAAGACTTAGGAGAACCAGAACTCCCTGAAAGCAGCCTGATTTCGAAGACTGTATACCTACTGACCACACTATACAGTTTCTCCACCTGTCTCTCTTCCATCAGACTTTGAGATATCCTCAAAGGCAGGCACTGTCTGATGTATTTCAGCATCACCAGCACTCAGCACAGAGTCTGACACACAGTAGGTATCAATAAATATTTAATCGAATCAAGTAAACCAGAGTCTGCCTGGGAAACATGGATTGTAAGCTTTGTCACGCCAGCTGAAAATATTTTCTGTACTTGCAGGGTGTTACTCAAGATAAGCATGAGTACCCTGGCCTGGTACATAGGAACCTCTTGAACTCACCCCCTCCTCCATTTTGGGACTACATTTCAGGAGATACAAATTCTGTCTTTGGCTGTGATGTCAGGCAAAGTATAGGTAAGTTCCCTGCACTGTGGTAAAAGTTTGAGAGTTGGGCAAAACACATGATAATAAAATTGTTTTGTTGCTTTAAAAAGAAATACTTGAAGCAGTTATCACTAGAACCAGAGAGACCTTTTGAACAAGTCATGTCATTGTGCCAGCATTCCTATATTCTACTAAAGCAATGTTCTGGTTAGATAGAACTTAGACCCTTAGCAACCACTGTCCCAGTTCTCAGAACTTACAGGTAAATGGTTTTCTGGTGAGGTGTGGGTGTATATACTCGAACCCTGGGAAAATGGTTGAAGGGAAATCTGAGCTCCTAGGGGAAGTGTGTGTCCACACATGGTGCCAGTGACAAACATAAAATATTCTCAACCAGTTCAATAAGCAGTGTCTCTTAGGTGGTCCCCAGTCAATCTGATTTAATGAAACGCATTTGGTGCTGATCATGTGTCAAGCCTTGTGCTGGCGGTCCCCGTCTGTCCTTAGGAAGCTTACATGGTCGAAGAGGAGAGACAGACATAAACAAATGTAACCTGACCTCACTCTCATTCCAACATGATGCACTATAATTCTCAAGTATTTCCAGGAGTCCCCAGAGTTCATCTCCTGTATATTCCTCTTGAAAAAACTAGTTGTCAACCACAAGGTGGCATTGGATGATTGGATGATTCTGTCATCCTTTCTTCCTTTAGCACCCTTACACTGGCTGCTACTCTAGTTTACAGGTCCTACTGGTTCCACCTGGCGTGGCTGCCTTTCCTTCTGGGTAATGTCATGCTGTCTGGACTCCACTAGACATCTCAAGCTGTTATAGTCACCACTCCCCTTACAAATATATATATTTGCTTAGAATAATCCCTGACAGGCAATGTTATATGTGTTAGTTATTATTAGAGAGCAGTTTTAATGAAATAAGTTGTATTATTAGAACCTAGTTACTTAAATTAAGAGACGTAGAAGTCTAGAAAGATGGCAGGGGTGGCAGCATAGTTTTTCAATCTCTCCAAACCCTCACATAAAAATTGACAGAGCAATTAGATAACAAAAAACCCATGGATAATATTTACAACAAAGCTAGATGATAAAATATCCCCCACAAACCTCAAAACACAAACAGATGGGGTGAGCCACCCATAGCTACAAGACCTGCTCAGTATCATCTGCATGAGAGGAAGAAGAAGGAAGCAATAAGGTGGCCTCGTATGAGTATGAGAAAGTAGAACACCAAAGTAGCCACTGGGTATTTATTGGAAAGCACAGTCGGACAAGCTGAGAATAATAGCTGAAACTAGGAGGAGAATCATCTCTTCAATATCAGGCAAGTGCAAGGCATCTGCTATGAAGTCTCAAAGCTGAGCCAACAGGAATCTACAACATAGTGCCACACTGAGAAGAAACTTCTGGAAGTAGAATCAGAATTAGGCAGGACAAGGACAACAGAGACAAAGGATGTTGAGATCAGTGTGAGGGGCAGAAGCAGAGTCAGGAACTCTCAGAATGCAAAGCACCAGATTTTTGAACCCCAGAGAAAAACAAAAGATGATGGAGTTCTATGAACTTAGTACAGCTTTCCTGAACCCTGCCTCTCTCTACAGGTTCATGGTGGTGGCAAAGATGTTGAAGAATAATCATTCAAGATAATTAAAAAGATAAAATCAACAGGACTTGGATATTAATCCATATGGATGATGAATGACTGGAAGTAGTCAAAGAGGTTACCCAGATTTTTTACTTGAGCAACTGAATGAATGGAGAAACAAGGCCAGAAGACAGGAAGATGGGTTCAGTTCGAGATGTGTCGAGTCTAACGGGCCCATTGTCCCTCCCTTTGAAGATGGCCAATCTCTATCATAGACTGAGCCTCCAAAAAAACTGCATTCCAAACACTTCCTTGCACTCCCAGCATCCATGCAGAGTGGGCAGCCTACACTCTCACAAGTGTAACTCTGAACGTTCATTCATTCATTCAATAAATATTTCCTTAGTACCTACTATGTGCAAAGAACTATTCCAGCTGCTTGGCATATATTAGTGAACATAAAAACAAACATCCCTGCCCCTGTGGAGGATAAATTATAGCAAGTTAAAACAGGCAATAATAAATATAATAAATATAAAAGTATGTATATGTTAAAAGCTGAAAATTTCTATTAAAAAGTAGAGTCGGAATAGACGAGGACAAGACTGTTTATGTCAGAGGCAGGGAGGTAACTGCCATTTTAAATAAGTGGTCAGGGAAGACTCTTTGAGAACATCAGAGTTGAGCAAACACTTCAAGGAGGTGAGGGAATCGACCGTGATAAATTATGGGTACTGAGCATTCCAGAAAGAAGGAACAGATGATGCGAGGTGGGTGTATGCCTGGTTTGTTGGAGAAACAGTATAGAGATGAGTGGGCTGGAGTGGAGGGAGCAAGAGAAAGATTAGTAGGAAGTGTCCTCAGAGAAAGGACTTGGGCTACATGATGTAAGACCTTGGAAACCATTGCAAGCACTCTGAGCTTCACACTATAAACAGAAATTTCCTTCTGGAGTTATCTGAGGAATCTCGTCCGGAAGTCATCTGGGTCCACATCCCCCCTTATGCCTTTCTACACCCTACCTGGAAGGCTCTCTCGCTAAGGGCTTTGTAAAAACAACATATAGATTAATTTAGAATGCCTTATCCTCTGCTTTGCAGTGAATTATAAACTGTTTACTAAATAGTTAACTTAACATAATTATTTGTGTAACAAGCTGTAAATAACTTACAGTGAGGTTAGGGTATTAGCTTCCAAACCTCCCTCACTAATGCACCAGTAAAGCCCTGGGCAGTTATGACTAAAGGAAATATTGCTTCTCTGATCTTGCTCAAATCTTCCAATGTTTTCATTGCCCTGCTTCTGGTCCACTTCTGAATCCCACACTGAGCTGCACCGATACAAGTCTTTCTGTGTATCGGGGCTTTTGTGTAAAGGGCAAAGAATTCTCCATCTTTCCATCCATAATTGCTCCAAGTTCATATTTTAAGTATAGAGACTTCACAGTGTTGGACAGCTCACAGAAATCTTGTCCCTACTTGCAGCTGACCCACGTGGGCAATGCCAGAACCAGAAAGGAAGCTTTCTCCCCTTCAATGAACTCTGAAAAATGTCTCCTGCATCCGCCTGTTATGCTGGGGTTGGCCTCTTTCCCTCTGTGGTCTTGTGTTCTCTGCCATCTCCTGCACTGACCCTCTGCTCCAAGCTGTACACTAGAAAGAGTTTTCAGATTGTTACCCAGAAGTCCCTGTTTTCATTATGCATGTCATTACCTCCAACCCATGTTGATATATGTGTGCCATAACATTTACTGTGAATTAAACTGTTCAGTATAATATGATAAGAAAGTTGATCCTACATTTCAGATATATGTATGCCTCCAAAGCCCTCGCTGCCATTCTGTCCAGCACCCTGATAGAGTGTGTTGTTGTTTATTCCAGAAAGCCAAAGAACATGAATTTGGCTCCAGGTAACCATTTCCAGTCCAATGAGCCGATGTGTACATTTGACAACTGCCTCCTCTCAATGACTCAAAGTGCATCATCTCTACTCTGTCAAATGCTGGCATTTTAGATGCCCGTAGAGAGAGCGGAAGCGCTGCTTACATTTCCTGGCCTTTATTAACTCAGGAATGACTCATTTTTCATCTCTAAAAAGGATATACATGTACGTATGCATTGCCAATATATGTGTGAGAATCAGTGTGACGATACTAACTGCAAGGACACCTCATGAGGAAGCACCATCTATTATCCTGTTACCTCCTCTCACTTCTACCCCTTAATAGCTGTGCATCTTTGCACATGACACTTGTCCTCTCTGAGCCTCATTCCTTGACCTGCTCCCCCTCTCATTTCCAAACACTGCCCCAACCGCACTGAGTTCTGTAGTCCCTCTGCTGTGACTTCCAGCCTCCCAGACTTTGCATATGCTAATCCATCTCTCCCCATCTTCTCTTCATCTTACTAACACATATGCATCCTTAAAAGCTCAACCCTAATGTCTCTTGTGAAGGAGGTGTCTCTGATTCCCAGGTGAGCTCATATCCCATGTTTCCCACATGTCAGTAGCATCCTGTCTTTCTCCCATCATGACACGAATCTCAAATGTTTAACTACTTGATTAATATCTATTTTATCCACTAGACTATAAGCAAAGTAAGGCTTGTGTCTGCCATATCCTCCCTGCATGCCATCTAGCACTGAACCTCATACACTGAAGATGCTCAGTATATATTTATGAAACTGAATTATGTATTAAATGGGAGTAACAATAATCTGTACTGTTGTACTGTCTGCCTCAATGGGTTGCTGTGAGGGTCAAGGGAGATAAAAATCCATAATCATTATTGCTAACATTACTTAGGGTGGGCCCTATGCCAACTATCATGTAGTCGGCTTCACATTTATTATCTCATTTAATTCTCACAATGACCCTCTGAGGAGAGTCCTCATATTATCTTATTTTTGCAGATGAGGAAACTGAAGCTTGGAGAGGTTAAGTGAACTATCTGAGATCACCCAGCTTGTAAGTGGCTAAGTTTGACTCTGAACTCAGCCCATCACACTCTAGACCCCATGTTCTTAATGCTACTTCAAACTGCTTTATAAAAGGCTGTACTCTGTCCAAATGGCATGTTAGCACCGCCAGATAAAATCGTAAGTGCATTCTCACATGCACGAACTCAGCTTTAGCTTGCCCTAAACTTTCATGGAGAAACATGGGACTTGATGTGTAGACTAAAACGCGTTTAGCTTTGTATTCCCCATTCTGTTCTCTTCATTACTTTAAGGAGAGTTTCCTTCATTTGCCAAAGTGGTACATTTAGGAGAACTCACAGGTCTAACATGTCTGTTGCCATCCTGGTACCTTTGTGTGGTTCTGGAAAACGCAGGTGAGAGTACAGAAGTCACCACTAGAGGGCTGCCAAGAGCTAGTCTACCTAGCCTGCAAGGTTGCAGAGTCTCCCCATCAGCCTCTAGTCCCAACCACTTGGACCACTTTCCTCTGCCATGCTCTCAGTCTACCCCCCAAGCCTCAGACTCTGACCACAGATTACCTATCGCCATTTGTCAGCAGACTCCAGGAACAAAAGATCCTTCATTCTTCAATCAGCCCAGCTGCACTAGCTGGGCTACCCTCCAAAGGGCCCCCCTAGAGGCAGAGGCCTGGAGAGGTTGCCTGTCCCACCAAGTCCCACAGTCTGCTGGGGTGGGCCTGGGACCCCGATGTCCCCATGTTTTCTGTGCACTTTGTTCTAGTGGCTGAGGACAAAGCTGACCAGGAGAAAATCCCAGAGCTCAGCCAAAACCCTGATCAAGAAAACAAAAAAGCACCAGGACTTCAATTTGGTGATAATTATAACAGTTGCTAATGTGCTGAGTTCCAGCAATGAGGCAGGCAGTATTCTAAGCTCTCAATCTGTAATATCTCTTTTGGTTCTCCCAATAATCCCGTGAAAGAGACTATTATTACCCCCATTTACTTCTGTCGGGAGAGGTCACATGGCAAGTAAGTTGTGGAGTTATTACACCCAGTGTCACAAGTCCAGAGTCTTTGCTCTTATCAACTGAACAGCACACTGCCATCAAAAATCTGTGAGCAGGAGAGCCTAGATCACAGGAGGTGGGGTGTCTGACTTCGCCTGGGAATATATATACAAAGGAAATGACATTTGCCCTGGTTCTTAGAGGAAAGGAATTAGCCAGGATGACAAGGGCAAAAGGACTTCCACACAAATATGAAAAGGCCTTGAGGCATAAAAATAGTAATACCACAAGACGTTTCACTGGACTCAAGCATTGAGGGCCTATGAGGGAGTGGCCAGGAAGGGGCCTAAAGAGAGAGACAGGAACCAGTAGATCAAAGACCTTGACTTAATTAGAAATTTGAATTTAATCCCGAAGGCAGTATGGAGCCAATGAAAACATTTTAGAGCAGGGCAGTGACATAACTGTGCAGAGAGTTAGTAGAAACTGAACCAGAGCAGTGTTAGATACTAGATAGGAAGGTGACCTGTTAGAAGATGACGGTTATAGAACAAAGAGAAGACAGGAACTTGAACTTAGTCAGTAACGTGGGATAGGATGCAGTGGATGGCCTGGAAGGGGGATGAGAGGATATGAGGGTAAAGGAGAGGCAAAGATCAAGTTGACTCCTGGGTTTCCAGTCTGGGTGACCGGTGCTGCCCTGGCCGAGATAGAAAACCCATCTAGGGAGGAGCTGGTTTTTATTTTGCTTGGTTTGAGGATGAGGCACTATGACAAGTGGAGTATACGAGGCCGCAGCAGAAGTGGGGCCAGGTCTTGTAGAAAGGTCCATCAAAAAGGCCCCAAGCTTTTCCTGAGAGGGACCCAGGCCTGGTGAACCCCGCATGGCCCCACCACAGGCCAGTCCACTCCCAGCCGTGGTCACCGTGCCGCCACATAATGAGCTGCTCTTCTCAGTTTTGGAGTCTAGGGACCATGGCTCATTAAGATTTGGCCTGTGTTAGCACTGAGTATCCCATAATTGCATAGCTTGCCTGACTCTCTGTCATTAACTCTCTGGTTCTCTGGGCTGCACCTCTGCTGTTGGATTTGCTGACTGACCCCACTATACAAAGTCTGGTTAAGCAGGGCAGCTCTTGCTATGTGGTGGGGGCTGCCCACTATCCCTGCACCTCACAACCCCCAACGGTTCAACTGTCCTCAGCCATGAACTTTGAGCTACCATCTGCCTATGCATGAAATCTTTCGTTTGCAAGTACAGAAAACTAATCTGATTACTCATACAGAGGAAGGGAATTGAAAATTGAGGTCAAAACAGATGGACTGGCAATGAATCACATTTCCTTTGTGGTGGAAAACCATGACAGTCAGGAGCTGGTAGGGTCTCCAGCCAAGGAGCTAGAGGGACCAGGGGCCAGGACGGCGTTGGATTTCCTCTCTCTCCACAGTGAACTAGAATCTGAGCCTGAAGCTGTAAATATTGCCCCCCGCCCTGAGAGCAAGGAGGATGTCTCAGACAGTGAGCGGGGCTCACAGAAACCCTGCCCAGTTCTCAGAAGAGCCCCTGAGAGAAGCAGATACCTATTTCCCGAGTAACCCTACTCCTTGTTCTCTGATGACAGCTTTCCTGGACATCTGGAAGGAGGTGACTGAGCCACAAACTTGGGCTTTCTGGACCCTGGCAGATTCTAAACACAAAGCCAGATGTAACCACAATCATCTCCATATACCAGGCTACTGTTCGAACGATTTTTTTAAAGCTGGAATTATCCAGGGTGGAGTTGGTGTAGGAGAAGGGAGAAGCATAGTCTCAGACAAATGAATTATAGTATGAAACAATTGGCTCCCTAAAATATTTCTAAAGTCAGAAGGAATTAACTATTCATGCAGCAAGCAGGGAGGATTATCAACAATAGAAAACCGCTGTGTACCAAGCACTCTCTCCATCAGCCCTTATGATTGATGATTGGCAATTACCATCCCAGCTTATAAATGTGGAAACTGAGGCTTACAGGCATTACATAACCTGTCTAAGACCTCACTGCTAATAGTGATAATAAAGCTAAAATTATTGAGTGTTTATTATATTCTACGCACTGTATTAAGGGCTTGATTCAATCTTAATTGCTCACTTAACCTTCAAAACAATTCCATGAGGTCACATAACTGAGAGCTAATAGGTTAAGTGACTTGGCCAAGGTCACTCAGTAGATAAGTGGAAGTTAGACTCTAGACAGTCTGAGACTAGAGCCTTGCTCGTGACTATTATGCTAGGCTCTTCAATGTCTTCAGCAATTTAGCTGATATTCAAACCCTCAAATCCACAGCCAGGGCTCTTTCTACTATGCTAGACTGCTCTTATATGACATATTGACGCCCTTTTAAAGTTTGTGACTATGGTATGTCTAGTCATTTTTCAAACCTTTGCCTCATTTTTTTTTTCTGGAAGAGAGTTGGTTATATGTCGTTTAAAGTCAAGACAGAACTGATGGCCCACTGGCCCCGTCATCACCAGTGTCTGACAAGCTTGCACCAGAAGTACTGCAGAGCAGGGAAACTTGGGAAGACCACACAGAGAGGGTAGGAAGTGAGCCCCTCAGGATTCCAGCTGCAAAGAGAGCTCCCTGCTCTCTCACTGGCCTTGCCCTACTTCTGCTTCGGCCTCTAGATTGCTCCCTTTTTTCATCAAAGCCCATCGCTAAGAAAAGCTAACTGCGCTTGACACTTTAAATGCCAAAGGGAAACAGCTTTTCCCAGCTCAGCAGACCCAGGCCCTCAGCTGCTAGTACCAGTTCCTAATTCCCAACTAATCCTGCCGGCCCGGCACCCAGTGTTCCCCAAAACGTCAGGAGTCAATAGTTTATGGAAATCTATGCCTATACTCTTGTTGGCTCATTTTAATCTCTTTTTACTTAGAATAGACTTTATTCTTTCCAAATTTGAATTTGGATTTCTCTGCCTTACTCTATTCCACCTGCTGTGTGAAGTTGAGAGTTCTCTGTAAAAGAACACTTTACTATGCTAAAAACATTTGGTAATGGCCCTTAAACTTTGTGTCAATGTGTCAAGTACTTTGGCTCAATGTGTCAGGTACCGGGCTAAGTGCTGGGATCACAGAGGTGAGATGCAAGAATACAATCTCCAAGAGGGCACAATGTTCTACTGCAGAGTGACATATTCCCACCACCTAGCCTAGCTCCCGGCACTTCATAGGCACTCGATAAACATTTACTGAATAAGTAAATGAATGATTATAAGTAAGCAATGATGGCTCACTGTCCTTCACATGGCATTTAGAGGTAAGCAGAACGAACTGTGGGAGCACAGAGAAGGGAGGCTTAGCCCATGTTAGTCTATCTGAGAAAGCTTCCTAGGCCAACACTGGAAGGATGCCTTCAAGTTCTCCAGCAGAAAAAGGAGAGGGTTTCAGACAGAAGAAACAGCATGTGCAAAGGAGTGAAGGCATAGAACCACTTGCTGAGAAAAGGCAAGTTGCTAAGTATAGTCAGAGAGATGAAGAAGAAGTCAAAAGCAAGGACTTCAAATCCTAAAGTATATTAGAGTGCTGAGATTTATGGGTTTATCAGTATTATATCCCATCAAAGTAGGGCATCCTATTCCCTGCCTGCTCCATAGAACACTTCTGGATATACCAAGGGGCTTTTATAAAACCTAAACAGGGCATAGCCTCACATGCTGGAAGGGGCTCTCACGCTAGTATGTCATTAATTTTCCATCCCAGCTACAAAGCAAACACTAGACCTCTGTGCATTTCATAGAAAAGAATGAAAAGACTTTTTTTTAGTCACTGAGACATCTTTCCCAGCCCTTAGACACTAAAATGGGATGTTTTTGTCTGGAAAAGGGAATAGACAATCCAAAACTCACTCACAGAGCTGGATGGGCCCCTGGAGAAACTTTTACCCAGATCCTTATTCTCTTATGAAGAAACTAAAGCTCAGAGAGGGGAAAACAATTATCCAACAACACACAGCAGGTTAGCCAGGGCTGGGGAAAAAGGAAAACGGAAGGAAGGTAGGCAAGCAGGCTGGCAGGCTAACCTTTGGCTCCTAGTCCATGCTTGTCACTGCACTCTGATCTCCTGTGAGAAATTTAATGACGAAATTGCAGACTTTTTGTCCAGTGAATTTAAAACCAAGGACTAAAATTATTTCTGAATTACTAATTCTTTAGAAGAAAAAAAAATATCTTCTGCTGCTCTCTGATTCCATTAACCAATTAAATCTTTGGCTTTCACTCAGAGAGAGTACTTAAATTAATGAAGATAAAACTCTAGTTTACCCTTTCCCTCCAAGCAGCAATTTTCTACCAAAAAGAATGAGAATAGCTTGCTGGAAATAGTGCTCTGGAGAAAAGAACAACACACAAGCTATTTAATTTCTCACGGTCACCTGAGACTCCTCAGCCATTTGTCATTCATTCATCAAACATTTGTTAAACATTTATTCATTCAACAACCACCTATTGAGCTCCTACTATGTGCATTCTAATACAGGAGCACAAATATGAATCAGAAATTAATCTGGCCCTCAGGAAATTTATCATCGAGTAGGAAAGATGATCTTTACTTAAATAATTATTGTACTACTCAGGGCCTGGCCCAAAGTAAGTTCTCAGTCCAAAGTAAATCTCATTCAAATGAATGAGTGAGTGAATGAAATTGATGTCTATTATAGATCATTGCTAATGAGAATTCCACTGGGGCTAGGATACAGAGTTTCTAGTACTTGTAGTACTTACTGGAGGCCAAGTGGAAGGAGGAGCTTAAGAAACCTGGCAGAGAAAGCAGGACTCCACAATGGGCGGGAGAGGGCCTGAAGAGCATTTTGAGAGCTCCATTCCTTTCTCTGGGCCTCAGTTTCCCCATCTGATTATGAAAGGATGACACAGATGAGCTCTGAGGAAATGTCCAGCAACAACATTCCATGCTTCTATGATCCTAGTTCCTAGCACTGCATGAGAATTTAAATCCAACCTCTCTTCTTAAAAATAACTGTTGAATCATTATCCCTCTGTCTTCATGAGGTCACGCCTGTGTTTCTGTGGATTTCTCTTGGGAATGGGAGAAGGGAGGGAATTTGATTCTAACTTTGATTGCCCTTCCTTTTGGTTTAAACAACAGAAAAATACCCAATTATCCCATTGACAATTACAGTCTGCACATTTCACCACAGGCACAGAAATCGGCCTAGCAGCAAAAAAAAAAAAACAGCCACAGACCCAGGGTGCACATATGTAAACCATTATCTATGTGGAGACTGGCTGGCCTGCGACAGTCCCCTCTGACTCAGGAAAGCTAAATGGCTCCTTGCTGGGAGGCTAGGGTAGACCCAGGAGGCTGCTTGCCCCTAGCTGCAGCTGCACCCACCCTGGCTCATCTCAGGCTCCAAGCTGAACAGAAACCGTTTGAGAATGTGTTGCACTCACAGCGAAGGATCTCAAATGAAATATCTGAGTTGTATACTTGCTACAGATCCAGGCCGGATCAGGTCAAGAGATAAACTGGTGAGTTTCATGAAGGTAGGAACCATGCCCAATTCGGTCCCCCATGTCTCCTCAAGCAACACACGTACGTGATCTGCACTCAATAGATATTTGCTGAAGGCTAATGAATAAATGACTACCTGAATAAATGAGTGAATGGTTTGTTTGTATAATGCCCCCAAGAGTATTGTGGAAACAACAGACTAGATAAAGTATTGGCCAGCACACAGTCTCAAGCACCAGCTGGGAACATGTATCGAGCTCTGCTATTTTTCAGCTCTGTCTTTGGCAAGTCACCTAACCTCCTCCAGCCTCAATTTCCTCGTGAGATGAACACTGTATGTACCACTCAGGTTCCCCTTTAAGAAAGGACTTGTTGTTTTCAGATGCCGGAAGTATCATTAGCTAACAGCCTCTAGCTATCAGGCCCTCAGATATTGTCTCATGGCCACCCCACCTCAGGTCATGCCCCACCTAGAGCTGCCCACTCCAAGGACAAATCAAGATGAAATATGAAGGCCCTGGCCACTTTGGCCAATGAACAACTCTGATTGCAAAGTTTCCCATGAGGTAAGCTGAGGGCATCATCCAGCCTACATTGCAGCTCACCTTCTCCCTCTACAGAGTACTGCTTCCTTCCTCTCCCTCCCACAAAGGCATTCCCTAATAATCATCCTGAATTCTTAACTCCATCTCAAAGGCTGCTTCCCAGAGAGCCCAATCTATTACCCCTCATTTGCCTGCAACAGCCCCCACCATCCTGAGGACTAAATGAGTTGCTGTGTGTAAAAGCACCCAGCTATAGAAAGTGCTAGAAAGAGTGAGCCAACTTTGTTATGGGGGTTAGTAAAGAACAGTCCTTTAGTCAATATCCCCACCCTCATGGCAGGAACCCAGAGAGAAAAAGTCAAGGTGTCCCAGCATCATCTGTGATTAAGAGAAATAGTAAAAGGAAAGAAGGAAGGAAAGAAGGAAGGAAGGAAGGAAGGAAGGAAGGAAGGAAGGAAGGAAGGAAGGAAGGAAGGAAGGATGGAAGGAAGGAAAGAAGGAAAGGAGGGAGGGAGGGATCATCTGGACATAGTCCTGTGTGTCCCTCAGACTGGACTCCAACCCACTCTGCAGGAACCTATCCATAGAGATAGTTAAATGTAAGTACTGGGCCATAAGGATCCCTGTAGAATATGAGAGCTTTGTGTGATAGTAGAAAGCTATCAACATGCTGACCATAATGGCTGACCACCATGGCTAGGGTCTAACAGCACCACCACCATGCCTAGAGCCAATGGGAGGATCGACACCCCTGATGCAAAGATGGGAGCCCTGAGGACCAAGAAGAAAACAAAAATCAGCTAGGTACATAGCAGCCACAATCTTCTCCTCTCCAGAGAGCTAATCTCCTGCCCTCTTCACTCAAACCAATAAATCCTTGAACTTCCAGGGAAGTATTTGGACCTGAGCTTGCAAATATTTCCATGACTGAGGGATGGAGGGAGGGTTGGTCACTATCAGTGGGATGGCCTGGTGAAGTGTGGATTGTGCACTGCCAAGCCCTTTGGGCCCTAGACAGACCTCCCTTCCTGAACCCTAGCACTTACACAACCTTTTAAAGCAGTGATCTCTGCTGCCCTGTTTTAGAATTTAAAAGTGGTGCTCAGACGGGTTAAGGAGCAGCCAAGGGCACATGGCTGGTAAAAAGTGGAGCTGAGATTTGAGCCCAAGTCCAATTCCAAGGCCTGTAAGCTTCCAACCACTTAGGCCCACATTAAAGTTTCCAACAGCAGGGTTTTATATGTTGACTTGCTTATTTTTTTAGTTTTAAATATGAAAGCTTCCCAGGAAATTCAGATACAGACAGAGGAGAACCCCACCACAGCCTTTCCTGGTGCCCAGGACAGTTCAACATGGGACCCCAACCCCTAGCCTGGGACACCGTTGCTCCCTGACCTCTACTCCTATCTAGGAGCCAGCACCTAGAAAACCCCTTCTGATACTCTTTACTCGTAAGGGTCTCGAACACCAAAGGACTAATACATATGATTCACCCAGGTGGCTGGATGATCTCACACAACTTGCCAGCATTTATTTATTTTGTACATTCAGGTGAACAATGGCACTACAGAGTGAAACTGAGTTTCAGTAAAATACAACAGAAAGAAGTCAATTATCCAACATTAATTATTTATCTGGGGACAATTAACCATGATTTTATTTCCGACGAAAGAGGCCTCTGCAGTTTGGAACAAGAGGAAAGAAGAGGTGGCTGCTATTGTCTGCTCATAATGCAGCATCAAATTGGATAAATTAACCCCTCTGACATCCTGTAAATACACATGAGCCTGCTCTGTGAATATGGCCCTTGCTCCCAGAACACACACAATTGAGAGGTTGGTTGACACAGGAACTGCATTCCCCCAGTATCCTGCGAAGGCCTGGCAATGCCACACTGTGGATATATTAAAGAAAATATCACCTTCTCTTTGCAGCCCAACCTGCCCTATAAGAACTATAAGAATGAAGATATTCTAAACAAACATTTTCTCAGGTTGCAGTATTTATGGCCAGCAGAACTCTTGGAGTCATGTTAACCAGGGGTTTTCCTCTCAAGGTATTAGCTCTATGATATCAATTAGTAACCCTAACCTGCCTCCAAAAAAAATACAGTAACTCCCCCTTATCTACAGGGATACGTTCCAAGACTCCAGTGGATGCCTGAAACCACGGAGAGGACCAAATTCAGTATATACTATATTTTTTCCTATACGTACACACCTGTGATAAAGTTTATAATAAAAGTTATGTGAATGTGGTCTCTCTCCCCTCCCTCAAAATATCTTACTGTTCTTACTCACTCTTCTTTTTGTGATGATATGAGATGATAAGATGAGGTAAGGTGATTGACATAGCATTGTGACTTCCTGATGGTACATTACAAACACTTTACAGCTGCTCTTTGCGTATTGGAATTGACAGCATCACCATTATCGCTCTTTGGGGACATTATTGAGTAAAATAAAAGTTACTTGAACACCAGCACTGTAACAGTCAATCTGATAACTGCAGTAGATACTAAGTGACTAATAGGCAGGTGGTGTCTACAGCATGACTATGCTGGACGAAGAGATGACTCATGTCCCAGGCGAGACAGAGCAGGATGGCACAAGATTTCATCATGATACTCAGAACAGCATATAATTTAAAACTCATGAATTGTTTATTTCTGAAATTTTCCATTTAATATTTTCAGACCTCGGATGACCACAGGTAACTGAAATCTAATTTCTAAATCACTTTTGTGTAATTTAATTTCCTTTTACCCTTATAACTTCTGAGGAGGTTGGAAATGGGAGAGATCAGTGTCTCTCAGGGGCTGAAAAGGTGCCAGGATCTGCTCTACCTTGGCCCCATATTCTCTGCTCTGAAAAACCTCTTCTTCATCTGGAGAAGTTAACAATAATGGAGCATTTCCTATGTGCAGGCGGGTGCTTTATACATATTATCTTAAATTATCATAACAACCCAAAGATGTAAGTACAAATATCCTCATTTCATAGTTGAAGAAACTAAAGCCCAAGGTTACAGCTAATAAGTAACAGAACCAAGAATAAAGTTGAGGCAGTCCCAACTCTAACCACTGTCCTAAACTGCCCTGTGAGGACAGGTTCCCCACGCCCAGGCTCTGATCTGACTGGCCCAGGACCCATGGGGCTCTGTGGAGGAGCCAAAGCACTAGAGCCAGAGCTGCTACTGCCTATCTGGCCACACAGGTGTGGACTTGGCCAGCACATGAGCTGGGAAGACTAAGATTCCACTTCATCTAGATCAGTTCTACTTTCCCCTGGTTTAAAATATTAGGTTGCTGGGAGTCTCTGTCTGTGATTTATTTTCTCAGTGAAGTCACTTGCAAGAGGGATCAGGGAGGGATTCCTGGAAGAGTTCCCTAAGATCACCTACCTAAAGAGCCACAGTGGGCCTCTGACACGCAGCAGGCACTCGAGAAACAATAGCTCCCCCTACGTAGCTCTCACTACATGACAGACACTCTGCACATATTAACTCATTTAATCCACACATCCACCCTATGAAGTAGGTATCATTATCACCCCTATTTTACACATGAGGGAACCAAGGAGCTGATAGGGTTGAAGAAATTACACAGGTTACACGGCTAGAGATAGAGTCTGGCTTCAAAGTCAGGCAGTCATGTGTTCAAAACTGATGACGCTCATCTCCGCAAAAGCTGTCGGCCATTCGAAGCCAAGTTCCCATCTCTGAGGACTCTCACGTATCCTGACAGCTTTGATTCTCATGACCTCTGAGCTCTGCCTTAGGCGCATTACGTGGAAGGGTATTTGGGCCCCAACAGGATCCCTCATTCTCAGCATCAGGCTACCCAGGAAATTCTGATCTACATTTCTGTGTTCTCAGTCCTCGTTAACATGCATGTGCTGTTTTCATGCCCTTAAAGCATTTTCTATAATGATGACTTTGGTGGAGCAGACTATGTCCCCATAGAAGTTAACCCAGTTCTAGTAGACTTTTAGCAAATATTTAGGGTTTTTTCTTCTAATTTTAAAAGCAATGTAGATTTTTTTAAAAAGTACTCAAAGACCAAACACACAATATAGAAATAAATGATATAGTCATTTGTAATCCCCTATATTCAGGTGAGAGGTTAAGGACAAAGTAAAGATAAGATGCCAGTGACACACACAATACATAAGAGACAAAACAAAAAAGACAATAGTTTTGCAAGGGTTACTTGGATTCTTTTTCTCATCAAAACATCTCAGGGGAGGAGAAAAAAGGCTAGGCAGAAGCCCTGAGCGTTCAGGTTGCAAAGTCCCTCTGTAGAACAAACCGGTATTAGTGTGACTTGCCTTCCCAGTTTGCCCAGGATGGAAGAGTTTTCAAAAACATAGAACTTTCAGTGCCCAAATCAGGATAATCCTGGGCAAATCGGGACATTTGATCACCAGAGATTTGCTGCCCTCATACTTTTACCTTTGGTTCTGGTTCTGGCTTCCAGGACCATCCACATCCTGTGTGAAGGCACCTCTGGGGTCCCCAAGTCTCTCCTTTTCCTAACCTCATCATCTGGGCTTCACTTCTGTTCAGTGTAGCTCTCCCTTATGCCCCTGGCCCTCTACTGCCCAACTGAGGGCAATGAGTATTTCCCAAGCATCATCTCTGTGTTCAATTCTCTCCCTGGTGTTCTTGGGGAAAGTGAAGACACCTAAGGGTAGATTGACCCTTCCAAGAGTCTCAGAAAGGACCTTCACTAACCCTGAGGACCCCTCGCCCAGCGACCCCAGAGTGCAGGCCTAGACAGGATCAGGACCCTCCTCTGGGCTTCCTATCTTAGCAGCACACTCCATTCGATTATTTGCTTCATCGTCTGCCTGGATCTTAGATTATAGTTCCTTGGGAGATAAGACATGCCTGACTCCTCCATGTCCCAGGGCCCCAGTTCCATCCATTTTTGCTGAAGGAACCTAGTGTTCTTTCCAATATCTTGTCCTAAGCTTCCTCCCCAGGACAGTGCATGGAGAGAACAGGACACCTACAGTCTCAGGATCCCAGGGCTGAGCCTCAGCCAAAGTCCAGATGGGGAAGGTCTGGCCCTGAGGGACAGCTATGTGACTTACCGCTGACCAGGCAGGGGGAGGGAGTCCAGGTGGCGGCCCCCCGGCAGAGCCATCATGTTGATCCCAATCTGCAGCAAAGCTTGCCCACAGCGGTCGGAGCTCTAGAAAGAGAAGCAGGACAGGGTCAGTGAGGGCCCCAAGAGAGGACGCGTAATCACTTTCTCTTTTGGACCCTGGTTACAAGGGGTCAAGGCAGGTATGGAGGAAGGGCCTCCTAGCTCATCTCTGCTTTTTGAACCAGTTTACACTCCATTGTCCTCACACAAGTAATGCAGAACTCATATTTGATCTCGGTTCTAAGTCCCTGGCTCACTATGAATCCTACAATCTTCTATCTCTCAATGTCAAATATGTCCCTGACTCATTTTGCTTTGTACCAAATATTGGTACACACAGACCAGCAAATAATGCATGGGAAAAGCTTATACTTAAAGAGTATCTATGGTTTCAGATACTTAAAAAGAATCTAAATGTACATTTAACTGGACATCCTGTATTATTTGCTAAATCTGGCAACCATACATGCTAATTTCATAACTATATACCATCACAGCACTGGGTTATTCACTTTGATTATGCCTGGAAAATGTGATTCTGTAATGGGCATGATGGTTGCTTGCCCAAATCCATTCCACTTCACATGACATAATTTCACCCAAACTGCCAGTAATTAGTTCAGGAATAGGCATATGACTCAATTCAGACCAATGAGCCATGACAGAATTGCTTCTAGTAAAAATTTTCTTTCTCCTAACTGTGAGCCACAAGGTGAAACAGTATCTCTCCCATTAGACCTGAACAAGGAAGCATAATATTTCATTACTGCTAGAGACCTCCTTACAATCAAGAGAGGACCTAGCTGGAGAAGAAAGCTGGCACACAGAGAAAAAAAATCTGGGTCCTTGATCACTGAACCACTGAATCAACCAATCCTGGAGTGAGGCTCACTTCTAGGCATCCTATTATGTAAAATATGATGTTCTTATTGTTTACGTGAGGATTTTGGCTCTGTACAGACAAAAGCAGCCTAACTGATAAAGGTGAACCAAGGGTTCCAGTCCCAGCACCAAGGAGACACTTGGCTTGCCTGTGCTTCATAGGTTGGATCAAGACAATAGCATCCTTTTCCTCCATAAAACCAGCTGCCCAGCTGTTTGTCTCCTCCTGCCTTGCTTTGTCCATTCCCCATTCCTGCTTCTCTGCCAACTTTTTCTTTAAGTCAATAAAGAAGCCCTCCTTTAGGAAAGTAAAGATTCTGTCACTGTTGCCTGGGTAAAGTGATAAATGAGAGGGTTGGCTGTCACCAGGCATGCCTTGAGCTTGAGGACAGCAGATTTCAAGACATTCAAAGAAAACACAAGTATGAACTTGTGGAAAGATACAGCGAAGGAGGGCAAGATAAGCTCAGAAAAATTAAACTCTTACTCCATGATTATAAGTGACCCTTATAAGAACAGAAGAGGACTTTAATAGAGATGTGGCTGGACATAAAGTACTCCTTATGAGGCTGAGAATGAAAAATAAATGTCAATCCAAAAAGTATGGAGAGGCAGGAGCCCAGAATAAACTAGGGCTTTAGATAATTCCAGAGACTCACTGCCACTTTCCTCATCTGTGGACCCCATCAGGCTTTGAGTCCCTTGAGAGCAGGAACCACTCGGGTTCCTGGCACTGAGCAAAGAGCCGGACACTTAGCAAAGCACTCTGTGTGCCTATTGAAGAAGTGAGTGGAATGAATTTTTAATACCTTTATGGTGAATTCTAATTCTTCATCTGCAAATGAGACTGATAATATCTATTTTACAGAACTTTGTAACAATGACGTGAGATAAGGAATATGGAAGTATCAGGCCAGGATGAGAGCTAAATACATAGAAGCTGTTGTTATTATTATTATGTCCTGTGAGCCTGCTGTGTGCTCAGCCCCGTGATCAGATAAGGAAGATGCAGAAAATAAGATAAAGCATACGAAGCACCTAGCAAAATGACAGCGTGCGTCAGTAGTATCAGCATTGTTATTCTATCATTATTGAAAAAGTATATTTTTGGGAACCCAGTGAATCATCAGCCTGAAATGTATGGCGCAAAAGAAAAACTTAGAAATAATAAAATGAGGTATCTGTTTCCTTTATAATATGTTTGACTAAAGAACCAAAAAGGGCAAAACTAACTTCTCTGAGTGAATGCTATGATGTATTCAGAGCGCAGTGAACAATCAGATCTTATTTTACCTCCATCTTTATCATGAAGAAAAAAAGACACAGAGAAACACTGCTGAAGAGAAAACTAAAGCTTAAGGCTGGTAAGGAGACAGAGACAATAAGGAAGTTCAAGGTCCTTTAAAGTGTGAGCCAGTTAGGATTCTGTGATGAGGTGAAGCATGCCCTAGGTTATCAGAGGAACATCTGGATCCAATCGAGCTATATTTATTTGAAGGACCCGGAGAAGGGGAGAGCTGTCACGAACAGAAGCCTGGATGCAAGGAGATGATCTGAATTACTAATAGGTAGATTCCAGAAACACAGCTTGGTGACAACGGAATTCTAGAACAGATTGCCAGTCACTGATCTGCTTGAGACAGAAGCAGTGAGCACAAGAAGCCAGCTAGAGCACAGTAGGAACAAGTCATGCCCAAATAATCTGTTTCCTTTTTGTTAGGGACCGTGGGGTGAATGCAATAAACCTAACATATCTTGATTTTGTTAAAGCACCCTAGGGAGAGGTCCTTGTTTATCCATAGCTTCCCAGTAGTTATGCCAGTGGAGGTTGTCAGCTAACAAAACTTTGTTTCATGTGATCACATGTGTTGCCAGAGGCTGGGGAGGCCTCTTGGTGACATCTGGGCTATATACGAATCATTGCACTATTCGCTAACTGTATTATTTTTGCTGCCTCTTTTCAACAATGGGACAAGACTCTTTGATGTCTGCAGTCATATCTTGCTCCATGTGAGATTGGGCACAGGACCCTACACAATGACCTGTACAGTAGACGCTGGGATAGTGATTCAGATTAGCTCTTGGAAGAGCCACAGCTCATATTCACTGGGAATGAGGAACAGGTAAGAGAATATCTGTAAGGTAAAATATCAAGAGTTTAACCCAGCAGATGTTTATAAAGTACCTCTAATAATAATAGTAATAATAATAATAATAATAATAACAACAACAACAACTAATATTTATTGAGTGTATACAATGTGCCTGGCCCTATTCTAAATGCTTCATATAGTATAATTCATTTAATACTATCATCATCCCCTTGCTACAAATGAGACCTCTGAAATTCAGTGGAAGTATGTCCATTGCCCAAGAATGCACAGCTGGTAGGTGATGAACGACTAGTATCCAGGTTTTATGATTGGAAGGGAGGTGCTAGAACAAATGAAGCTGACAAAAGCAACAGACAATTGACATGTGTCCAGCACTTGCTAACAGGCAGCCTGACTCCATTCCATGGTGGCGACACCCAGTCCCTACCCTTCACAGACACAGAGCTCTTTTTTCACTCAGCAGCACCTCCCACTGCTCCCACCTCCCAGGCTGTGAGCCCTCCAGCTTCATCTAGGGCCAGCACTCAGTGATACAGCCAGAGGACAGAAGAACAGTCCTCAGAAAAATGAAGCAAATCACAAAAGCTGCACCCGGATGGTAGAAGAAAGAGGGGCGCAGACAGTGAGGGCATCTGCTCTGTTCCTCATTTGTTAGTTCCATTGGTGAGAGTCATATGGACAGAATTATGGACTCTAAAGGGATCAGGAGAAGGGACACCACAGTCCCAGCTAAAGCTTACAGTGTCACTAGCTTTATAGAGGAATCTGTTTCGAGCCTGCAGCCCTCAGGGAAGTCCCCATGGCCTGTCGCCCTTGCAGCTGTGCCCTCCCACTGCCCTAAGCTGGACTCCTATTGAGCAGAGACTCGGAATAAAACTCCTCCAAAGCTACACAGCATGTCAGGAAGCCGAGAATGGGTTCAAGGTAGCCCTTTTGCTCCACGCTATCTGTCCTCACTGGTATTGCAAAATAAACTTAAATTTTGGAGTCTAACAGATCTGGATTCAGATCTCGACTCTGTGCCTCCTTAGTACATGGTCTTGGGAAAATCATCAACCCCCGTAAAGGTGTTTTACTCAATTATACTTGCCTCCCAGGAGCTTCATGAGGATTAAGATGAGATCACTCACAAAAGTCCTTGATAGATAATACAACATAATATCATATCATATCATATTGTATTATATCACATACTTGGCACATGGCAGCCTCAAATAGGGAGTGTCCTTCTTTGTGGAAGAAGTTGAGACGTATATCTCAGGGCAGAGATGCTACCTTGCTCATGAAAGAGGTGAGAAAGATACATACGGAAGTGAGCAGGAAAGAGGAAACTCCACCACCTCCCTGCCATCCCAGGGGCCTTCCTAATTCATTGGAAGTCCCATTCCGGAACCTGGAGCTTTGGCTCTGCAGGGCTCTTGGCTACACCTCCCCACCAGGAGGGCTAGTTTACAAGAAAAACTTGAAGTCTTAACTGTCTCTGATTTAATTCAAAGCCTGCTGGGACAACTGCTCATTTGGACAGCTCATTTCTCTCCTGCACCCCATTAGAGGCAGCCCTTCCTCACCTCCATTTGGCTAACAAGCTAGCCTGGTCTCTGGAGGAAATAGAGGCTATTTACAGTAAATTATTCAATTAGAACTAGGAGCAAGGGCAGTCTTCGCCGTTGTCTAATGGGCCAATCTGAGTACAGCTGAAGGCACAGCTGGGATTGTTTAATCGGTAGAACACATTAGGGCTGTCAACAGGGGCAGGACAGTAAATATTGTGGAAAGCAGTTAAGCTCCGGGTGGAAGCGCTAGGTAGGATGCAGTTGTGTGGGTGGGTGTGGGTGGAATGAGACCTGGGGATTTGGTCCCTCATTACATGATACTTTAAGTCCCTCATTATATGGTCTCCTACACCCTCTCTATTTCTCCTCCCTTAGAATTTATCACAATTGTGATTAAACAATTAACTGTAAAATTAGTCGTTTAATGTCTTTCTCCCCTGAGGGTCACAGGGGCAGAGACTAGAAGTCTGTCCTGCCCACTGCTGTATCCCCCTAGCTCCCTTCCTGACACAGTGCCTGGTACCTAACGATCAGCTCAATAAACACTTGCTGACTGACTGGATAGGTTCTTGTTGAAGGAACTTCAACCGCCTCACTGGCAGTGGGAGACAGAGACACCTATTTCATCATGTGTTATGAGTACTCCGTGAGACGATTGTGTGAGGGCCTTGTGCAACTGTACATGCTGCCTAGAAAGGGCTCTGCACTCTAACATTCGTTGAGACAAAGGCACCCATCCCTCCTGAATTCTTGTAGTCCCCAATGACTGGCCATACCCAGCTGGGCAGCCTCCCTCTCCACCCCGAGTTCTGTGTTCATTAGGTTCACCAGACAGACTGACAGATGGGTCCACAAACAGTCCTGATGCTGCATGAAAACTGGAATAACAGGTAACCAAGGGGAGGCTAAGGGAGGTCCAGACAGCTTTCGAGCAGTACTAGGTAAGAATGAAAAGTAGGGAAAAGGGGTCAGGGAAAGTTTCTCAGGACGGGATCCTAAAGCTGACACTTAAAAGAATGTGGAAACAGAGGAAGGAGAAAGGGCTGTAAGGAAGAGAATGCAGGCAGAAGGAAGAGCACGTGAAAGGCACAGGATCATGAGTATGGAAGTGTTTCTAGAAGGCTGAAGCATACTGGGCTGGTGGTAGAATTTAGAGGAAACTAGCCCAGTGGCACGGGAATGCAGAAAAAGGAGTGGTCACTTTAAGCTGGTCACTTTAAGAGTAGGGCAGACTTCTTAGAGGAGGTGACATCTGAACTAGTCTTAAATGCAAGGTGGGAATATGCCAGCTAAAGATGGGACAAGGATGTTCAGTGCCAGAAGAGTGGTGTGAACCATGGCAAGGAGACCAGAAAATGTAGCAAATATTCAGGGACCCAGATATCTCCCAGGGAGTTGAAGAGAAGGTGCCTCTATGGCCCTGCACATGAATTTGGTTCTTTTGACTCTACTCTATGCTGTGGGTGGTAGGGAGCCATTGAAGGTGTTAGAGCAGGGGAGTAAAGTGATCAGAGTAGAATTTCAGCTCCCACCATGACCAAAAGAGTGGATGGATCTCATGGAGTGAGACCAGTGGCAGGGGTTTATTTAAGAGAAAGATGCGAGCTCCCAGGGGGACCACAAAAGCCTGGGACTGGAGAGGTGGAGACCTGGGGGTGGGAGGGAGGGCTGCAATAACAATGAGTCTCCTTCCTTACCCCTACTCTAGGCCTCTGTTTGACCCATAGCAAAGTGGCAATAGTCATCAAAGTCATTTCAGTATTGCTAGCTATGGTGACCAGCATCCTGCAGCAATCAGATACTTTAAGAACACTCATTCCCAGGGGAGGCACAAGAAACCAAGCAAGCGATCACCCAGCCCTGCTGAATGGACCCAGCCTCATGAAATATAGAGAGCTCTGGCTCCCTGGAGGAAGCCCCAATGGCCCCTCACAGCTGCCA
Organism: Eidolon dupreanum; assembly: GCA_028627145.1. Taxonomy (NCBI): domain Eukaryota; kingdom Metazoa; phylum Chordata; class Mammalia; order Chiroptera; family Pteropodidae; genus Eidolon; species Eidolon dupreanum. The sequence goes on from CM053510.1 coordinate 29,704,883, forward strand.
GGTGACAGAACCCAGCAAGTAGGCAGAGCAGACTTGAGAATCCACAGAGCTGGCCCTTGTCCTGAAAACCCTGAAAACCGTGTCTGGATGGCCCAGAAGAACTGTGCATAAGGTACAGGGAACCACCCAGACCTTAGCCCTGCTCAGGTTCAAGAAAAATTTTAAAGGATTAATAAAGGATAAAATGGAAATAATTGTTCCTTCCTCACAGCACTCTGTGAGGATCAGTGAGATCACGTATGTGAAGTACCTAGCACACAGGGATGCTCAATATAAGGATTGGTTCTGTTTCTCTTCTGGTGAAGACAGTGCCTAGCAATAGGGAGGCAGCCAGATGGAGGCCACTCTGCAACCTCTCGACCTATATCCAGCTAGTCAACTGCTTTTTACTCATTAACTTTTGAATTATTCCCTTTTACTTTCTAACTTTACCCAGTGTAAATGTTAGCCAATTGCTCAAATGTTCCTCAGCTTTGATTTGCAAAAGTGAGAGCTCACTCTCACTGGGCCCAGGGCCCAGGGCCTTAAAATTAACAATAAGTATACTTTAAGCTAATGACTTACTGGTTGTGGCTGCCATGAATAGACATAATTCTCAGATAAGGGCCATTAGAGAAAATTGAATAGCTCCAATGTGGTAAAAATTTGGATACATACTGTTTCATAAATCACTATCAGAGGTAATACTGGGCAAGCTATTTCCCTCTCTGAGTCATGATGAGGACCCAGGTTGAGGGGGGTCTATATACCTTTGGGAAAGCAAACACCAGACAGAGAACTTTACAATGTTTGTAGTTTCATAAATATAATTTTCTCTTATTTCTAAAGCCATGAGCAGATGTTAGTGGTACCTCAACAACCACAATAATCCAACCTTATTCTCTGATATTATTTCCTTCTCAAATCCTCCAAACCGAAGTTTGCTCAATAACATTTGAAAAGTAGCATGATAAGCTCATGGGAACCCAAAGTTCAGGATTGGGATTCTAATCCCAGTTCTGCCTCTTACTGGGCCTCTCTGACCTTTCCTCTTTATCTGAAAAGAGGAAAAGAACCTATTCTCAGGTTGTTAGAATCAATAAGATCATGTGTCCTGCCTGATACTTACATGAGCAAGTGTAATAATATTACCATAAGCTAGTTTGACCCAGGGTGCTAGTTAATGGTGTTACACAGGAAGTCTTATGATATCCATCTTTGTGCCCAATGAAAGATCCAAACCTCAGGTCCAAAGAGCTGCTTCCCACTAAAGGAGATTAAAAAGCAGAAAAATTAAATACATTGAGAAGAAAACCCTTCCATAGCAGAGATTTGATAAAAATCTAGTACATAAATATCACACTTTGAATAAGCACAAATAACAACACTAAGACATTTTCTGTGATTAGTAATATTGGCCCTGAAGAAATAATTAGCATCCCACTTATATCCTGTATGACTTAACAATTAAGAGGCATTCAAAGGAGAATCCAGACCAAACCAGAACCTGGGCTCAGGCACACTGATGAAGGGCTATCATCAGCTCACAAATGAAAAGGAACCAAAGACAGAGAACAAGAACCCATTCTAGGGTCACTGTACGTAAATAGAATAACCCAAAGTGTGAGCACACGATCAATCTCAACAAATCTTACTGTCACTATCAGAACATTCTCAGATAAAAAATCTTTTACATTGGGGCATGGTGTCAGGTAAATGGATCACATGGCTAATGTATAACCATTTAAGTTAATTAATTGGGGCACAGAATGGGTCAGACCTGAAAAACAGGCCTTTTACAGAAAGCTGTCTTATCAAGGCTCATTTATGTCTAGTATATCATATGTCACAGTAGCATCCAAACAGTACATTGCATGGTGTCTAACACAGTATATGAGCTCAATAAATGTCGATCATTCCCCAACAGAGTATTCCATGACTCTCTAAAAATCTTGTCTTTTCATAATTCTGTGCATTGGTCATGGCACCCCAGCACATTCTGACTAAAATCTCCTCGATTCTCTTTATCAATCTCCAGGTAATACCAGTGTTTTAGGACTCATCTCTAACATTACCTCATCTGGGAGGCTTTCTCTAACCAACCTAACCTATAGTACCTTCTAAAAGTTACCTAGGAATAAATAAAACTGTGAGGTCTCGAACAATTTTAAATTCTATTGTGATGGAGGGTATGCTTTTTCCTTGGCCCCTCCCTCTTTCTCTTTCTACCTACTGAGTGATGCCAGAGCAATTGGAAAGTCACAATACGGCAAGGCCAAAAGATAGAATAAGATGAGCACTGAATCCTAGTTTGAAACAGAGCCATCCAACCCACAACAGTCTGTGGAGTAAGCAAGAAATCAGTATAATGTGCTAAGCCACTAATATTTGGGGAGTTGTTTATTAGAACAACTAATCTTAATTAACCTGACTAATTGTAAGAATTGAAGTAAATGCTATATTTTAGGCACCCATAGGGATGCTAGACACTGAAGTCTCAATAAATATAAGTTCCTTTCTCTTCTTTCTGTCTTGGAGGAGAAGGTGGGATATTGTGTTTGTCTACTGACAGTTAGCCCTCTGGACACTGACTCTAATTCTTGCACAGTACAGCTGAGGTCTAGAAGTTGGTAAGGTGATGGTGGCATGAAATAGATACCTACAAACATTTAAAGTCCTATCATTCTGAGACTAAGATTCTGTTTCTCGACCAATGCTTTCTCAGCTCATATGCACCATTCATAATAACAGCTAAAATTTACTACAGTCAAGTGGTTCTAAGATGCATTTTTTTTTGTATTTGAACAACTGAAATTAGGATGTATGTTTCAGTCAACAGCATCTTGGCATTGATTCGTAGTTTAACTGAAGCATATTTTCTTTCCTATGAAGTAAAAGGACATCTTACAATCCACGGAATCTTAAATTCAGTGAAAGGTATTATTGAGCACTGTGTGCCAAGCATTCTTCTAAGTCCTTCATATAAATAATTTCTCAAAAAATCCAAAACAATTAATAGTACTATTATCCCCATTTTAAAAAATGTTGAAATAAAGACCTAGAGAGATTCAGTAATTGGCTGAAGTATACAACTAGTAAGTTCAGAGATGATAAAGACTATATATACCCTCTCTTTAAGAAACTCCATACCATGCCACTATTGTTTTAGCACCTGATTTTTACTTGACAATTGATTCGTCTTATAGAGAAAGCTCACACAGAAATTCTATGTTCAGCAATATTTCATAAGAATAATTTTAAAGGGTTGTTAAAGATGTTCTTAATGTTTTTTAAAATACATCATTGAGCTGGTACAAATGAAATGTGGAGAGCCCTAAAGGAAGGCAAAAACAGGAGCCAGGGATAATAAGGAAGAGTTGAAAGGAGTTTTGCCCTGAGAACATTTGTTGAATGTTGCGTTTCCTAAGCTTCTGTTTCATGTGTGCATGGGGCAGAGCAGACTAGGGACAAAGCCTAGGGACTAGGGAAAGGATCAAATAGGGGTCTAGAAGACCAGAAGCTCAGTGTAAGGGTAAATGAGAAAGAATTATAAAAGTTGTCCATCCCAACTTTGGTGCTGGGCAAAGGGAACTCAAATTTCTCTTAAGAATGAATGATCACAATGTGACCTTCATATAGGTTTGTGGCCTCACATTATCTGTGGAGGGGAATAAAAACTCAATTAAAGACTTTAGTTTCAAGAAATAAAAGAGAATCTTGGAAACATTTTCAAGGAACAAAGACTATGAAATACAGCCAGGAAGATTTAAGAAAGAATCAAATTAAACTCTATAAATTAAAAATGTAATAATTAAAATGAAAAACTCCTTGGACAGATTAATCACAACTAAAGAATGGATTGGAATATTAAAAGACAGAACAAAGAAATTATCCAAAATGCAACTCAAAGAGGCAAAGGGAGAGAAAATAAGAGAGAACTAAATCTAAGAAATAGAAAGTAGTCTAACAAATATTTAATCAGATTTCCAAAGGGAGATAAGAGATAGAATATGGGGGAAAAAGAGTGATATTCAAAGAAATAGTGGCTGAAAATTTTCCTGGAATTTTTGAAAAGCAAAACAACTTTCAAATCCAGAATCCTAATGAATTCTAAACAGGAAAAATACAAAAAATACACCTGAGACAACTCATAAGACTAAAGAACACCAAAGAAAGAAATTAGATCAACAGTTGATGGCTTAATAGCAGTGATAAAGTCAGCAGACAATGAGAAAATATTTAATTACAGAAAATGAATATTCTAAAGTTCTATAACCAGAGAAACTCTCTTTGAAGAATAAGAATGAAATGAAAGCATATTCACAAGTAAAAATCTCACACTAAAGGAAATTCTAAAGGACTTATTTCAGTCAGAAAGAATGTAATGCCAGATAGAAGGTTTGAGATATAAGAAAAAATGATGAGCAAACTTACATGTAACTATGTGAGTAAATCCAAACAAACTTTGACTATAAGAAACAATTATAATACCTCATTTGTGGAATAAGGAAAAAATAAATCTAATATATTGCAAGTAAATTTAGAAAGGTATGACTAAAGTAAGTTCAAGTATTCTAAGTTTCTTTTATTTTGGGAGGAAGAAATAAAGATGAAATTAACTTTAGCCTTTTTAGATTATTATTAATGCTATAATATCTAGGATAACCAACTAAAATAATATACATAGAAAAAGAAATACACATTACTCTTCAACTATTATAGGGAAAAAATAAATGAGTAATAAGAAAGAAAGAAAGAAAGAAAGAAAGAAAGAAAGAAAGAAAGAAAGAAAGAAAGAAAGAAAGGGTAAAAAGGAGAGTATCAATGTAGAATAGTAATTACAGCAAGGGGAGATGAACTAAACTAGCCACTTATAAGCAAAGATTATAAAGCATGAATGAGAGAGAGACAAAGAGAGGGAGGGAGAGCATGTCAGATAGAGCTATGTGCTGGCTACAAGAAATATCCCTAACACACACACACACACACACACACACACACACACACGCACACACACCAAAACAGCTTAAAATTAAAGGTTATGAGAAATATACCATATAAATATTTACCAAAAGAATTGTGATGCTAATGTATTCATATATTATAAAACAAACTTTAAGACAATAAACATAGATTTACTACATAAAAATAAAAAGTTTAGCCCATAAATAAGATATAATAATAAGATGCACCTAATAATAATAATAGTCTTAAGTTATACAAAGTAACAGCTGGTAAGATTTCAAGGAGAAATGAACAAGTACAGAATCATAGATGAATATTCCAACATAATTTTGTCATTAATTAATAGGTCAAGCAGAAAATTATAAAAATATAAAAGATTCAAGTGGCATAATTGTTAGCTTTAATGTTTATGAACTGAACAAGGTACAACTTATCAGGAATACACATTCTTTTCTTTTCAAGGATTCATGAATTTTTTTTTTAAATGACTAGTGTCTAGATCTTAATGCAAGCTTCAGCAAATTTCAAATAATTGGTTTCCTATACATCTATACATGGCAATTTCTACCCCAATATAAATATCCTCATACATTTTGATATTTTAAACATAGAAATAATTGGTCAAAGAAGAAATTATAACAGAAATTAGAAACAAACCTGAATAATTATGAAAATACATATATAATAATCATATAGCATACAGATAACTAAAATTAAGAGCAAAAATTAGTATTAAATTAGAAAATGAGAAAATCTGAAAATTAGAAAAATGTCTGATTCTAACAACATAAGAAATTTTAAAAAAAGAGGAGAAGAATTCCAAAGAAAATTAATAGAAGAAAAACATCAACATAAGAGCAAACATCAAGCAAAGAATAAAAATACAAAACAAATGAAATGATCAATAGAGTTAAAGTTAGTGTTTTGAAAACATAAATAAAATAACTAACCCTCTCATAAGATCAGAAAAAAAGATCAAAAATTAAAAAGGAAACAAAAATAATATTAGCAATAAAAGAAAATTTATTACTACAGAGGCAGCAGAAATAAAAAATTATGCAATATCATTGAAATCATAAATAAACTAGATAAATTCTTAGAAAAATGCAATTTGTCAAAATTGACTCAAGAAAAAATAGATCTATAACCAGTGAATAAATTAATCAATGTTTTAAAATCTTTCCTTAAGAAAAACACCAAGCAGAGAGAAGTTTACAGAGGAGTTTCTATCATTCAAAGGAAAGATAAACTTCACCCAAACTCTGTCAGAGAATAAGAAAAGAGAAAACACACTTCATTTTATGAGACTGACATAATTTTAACACTGAAACTAAACAAGAACACAAGAAAGGAAATTTATAGGCCAATCTCATGTATGAACATAGATGAAAATATGCTAAATAAAATATTAGTAAACAGAATCCAGCTATATACAAAAGGCATAATACATCATGGCCAAGTTAGGTTTAGCCTAAAAATACATGGCTGTCTTAGCATTAGAAAATAGATTAATGAAACTCACTACATTAATAGGCTATAGAAGAAAAAAACTTATGATCATCTCAATAGATTAAAAAAAATAACTTTATAAAATTCAACAGCCTTTTATAATAAAACATTTTAGCAAACTTTAAGCAAGAGAATTTCCTTAAACTGCTTAAAGAGCACTTATTAAAAAAAAAAAAAAGCCAGAAATGACCTACATAATGATGACATGTTGAAAGCATTTCCTGTGAGATCAGAAATAAAATAAAAATGTCAGCTCCCACCAACTTCTATTCATTATTATGTTACAGATCTTAGCTAGTGTAGAAAGAAATAACATGTATAAGAGTGGAAATAAACAAAACTGTCATTATTTGCAGTTGATATGATTTTCCATAGGGCTGCCACATCTGCCTGTGCACAACAGCACACAGCCAAGGAAGTGAGGAGTCTGAAATCATCCTCTGCTGTGCCCACCCAGCCACACACCCTACACAGGGCTGAGTCCACCAGACACAAACCTGTAATCCACTTGGCAAGCGAAGTCTTCCTGGGTATGTGTTTTCCCAGACATGGTTTCTTTCTCTAATTCTTATAAAAATGTAGCATGGACTAGCAGATCACCCTCACTGTCAATATAAAAAAAAAAACCCAAAAGTATTTACAAATAAATTATTTTAATTCCTAAAGGGGCTTAAAGAGTTAGCTAGAAATGAATATACGAAAGTTAAGTACTGTATACTCCTAGATACCAGCACAAACATAAAATGAAATTTAGAAAGAGGACATTAACAAGAGCAACAAAAATATATAAGGTATATAAAAATGAATCTTAAAATGTACAAGTCGCTTATTGAGAAAAATTTTAAATATTATTAAAATATATTTTAAAAGGCTAAAATAAATGAAGAAATATTTCATGTATTTAGTCAAGAAAATATCAATTCACCATAAACTGATCTATAGATTCAGTGCAATTCCAATCAAATCCCCATGATATTTTTTTCCTAGGACTTGATGAGTTGAATCTGAAATGTATAACCAAGATTATTCCTGAAAAAGAAAAAGAAATTACGGGGACTTTTCTGCTAGATAGTTAGACTTATTTTCAAATAGTACATACAGTGGGATAAACTGGAATAAACTGAGAGAAATAAAGAGCAAGCCCCAAGTAAACCAAAGAAAATGGGGACACTTGATTAATGACAGAGAAGGGGAAAACAGAGGGAGACAGTCACACATACATATCCCAAACCAGAAGCAGAAAGTGAATTGGGTGAGTGGGGTGGTGATGTCCACTGTTGTCCCTGCCTGGTATATGAGGGGAGAGTTCCTTCTTTTTTTATTTTTAAAATTTTTTTGTTTATGGCGACATGTTTATTGCCCATGTAATCCTGCCTCTGAGGCTCCCTCTGGCCCCAAAGCAAAGATGTAACTGATCTCAGCTTGAGGGTAAACAGCTAAGAGGGATCCTCTAAGAGCTCCCTTCTGCAGACAAAAGTCCAGCCCATCTCCAGGACAAGGAGATGAAAAAGTTTTTGAAAATGAAAAAGTTTCTGAAAATTGAAAAGGGAAGGTCAATTAAGACCTGGAATATAATCCTTTTAATGTGCTGTTTTGAATTCAGCTTGAATGATCCAGTGAGATTTGTCCCTGGGATGCAAGGATAGTTCATATGCAGAGTAGAGATAATATATCTTCAATTATCTGGCAGAGTTGTTGTAAAGACTGAAACATAATAATGGAAATGACATTGTTTTGTATTTCTATATACAGTCATAAAATTAAGAAGATTTTGTTATGCAATATTATCTATAAAAATAAGAGTCCCCTAAAATAACGCCCCAAAATAAATCTATAAAGGGAGAATTTGGGGCAAATTGAAAAATGAGCCCTGAACCAACATAGAAATCTGAAAGTTAAGGTCCTAACCAAAAATTCCTGTTAGCATAACATATGCAGGAAACCTGGAATGTTACAGGGGCACAAGCTCTCAGGAATTGTTTTTTTCAACCCTATTTGTTATGACAAAGGAGACTGAGACTCAGAGAGGACAAATGACTTGCACAAGTCACAGAGCAAATTCGTGGCTGAACCCAGACTAGAACCCAAATTCTTCCTTTTCTCTCTCTCAGTTTCTATCCAGAACCTGGCCTAGTCCATAATGCTACTTTGACAAACACCACTGCCTCTCCCAGGACATTCACTGAGGAATGATGAACTTGGGGGCACTTATTTTCCTGTGTCTACAAGTTCAGTTTACTTATGAGTATAACTCATTCTCCTCCATGTGGAAATCCCTTTGCCAATTCCAAAGCACAGGACAAACAGGACATGTTGACAAAGAGCTTAAGAACCAATTTCCCATCTAGCACTGATGCAGACCCAACCTGGCCTGGCAAGGACTATAGCCCAAAACCCCTCTGACTTTTTCGGAAACTGTTTTCAGCTCAGCCCTCCTGACTAGGATCTTGAATGTGGGGACAGAGGCATGTAAAAGGATAATTCCACCTGAAATCCTGCTGTTAAGTCGCAAACCACTGCATGCTGTGGAAAGAGAACAGGACCTATTCTTAAAGAAGCAAGCTTCAGCTCCTCAGGACAGCAGGGGAGCAAATAAGTGGGTCTGGTAAAGTCCTAAGGACCCAGCTTCAGCCAGACTAAGAACAAGACTTAAATCTCAAATACGCATCTCAGTGCCCATCTGGAGGCTGTGAAACACACTGTGGGCTGCTCTTCTCTCTTGAGCTGGACAAGGACTTTCTCTCTTACAGTGGCCTCAGGTACAGGACACACCAGCCTCTCACCCACACCTGTGTCCTCCCCCTCTCAACGGGCCCTGTGCGGCAGCAGTTCCCTTTATTCACTCACATTCGTGGGCCCTAGTGAGCTTTTCCCAAGGGATGTGAGTATAACTGAGGTAGAAATAGTCACAAGCCAGGCCATATAAGTGCAGGAGAGATCCAGAGCCAGGCTCTACCCCTATCCACAGGCAGCTCTTTCTGATTCCACATCTGGTCCCGTCTGAGATCAGTCTAACATTAGCCTTAGTCTGGGTCAAGAGGGCATCTGTTCTGCATCAGGCCCCAGTTAGATGATAGAGAAGTAGATAGATAAAACAATTTTCTTCTTAGAATTTCCTCTTCCATTGAAAAAGATATGTAAATGTAAAATTAAATAAAACACAGTAATTCCTCCAACATGAGCAAATGAGATGCTTGACCTTCCTCTGCCACAAACGTTCCATATAGCCTTGGACAATTTATGTCCTTTTTCTGGGCTTCTAATTTCTCCTCTATAAGAAGAGAAGGCTGGATTAGATGAGCTTCTACTCTAAATCTAATGTTCTTACAATCCAATGATCCCCCTCCCCAGGGACCTCTAAAAGCATCATTCATGTCCAGAGGCCAGCTCCAGCTCTTTTCTGCTCTGCCCAGAACCCAGGCTGCCCTGCGTTCTTTGCTCAAGGATGGTTTCAAGTTATAGCAGACATCTGAGGTTTGTCCCCGAGACAGCCATTCATATCACCTACTGCTTGTGTTAGCCGTTAGAGCTCTCACATTATTGCATCTCTGCCCACTGTGCATCTGGGGGCCACCCAAACAATCACCCCAACTTCAGGGTCCCTGTTGGCCATAGACCAAGAAGGGTTACTACACAGGCAACTGTCTTCTTGCTGGCCTCCCAGGCGCCAGCCTATCTCTCCTCATGCTAATGTTAATTTCAGCCTCTTATAACACATCTCTCATTATAACATCTTGAAAACTTATTATCTCACAAGTGGTTTTCAACTCAGGTCTGAATTCCCGAGCTTGGTGCTCATGACTCTTCAGACCTTGTTTCCAGCCCGCCTCACCTCTTCTGTCATTACCATCCTTTACTGTCCAACATGTCCCTTAAGTTCAAGGTTCAGAGCAAGTTCCCTGCTATTCTTCAGGACTGGCTTGCTATCCTCACCCATCAAGAGTCAGCTTAGGTGTGGCCTCCTCCTGGAAGCTTACTCTGACCCCCAGACCACAGGACACCTAGAATCCTAAAGTGCTGAACCATTCACCTTGGGCTTGCCAGGACCTGCTCGGCTTTTTAACTAACTGACTGGTGACCTCTCATGGGTGAATTCTCTCTCCTCTGCTAGGGCCAAAGTCCCAGAAGAATATACCTATATCAACCAGCATCTGTCATAATGCACTACATGTAGCAGGTAAAGACTTGTTCAAAAGCAGTGACAATAACTGGACAGAGTACTGAAGGACAGAAGAATGGATGAATAGCTATAAAGAGTGTCATACAGAGGCAGGGTTGCATAGACATAGGTAGAATAAAAAGTGAAATGAATGGGTAAATGAATAAATAAATCCATCTTTTACCTTACATACTATAATAGGCTTTTAACTTATATTTCTCCCCTCCCCCTCAATAATCTATTATCTTCATAGCAGCCAGAGCATTTTTTCAATGAAAATATGCTTTGTTACATCAAGTAATAACTATATACAAAGATGCAAAAAGTTTTAGTCGTCATCTTCCAGATGTTTGGATCGACTTACAGGAAATGCAGAACTGAAATCTACATGTAATCTTGGAAAAAATATCAGGGGTCCTTTTTAGATTAGGTTTGGTGAGTTGCTCTTTCTCATGTATTTATAATTTCTGCATTTTTAAAATTGATTTCAAAGTACTAATAGTCATACAAATGCTTAAGAAAAAAAAGCTACATTAAGCAAAACCTTCCAATGTCCACCCATATTACTCAAATTAAAAGACAAAGTTCTCCAAATAACCTACAAGAGCCTTCCTGATCTTGCCTCCATTATTGCATTAACCTCAACTCCTTGGACTCCTATTTCACTCATATTGACCTTCATGCTCTTCCTCCAACTACCTCAAGGCTTTTGACTTTATTCTTCTATTTGACCTCTCTGACCTCAAATATCCACAGAGCTCACCCTTTCCCTTCCTCCTGATCTGTTTAAATATCTGCATACCAGAGAGACTCTCTTGACCGTAAATATACAAAAAGCCAATTCTAACTTTTAGAACTCCCTTCCCATTCTTTATATTTCTGCAGAGCACTCAGCACCATACTGCAATATCAACTTGTTTACTGTCTCCCCACACCAGAAAGCTAATTCTACACAGGACCATGTTTTTCTCACTGCTGTTATCCCCAGTGCCTAGAACAATGCATGGAAAAGAGTAGGTGCTAAGTAGATAGTTGTTGAATGAATGAATGAGGGAGGGAAGAGGGAGAGAATGAGTAAATGAGTCTGTAACTTAGATCCTTAGCACCTTCAGGCACTTTTCCAAGATGCTGTTATCTGATGTAGTTGCTATTGCCCTTTGTCTGTTCAGTTCTAGTCCTGTCCCATGTTGCAACAGATGGACAGCACACATTCTGGGAGGCTCTTTGTAAATGACAAACCTTCTGGAGGGGTGGGGCCAGGACTAGTCTAATGCCTGGTTTCTAAAGGCTACATTTTAAAACCCTACTCTTCCCACTCTCCCCCAACCTCTCTGCAAATTCCACAGGGTTAAAAGTGCAATCCTGGTAGAAAATGAAGGAAACAAAAGCATCCTCATTTCCATGGTAGGACTCATAGGAAGCTGTGTTTCTCTTTCCCCTTCAGTCCTGAGCCCCAAGTACCTCCTGTAGAACCCTGCTGCCACCTTCTATTGATCTGATCAAGGAACCTAATTCCTATACTCTCATCACCACTGAAAGAGGGGACAGGATGCTAGAAAAGCAGAAGACGAGATAAGAGGAGTAATCAGTGTAGCAGATTCTGGTCTCCCTCTCCTTCTGTTAACACCCTGCAATCACACATGGCCCAGCACTCAACAAGCATAGTCTCATCTCCCCATCCCAATGGTCTCCTCACCTGGGCTTCTAGGACCCTACAAAAGAAGGATGAAGGAGAGGGGTATGAGGATGACTTATCAGCTTTGAGTCCTGCTATAAATCCACTGTAAATTCCTGTTCGGGGATGGATAGGTGGGCACTAGATTGGTGAGTGGGTAAGTGACTGAGTGGAGGCAAAATAGATAATTGAATGAGTGAGGAATCAAGAGTGAGTGAATTAGAGTGACTGAATGGGCTTTCTGTCCTAGTGCTTATGGCGTCTTTGCAAGGATGGCTCACTGGGCTTAGTAAGGTCTTCTCCTTGAATTCTCATTTAGGTCTATGTCTAGTGATGAAGGTTGGATGGGGAGGTGGCTGGCAACTCCTGACCAGTATGAATCATACAAGTAACTCTAGAGCTCCAAGGAACTTTCATAAGGGTTTGTAAAGAGTTTTCATGCAAGCAGCCAAGGAGCCAAGTCAGGACCATCTGGGGGCCCCTCAGATCTCTGGTATCCTCTACAAACCAGAGGAGTAGGGTAGATGAAGAAGCCATAGCTCAAAGATATCATGTAAATTAGTTTCCTCCTCCAGAGAGCTCATTAGAATCATCTGGGACATCACCATCACCAGTACTCACAAAGCTTCTGAATGACAGTCTAATTTGTTTGCCCAGAAGATGATAAAATCTTTAGGGAGCAGACATGCGGCTAACAGGCACCTCAAATGCAACATGTCCTAAAATTAATTATTATCTTCCTCTTCAAATTTACTAATCTCTTAGAATTTTTAAGAATGGTACCACTGTCTATTTGATTGCTCCGTTGATAAAATTTCATTCTTTCATTCATCCAACAGATATTCGTGGCATGTGTCAGTAACATGCTACCTGCTAAGATAAAGTAATGAACAAAACCAGATATGGTCCCAGCCCTCGTGGAGCTCATCATTAAATAGAAAAAACAAGCACTAATTATCACATAATAATTATAAATGAATGTAAAATTAAAACTATGATAAAGCCTTAAAGGAGGTATGTGGTGTTTTAAAGCCATATAAAATAGGATTTGATCTAATTGTGGCAGTCATGGAAATGACAATTAATCTGTAAACTGAGAGATAAGTGGGAATTCAGTAGGCAAAGATGTGAAGGATGCATGCTGTAGGCAGAGGAACAGCAAATGTAAAGCCTATGGCAAGAGAGAGCCTGACAAGCCCAGGGGTTTGAGACGAAGCCAGTGTGAAAGGGGAGCAAGGGGAGAGCTGGGCAGGAGGATGTAGGAGATGGCAGCAGGGGTCAAACAAACAAGACCTTGCAGGACTAATTAAAGAGTTGGTCTTTATCTTAAAATCAACAGGAAGCAACTGAAATATTTTTAAGGAGAGAAATGGCATGATGAGGTTATGGTCTGAAATGCATTCTGGCTGCTGTGTGGACAACAAATTGGAGGGAGTCAGTGTGGTTATAGGTAGACCAGTTAGGAGGCTCCTGTGGTACCCCAGGAAGATGCAAATGGTGCCTTGAACTAGAATGATGGTGGAGATAGAGAATAGATTTGAGAGAGATTTACAAGAGAACATCAACCAGACTTGGTTATGGATTGATTGGAAATGGGCTTTGAGGGAGAGAGGTGTTGAAGATGCCTGCCAGCTATCTCTGACTTGTACAGCTGCAGAAATGAAGAATCCATTCAATGAGGGAGCAGGGGAAAAAATGGCATAAATGATAGAGGCTCTGTTCATGCCTTTGGTGACCAAATCAAAGTTGTAACAGAAACCAAGAGTAGACAGCAAGGAAAAATCACCTGAGATCTAGATGAACAAGCCATACAACTAGGTAGAAATCTGAGAAATCACCCTGCAACAGCAGAAGGTAGGATGGGGCATAGATGCCAGACTGCCTGTTCTCGAGTGGCTGAGACAGAGGCTGTAGCAGTGGCAGTGGCAGACTCCTCTTAAAGGGGCAGTGTCTGCAAGTGGACCTTCATGGTGATGGATCTGCTCGCTCTGAGCACCAGTACCAGTTCAGCTGCACAGGGAGCACCAGGGACTTACAAGAGGACCCTGAGGTGTTGGAGTGAGGGCCAGAGTAAAGACTCATTCTATACAGAAGTGCCAGTGGTATCCATTGTTCCTCTCTTTAGCCCTCCCCTCTCCCAGTGTGTGGACACAGCACTACCATAGCCGAGAAGTCATCAAACTGAATAACAGGGGTCCCTCCGCCCAAAGAATTCCCTGAAACCCTGCCTCCCCCAACTCAGTGCCCCACCCAAGCCACATCCAGGTGTGTCCTCAGAGGGTCAGATACTCCTTGCTGAGCAGCACCTAGACTCACACTGGTGACAACTGGCCTCAGTTTCTGATGTGGCCTTTTGAGGCAACTATAAGCACAGCATCTGTGGATTGCTTGCTAAATTTTAACAGGTGGCCCTGACGGGTACAGGTTGGGGCTAAATTTGGCCTGCAGCTGAACCTCTCTCAGGCCTGCCACTGGACACCTACTACACAAAGCTGTACTAATAAGACCGGGAGACTTAGGAGCTTTGCTTAGTACATGGAAACAGACACGGAAAGACAGCCAAAATGGGAAAACAAAGAAGCAGAAACCATATGAGAGAATAGAACAGAGATCTGGAAATAATGGAGTCAAGCAATCTAACAGATGCAGAGTTCAAAACACTGCTTATAAAGATGCTCAATGAACTTTGGGAAATATACTTGAATTCAGTGAGAATGTCAACAAGGATATAAAAAAAAAACCATAAAAATAGCAATGGAAATTATAAAAGGGAACCAGTCAGAAATGAAGAAAACATTATTTGAGATGAGAAATATATTAAATGGAATTTAAAAAGTGAATAAAGAAGAGGATCAAATGACCTATCTAGAGGATGAGAAAGCCAAGGACATTTAATCAGAATGGCAAGAAAAAGAAGCCAAGATTATAAAAATAATTTGAGGAGCCTATGGGACACTATTAAAGGTAAAAATATCTGTGCCAGAAAGGAAAATAAGATGTTGAAGAGCTATTTGAAGAAATAATGATGGAAAACTTCCCTAACCTGGTGAAGGAAATAGACATAAAGCCCCAGGAAGCTCAGAGTCCCCAAAACCAGGAATTCAAAGAGGCCCACAACAAGACACATCATAATTAAAGTGCCAAAGGTTAAATACAAAGAGAGAATCTTAAAAGCAGCAAGAGAAAAGTAGTTAGTTATCTGCAAGAGAGCACCCATAAGACTGACAGCTGATTTCTCAAAAGAAACTATGCAGGACAGAAGGGCTTGGCACAAAATATTTGACATGATGAAAACCAAGGATCTACAACCAAGAATACTTTATCCAGCAAAGCTATCATTTAGAGTTGAAGGACAAATTTAGAGATTCCCAGACAAAAATAAGCTAATGGAATTTATCATCACCAAGCCAGTATTTAAAGAAATGTTGGAGGGACTTCTTTAAGAAGAAAAAAACATTTATTAAAACCAGGAATAAAGAATGGTAACAACTACATTCCTATCAGCAAGTATCTCAAATGGAAAAGAAGTAAGAGCTTCAACCATAAGATAGGGTGGCTGAATGGATAAGAAAACAATATCCCTACATACATACGCTACCTATGAGAGACCCACTTCAGATTAAAAGACACACAAAGACTAAAAGGAAGAGGATGGAAAAAGATATTGCCTTAATGGACCCATTGCATTGAATGAAATGGGTTGAATAGAGAAAGACAAATATCACATGATTTCATGTACATGTGGAATCTAAAGAACAAAATCAACAACAACAACAAAAGTGGAAATAAACGCATAGATACAGAGAATATTTAGAGGGATACTAGATGGGAGAGGGTTGGAGGGACAAAAAAAAAAAGGCAAAAGGATTAAGAGTTACAAATGGATAGTTGCAGAATAGACATGGAAATGTAGAGTGTAGCAGGGGGAAGATGTTGTAACAATGTTGTAATAAATATGTAAGGAGGAAAATGGTTACTAGATTTAGTGGGGTGATCACTTCGCAAGTCACGTAGATCTATGCTATACAACTGAAACTGGTATATCATTGTATGTCAACTATAACTGAAAAAAACTCGTGAATTGTACAACGTAAATACAAGCAACTAATTGTCTATTACATTTCAATAAAGACAAAAAGAAGCCATTCAGTGAGAAACAAAATACCTTACAAGAACCACATAGTAATAGGACAGTGCCAAGGAAGTATGCAGAAATTCTGATTTGGACATGCTGAGTTTGAGAGGCTTTTGAAACGTCAATCTAGGAGTCCCTTCAACTCCATCATCTCCCTGACTTTTTGCATGCAGTCATCTTTTTCTACCTCTTTTCCATTCTGTCTTAATTCAAGCCCTTTCAGTTATTTCCTGGAAAATTAAAAGAATCTCCAGGCTCTACCTCCTCTCAATCCATCTATTCCACACTGCAGATCTTTCTAAATATTGCCTCTTCAAAAGTCCCTCCCTGACCACCCAATCTAAAGTACTCCCACCCTATAACTCTTCCTCTCAGTTACTTGGTGTTTCTATTTTCTAAAAACATATAATAATTTGTTATATTTACATTATAGAAATAAATATGGACATATACATATATGTCCAGCTGTTTCCTAAGATGGTATAGAAGCAATGATGGACCAAAAGCAAGGAGCAGATGCAGGTCCAGATCTCAGCTTCTAAATATTATTTTCCACCAAAATGATCTAGGGCTCCTTGGAGAAATGGTTAATTCCGTGCCTGGAGCAAGGAAAGAATGAAATGATCCTGGAGCGTCCTGCTACAGCATATAGTAAGCAAGTGCTCAGAGAACATGGGGACAAGTCAAAAGAAAGAGGAGGCAGTTAGCAGAACCTCCCACTATCAACTCTGGGACAATTTGAACATCTAAACAAAATATACAAATTGATTATAGCCCACTGAATAAATCAAGAATCCATGAGTTTATAATGAAAGTAATAAGGGAAGAAGGGAAAAAATAAGGGAGGGAGGAAGGGTAAGAAAGAAAGGAAAGATCTCTCTTATGGTAGAATGCCAACTAACAAATGAAGAAATGATGGATTCAAAAGTATCAATATGATAAAATTAGTGAGTGTAAGTTTGATCAGGAACAAGATATTTACATAAAGCATCTCTGCACAAATTATTAAAATACCTCAGTGGCTGCTCATAACTATCATAATAAAAATCCAAACACTTCAGCAAAGCCTTTAAGACCTAGTGATCCATCAATAGCCCTTTGTAATATATACCATCTCGTCCTTTTTCATCACTACTGATCACCCACACTATACATTCCAGTCACACTAGCTGCTTAAAGTCCCCCAAGTATATCACATTGGGCAATGCTTTTGTGCCTAAGCATGCGCTGCTTTCTCAGTCTAGAATACCCTTCTCTTATCCTCCGGGAAACTTCCTGTTATCGTTCAAGATCCAAAGAATTTTCACCTCTGGGAAGGCCTTTCTGATTGCCCCAATTGGAGATAACACTTCCTCTTCTGATATACCGATATATCCAGTACCTGTTGTGATCTTGCCCCACAGACAGACCTGTCACTTTCATATTGTCCGAACAACTTTCTGTATCTTCCAAGAGAGCCCCTGCCTTGAGTCTTTTTCATTATCTTCAAAAAATACAGAAGAATGAGGAAAATTAGTTCTTCCTTTATTTTACACACAAGGAAAGTGAGGCCCAGAGAGGGTAAGATAACAATGTACTCAGAGGCTGAGCTAGAACTGGAATCCAGATCTCTTGACAATCAGCCCAGTGTTCTTTCCCAGAATATGGGTGGAAAAACAAGGAAGGATATGCCATTTGTGGCTTGCCTATTCTATGCCAAACACTATACTTCAAATAAACATGCTAGTTCTAGCGTCACCACTACATTATAAGAAACCCCATTTTGCAGACAGGGAAACTGAGGCTCCAAGTCAGATCCAAACAGATCTACAAAGCCCATGTTCTTTTATCTGCACATTGCCATATGTAGGCTACCTCTGACCCTCCATCAGAGGACCTGAGAGGGCCTGAGTCAATTATCCTGTCCCTCAACAGTGTCTTTTAAACAGGCACCACACACAGGCCCAGAATGCAGCCCACACCCTTTGACCACAGGCTTCATTTCATATGGCTTCCAAACCCAGTATATTTGGGTTGTAAGACAAAACCTCCATTTCTTTAGCAGAAACTGAACACTACACACAATTACCTAGCCAAATTGCTGACACTTACAGACGCTGCATCATGCCAAATGGGGTCTGGTCTGCCCAGAGATGATCAGAAGATCCAGAACTCCCCCAGGGCTTGGCACTGAGGGGACCCTGGAGCTGGGGGAAGGGAGATCAGGCTGGCCAGATCACAGAGTCTGGATGAAGGCTCCATTTCCAGGATAGAGATTGTTCCAGAGGAGAAGTGAAGCCGCAGAAGCCCAGTGCTGCTGAGGGGGATGTAGGGGATCCCTGCCCAGGCCAGGAGGCCTTCCCCACCCCTGCTTCCCACAGAGCAGCAGTCTCCGCTCAGGCTGGAAATGCCAACGTTGCTGATGATGTTCAGGTCCTTGGGCCAGAGAAGCCAGGCTCTTATCCCTTCCCCAGTGGGCCCAAAGGGGTGGATTTTCCTGCTTCCAAGCCTTTGAACTGGGAGAGTGATCAGTAGACATTCACCACAGACTCAGGCATCAGACCTGGGATGGAAATCATCACTGGCTCTGACCTCAAGCAAGTCATTTAACCTCATGTGCTTCAGTTTCCCTATCTTTAAAAGTAATACCTCTCTCACAGGGCTGTTCTGTAGGTTTTAGGAAACAAAAGGTTCAAAAACCCTAACAAAAAGGTTAGCACTTTAATACATGGTAAATAAATGTGAATAAGCCTTCTCCCACAGAAGTTCTGACCATCTCACCCAATATGCTCTTGGTAGAATTTAAACCTGTTTTTACTTGGTTGAGCTTAAGTCCAGGGAACAACCAGAATCCTCAGCAGAGATGAAATCAAGTCTTAGTCTTACCTTTTTGAGATGACATTTGCTTGGAAAGGAGCAAACCCCCACCTGCACCAACCCACAGCTCATCACCCAATGCCAGGCATTTCCTAGGGCCTCAGGCCAGTGAGCCCTTTTTTCACTTTGTAATCAAATACTTCTGGAAGGATTAGTCTTAAACATGGGCAACAGCCACCAGCATGGGTGACCTACTGCATACCAAGAAGCAGAATCCCAACACAATGCCTAAAAGCCCATCATCAGAGTCCTTCTAAGCACTCCTTAGTGCTAAACTTTGCCTGCCTCTGCTCCCCTTTCCCAACATTAATAGCCTTGGGCAGGGTAAGATCTTGGAATGAATTACAAGTTTCACCAACTTTGCAATGTGGCTAGAGCCCTGCCCTACATTCAGATTCTCTTGGTGACCCACATCTCTTGCAGGTAAGAGGTGACAAATGACTCACCTGGAAGACTTGAGATCCACTTATTGGGAAGGAGAAAGGAGTATGCACTATCCTATGGCCTTGTAGATCCAGGGTAGAGGACAGAAAAGCCTCCTCCTGTATCCCCACATTCCAAAGCCCACTCTCTTTGTCCTAATCTTTGGCTCCAGAAGGTCCATCTCTGATCAGAGACTATGTAGTCCACACTGGGGGAAGCAGAGCTGACGTCCAAGAGACACAGACCTCCCAGCAGAGCCCTGGGCCTAGGCAGGGTTACCATGAGGAAGAGGTGGCCAAGGGGTCAGGGCCAGGCTTAGGGCAGGGGTCAATCTCCTTCAGGCACCCAGACACTTGCACTTTTGAGACAGAAAAGAGCTGGCAGCTGAAGCACTCAGAGCAGGGGGCATTTATCAATGGCCCAATTCATTCTCAACAATCCCCATTGTCTGAACCAACACAGAGATAGGCATTATCCCCCAGAGTCACTAGGAAGAAAAGCCCCAAGAAATGGTCATGAATCAGAGTCTCAAGATACAGATGCCAAAACTGAGACATATGGTTTGAAAACTAGATAAAATATTTGAAATTGGAGATGTACCAAAAAATCCATGCAATATGGTTCCCATCCTGGGAGACCAATAGAATGCAGTTCTTGGTTGTTCATTCACTTATTCTGATCTTTCTACAAAAGATGTGGGAGTTTACAGTTAAAGATGTGCTACTATGAAGTTCTTAAAGCAGAAGTTAAAAGTAAAAGGCAGAGTTTCAATTAACACAGTTAATAGAATGAAGCAATATGATGGACAGAGAGTTCCGAGCAGCCAGAGTAAGAAGGGGAACTCTGGCTGCTCAGTAACAAGGGGAAAGATTATGTCAAGAGCTCAGGAGTTGCACAGACCTGTAGAAATCCCTTGAACATTCTAAGCCACAATTTCCTTATCAGAAAAAAAAAGAAAAAAAAACGTGGGGGAGGGAGGAGACTATTAACCTAACAAAGTTCTTATAAAAAGTAAATGAAATAAATCATATAGTAAAGGTTCAAATAAACAGTGGTTGTTATTATTATCATCATTATTCTGTTGTCTGATTTCTCTTTTTACATTGGCACTATGTTAACTTAATGGGGTTGCCCTTGATGTTCTGATTCCTTATTGTTGCTCTGAAATTCTGATTGGCAGGTATATGTATTTGATTAATTTAAAAATAGGGAAACAGCCTGAAAGTGAGTCATCAAGACTCCTCCAGTTTTCCAGAGCCTTCTTAAATGCTAAGGTGACTGGGGACCCCCACAAAAGAGAAGGCTATGGAAGGCACACACACTTCCTTCCCCTACCACCTTCGCTCTGCAAGAAGGCTGCCAAGCTCACCACAGCCTGTCCTTATTTAACCATTTCCAAGGGTCGGACTGAGAACCAGGCCAGGGGAAGGTAGATCCCAGCACTCTCTCAGGAAACTGCAGAAGCCCGTCTGCTCCCCTGCATTACAGAAGTTGGTAGGGTGAGAGCTCAGGCACTCCTCCTACCAAACCATAAACGCTAAGGAAGAAAAAGTCAATGTCATCTTTCTAACTTCCCAACTGAAGGAGTACAGTTAGTCTGGGCACCTACTGAAGCCTGTCCAGAGGTGAATGATCAGGATGGGAGAGATTTAGAAGCAATCATAATAATAACAACAACAACCAGCTTATATTTTAGGACCCCTACTCTTCCAAGCACTGTTTAGTGTGTCCCCAGGAGTCCCTGAGGAAGGAGGTCAGGGAGAACAAGATTCTGTCAAGAAAACAGATAACCACTGGGAGAGGGGAGAAGAGCAAAGCAAAGGCTGGCTCTTCAGCCTCACCTACAGATGGGAGAATCAAGGATTAATTAAAACCTAAGAGAAGGAATCAGCCTAATACAACTCACTGCCCCTCCCTGTCACAAGACTGCAGGGGCCCCAACCCACAAAAGGCCACTCCTTTTCTGCTTCAAGGGGGAATCCAGAGTATAAACTAGAGCCTAGAGCAAATTACAGGTGTGAGCTCTGCCTCAGCCTTGTAGGACATGCCTTTTTACTTGAAAGAGGGCAAAAGCTGCTTCTAAGGCCCAGATCCTGAGGCCCCAGGCTCCATGGAAAGCCTCGGTTCCAGATCACATGCGACACCCCAAAGGCACTGTATCACCATCTGCCCTGACCCCCAGCCAAAGCCCTGACTTAAGATATTCCTTATTCAAGCCAGGTTTTTAGACTCATTGTCCAAGATGCCATATGTGGGCTAAAGAGGACCTAAAATGGCGGTTTGGAGGCTGAAAGTGGGTCAAGCCAGGGGTGCATGTTTACATATATACATATTTTACACATGTAGGTGACTGTTGCATGCATATCATCGTCCACAGGTATAAATGTGGAAAGCACGTGAGTGTTTGCATAGTTGTGCTGAGAGGAAATGCATTCAAGACTGGCATGTGTAGGCAAGAATGTGTATTTACATGAGCAGCTGTGAGTATCTGTGTGTGGGTGCCTTGTATTTGGGGGTGGGCATGACTGTGTGGTCTGTTTAGCCTCTCTTATTGTCCTCCTGCCTTTTCTGGCATGACAACTGGGTCCCTCCCAGCCTTCTCCCCACCCTAGCCAGCCAGCTGGGGTTATGCAGGGCCCCATTCACTCCAGTGTTGGGTGAAGGTTCTGAGCTCCTGCCCTGTTTGCAGCCCTAGGAAACTAAAGCTTCATGACCTACAGAGAAGACACCCCAGCTGGGGACAAGTCAGGTCACCCTAGAAAGTCCAAGTTCAGATAAGTCTTTATCTCCCAGCTTCTGCCATCATCGGCTAACTCACAAACATCTATCCATCTACACATGCACTTGCTCAGCCCACATGGAGCCTTCCTGCCCAACACACGAATTCACTTCTATAGGAGCAGACAAGGTCCACAAAAGGCTTTCGGGGCTACAAAGACACACATGCCACCTATTGGCACACCCCAGGCCTAACTACACCTTAGTCCCCACATACACTGACACTCTCCCACACACACTCATACCTTGAGACATGTGCTAGAAAGTTCTATAAACTAATACATCAGTTCAGACACCCTACCGCCCACTGACATTCACACGGACACACTTAATTTAACACCTACTATCCAAATAGTTACACACACGCTCTATGCCCGACTAGGCTGATGAGTGCACCACCGGCCCCTGAATCCAGCCAGCAGAGTTATGTCTACTTACTCTGAGGAAGCGGGTGGGCTAGAGGGGTAGCGTGCAGCGGCCAGAGGTGGCGGGGTGCAGCTGGGGATCCAGAGGCCGCGCGCGCAAGCGGCACGCTCGGCCGGCCCAGTCCGAGGGGCCGTCCGCTGGCCCGCGCTCCCGCCCCGCTCTGCCCCCCGCCCGCCAGCTCCCAGGCCTCTGCAGGACCTTCAATAACAGCAAGCTCCCTGCCAAGCCTCTGTCCCGCGTCAGCCTTTGCTGCCTGGAGTCTCAGTCGGGCCGCAAGGCTATTTTGGTACCCCCGGCAGTGGAAACGTAGCGCTCTGTGGGGAGGGCTGGAATGGGGACGCGGTCAAATCTAATTAGAGACCTGGCTCACCCCGGGATAGGGGATAGGCGGGAGTCACCGCGGGTAAGCACCAGGGAGCCTCTGAGCCATCGTAGCCGGGGTGCCCACATGCGCCCCGCATGCCAACATCTGGGGAGCAGAAGGGAATGCTCCGTGGTGATCGTTTCCCTTGGAGCTGAAACAAAACAAGGAGGGGTTTGGGTGCGGTTCACATGCTCTGTGGAGGAAGCCGCCAAACTTTGAGCAGCCCCCAAATGCCTGGAATGCGACTTGGTTTATTCACCACAGGTGCTTCCCTTTGGAACCTAAGTTGCCCACATAAGATCGCCAATCTTTATATCACTGCCCTGTCAAACATGACAGAGGGTGGTAGCTGAGACTCCTAACTTGGGGCACATCAAACTTCCCCTCTGGACTGTTTTATGTCAAATGGCTAAGTATAGAGAGGAAAGCTGATTCCTACCCAAAATCTCAGGAATGTTGCATTCTTGAACTGAAAAGAAGTTTTAAGGTCATTCCATCCAACTCCTTCCTCTTTGCCATGAATGGGGAGAGGGGACACTTGAGGGCCTCTACCCACTCTTGAGGATCATGTGGGAAAGGCAGCCCCTAGCCTCCTCTGAGCTCTGTTCCCAAGTCTGAACCCTCTGGTTGGCAGAAAGTTCTCTTTAGCATCTAACTTAAATCCCCTCTGTGCAAATTATGTCAATATGCTCAGGCATGTGTTCAGGGGGAGGGGGACCAGCTCCATCTCTGTGACACAATGATCACTCCAAGGTCCTTCTCTTCCTTGAGGCTAATATCCTTGTTCTCTTTTTCAGGCCCTGACTAAAAATGACTATTGTTCCCTGGCCCTGAACACACTTGCGCTCCTGACATTAACTCAACTGCCTCAACTCACTGGGAACTCCTGGCTCTGTGTGTGCCCAAATCATTTCTCTCAGACAAACCATTTACTACTCCAGCCTCTATCCATCTGGGGACAACCTGATTCTACTCCCCAGTACCTTGAGAGGAGCTTCATTTCCTATTTCAACAAAGATTGTCTTGGGGCCCAGGCACAGAGCTTGGGCCTCAGATACCCATATGGCTGGGCTTTACCACTGGAGCCATGGCCTTCCTCAAATGTGCAAAGTTTGCAGAATCTTTTCTCTGAGTCTGTTTTCTGGTAGGTCAGGTAATGTCATAATAATAGTATGGACTTTGTCCACAAAGAAACCTGACTTTACATCCTGCCTCTACCACTTTCTAACTGTGTGTCCTTGGACAAGTCACTTAACCTCTCCGAGGCTCAGTTTTCCTATATTTACACTAGTGATCATAATGGTCTCTGTCTAGCTCATGGGTTGTTGAAAGTATGAGATGAGATTAGAAATGTAAAAGTACCTAGAAAGCTAAGATATTTTCTAGTATGCTAGAAATGGAATGAGGCTTAGATCATAAACAGGATAAATATTAGCAAAAATCCTCAAAGATCTATTATTTCTAGGACCAAATTCTGTGCCAGGCTTTCAGGACAAGAGAGAAACAAATTTAGTTTGCTAGGTATTCCCTTAGGATACTTGGCGTGAATGTCCCCCACCTGCATTCCCCAAAACACAAGCATGTGTGTGTGTGTGCACGCGTGCACGCGCACGCATGCACACAAACACACACACACACACACACTCACACACACACTCACACATGCACGCACTTTCCCAGATACCTACTGCACAGCCCAGCCTCCTTGGCTCCTGTTGTCCCCATAGGCCACAGCTGTCTATACTCTCGCTGGCTGCCTCTCCATTCTGGGGAGGCCGCCTCATGGCCCCGGTCTTGGCCGCAGCAACTCCAAGTTTCCCTACTGAGGCCCATAGGGGCAACTTTTCTCTCCTTGTCCATCCTTCTGGGCCATGACCCCAGCAAGACCTATGACTCAAGGTGAAGGTGGCAGAGGCCTTCTCCAAGGCAGTCCAGAACTAAGGCCAGCTGAGAGAGCTCGGAGTTGGTGTATCATCCCCTCCAACCCCCTCCCCTCAGCCTGCCTGGATTCCCAGTGCTGTCCTGCTTAATTCTTAATGGAAATTCCATCCCTGGCGCCGGCTGTGGCTGGCTCAGGGAGTCCAGGCTTGGGCCAACAGCAAACTCCACCCAGAGACAGGAGGCCTGCCTGGCCATATAAATACAGATGCACACATATACAAATATGTACAATCACATACAAGCAGAGAGACTTGCCTTGAGACATGCACACTCAGAAATTCTCACCCAGACATATCCATACATGGAAAGATAATAAGCATTATGATCACTAATATTTATTGCATGAACCTAAGTACTTTACAGATATCAACCACTCTAATTCTCACAACAACACTAGGTTCTGGTATTACACCCAATTTACACATAAGGAAACTGAAGGACGGATTCTAAGTAACTCGCATAAGACAATTAGTAATAACAGCCTAAAGTATAAGCAACCAGGAACTATGCTAAGGTGCTATGTACATTGTTTCATTTCACCACCATAGCAACTATTTGTAGAAGTTATTATTATTTCTGTTATACAGACAAGGAAAATGGAAGTAGAATGATTGAAATCGCCTGCCTGTGGGCTCAGAGCTTGCGAGATGAAGGGAGACTGCACACGTGTACACATGGGAATCCTCATAGATAAACAGAGGCACACAGGTAGAGAGATTCATGCACATGCACTCAGAGGCACAACCACAGAGAATTTCTTCTACCTGAGGAGAAGTTTCAGGAATGGTCCAGAGCTGCCCCGGAAAAAAAGTCTCTTTAGCCTGACTCCATGTTCTTCTCCCCCCGCGCCAACAGCTGATCCCACTTCCAACAACTTGACAAGTCACTGTAAGACAAATTCAGGCCCAATTAGAGGGAAGATTTCAGGTTTACACTTCAGCCAGCCAGGTCAATAGTCGACCCCCAGCCTCAGCTCCAAATCCAGTTTGCCTAGAAGACCCTACATGGTCGACGGAAGAAGGCACAGGTGCACTCTTCTGGAGGAATTATATAGGGAGCTCATCAGAGGCTATGAGCACTGTCTAGGGGCTGGCCAAGAAGGGCTCTGGCCTCCAGGCCCAGATGAAGCTGGACAAGGCACGGCATGGGAGCCGAAGCATCAGATAGGACAGAGCATTGTACTCCCTCCATCAAGGGAACTGGAGCCAGGTTGTAGAATAATGGCAAGACTCTGGTAGAAGAGGGAGTGGAGAAGTAGATGGGGCAGGGCCATGATGGAGGACAAGTAGGAAAATCCAGAGCCCAGAAAGTTGAAAGAACAGGCTTGCAGAAGAAGACAAGAAAATAATTTAGCAGTCCAGGATCTAGTCCTCTACTTGAAGTTTCCACACTAAGCAAGACATCTCCCAGCAGAAGCTGTGCTGGCCCTGGACCTCCTCCCAGGCAGGGCCACTAGATCGTATCCGGGGTGATCTCTTTTGTCTCTCATGGTTTCCCACCTCCAGCCCCATCCCAGAATTCCCTGATTATTTCTGCTGACATAATGTGTGCTCTGAGAACAGCTCAGCATGGCAGCTCTGTGGGGCATTTGAACTGAAAAAGAGTTTCTAGAGAGAATACTGCTTAACCCACACAAATGAACCTGGAATCATATTGTCAGGCAATGGCTCTAAGAAGGGGGTGGGCATTCTGAGTAAGAATTTGCATCCCTAAAAAGTTCTCGGGAGATGGGAATGCTACTGGTTAGGGGGTCACACTTGAAAAATCACAGCTTTATAGCATAAGAAGAAGTCAGAGGTCATTCCAGCTCAAAACTAAATGTGCAACCTACCTTCAGACTACAAATGGTTTCTTCTGAAAGGTCCTTAAAGAAAGAGTTTACATTCCTGTCAGTAGTCTGTACATTCTGCCTCCCAACCTCCATCTTCCCAGCTTCTGCACCAGCCTGCTCTCTGTTGGTGGGTGTCCTGTGAGCTCTGTGATGGTTTCCTCTGTCTCACCATATCTCAAGTAAGAGATGGTGTCTTCCAGTCTGTCCTCCAACCTCTCAGAGAAGGTCATCAGGATGAAGGACTTGCACAAAAATAGCTGATGACCAGGCTGGCTCAGTCCTGGGGAATGGTGATATCAGATCAGAAATTCATGATAGTAGCTGAAAGGCCAGTTCACCAGAGAGATGGAAGATAGGCCAGGATCCCAGTGCCCACAGCTGTGACATCATATCCCCCAATCCCCTGAGACATGCGCATCAAGATGCTGCTGCTTTGCCTCCAGGAGTGATGGTGGAACAGGACAATCATGGAGGACAGGGAGAAGTGAACTTGGCCCTAGAGTACCAAACAGGCTGGTGTAGGCACACCATTGATGCATTTGGGCAATGCCCCATCAATCTTTCCAGGCCTTCCTCTGCAAGTCTCTCAAAAGGGAAAATCTTCCCTAACTCCCAGAGCCAGTGTGAGAACCTGGAATATAATTAGAATGAGGCAATGTAAGGATCAGAAATGTTCTCAGAGTTCTATTGCTGCAGGGTTTCTGAAATGTTATTATCCACCAGAATCACCTATGGAATAAAATGCAGATTCCCCGGCCTCCCTCAGAGGTTCTGATTCTGTAGACAGGTGGTAAGCTGAACCCTGGTGCACCTCTCTTCCCAATTTCACTTTGCTAGCTTGAAATTGGCCACCATGGGGGAGTAATCATTTACACCCCTAATACTGGGCAAACATTTCAAACCAGGGCATTTTGTTTTGTTTTACTTTGCTTTGCTTTGCTTTGCTTTGCTTTGCTTTGCTTTGCTTTGCTTTGCTTTGCTTTGCTTTGCTTTGCTTTGGAAACCCTGTCATGGACCATTTAGCAGCACACCAAGGAGCACGTAGGATTCTATTTTCAAGCATCCCAAGCAATTATGATACAGACCCATTTTAAGAAAGAAACACTGACCCAGGGTTGAAGTTCTAACCCAAAACCCCCATTCTACAGTTAGAGAAACTGAGGCCCAGTGAGAAGAAGAATGTTGCTCTGTGTAGGATCACAGCTGCTCAGTTCAGGGTGGCAGGGCCTGGGCAGCCCTGTCTGTTTTCTGGATCCTCTCCTGCGTCCTCTCCACCACACACCTGCTGTGGCTTATTGGCTAAGTAAGAGAGGCAGGAAGGTCCTGACCCTTGTGGGCCAATCAGATTACCTCTCATCAGCATTTAGAATTTGAATAGGCTGGACTAGAGGTTACTAGTGGCCAGATCACCTGTCTAGAGTACCCTGGACAGCAGGTACACAAATTCCAGGTGCTGAGGGCCCCAGGGCTGCTCTGCCCTAGCCAAACTCTAACTGTTCAACTCTTCATTGAATTCAGAGAGATTTCCAACCATCCTCCCCCAAAATTCCCTGTCTTACTTAAAGTAATAAGCTATTCTCCATTACTCATCACCTTCAGAAATATAGCCACAGAGCAAGTTAGTGGAACTAAAAACCCAAGATCTCTGTCCCTAGGTCCTGTCCCTACATCCAGCCCTCAGACAGGATGTAAAAGAGTCAGTGTGCAGATGTGTACTTTCCCACGGTGATGGTTTTCCAAGAGTGATCCTAGACCAGCAGCATCAGCAACCCCTGGGAAAGTATAGGAAATGCAAATTCTCCAGCCTTCTCCTCAGAACTACTGAACTAAAAACTCTCCAGGCTAAGGTCCAGCAAGCAGCATTTTGACAAGCCTTCCAGATGATTCTGATGCCTGCTAAACTTTGAGGACCACCACTCTAATGGGAAAAGCCATAGTCTCCCTAACAATTGAAGGCCATTAAGCTTATGAGGAAAGGCCATCTGGGTGTGGGCCAGCATCAGCTATGTGGCCAGTCACACTCCATCCTGGCCAGCCTCCTTAACCCCACGCTCCTGGGGAATCACAGGAGTCTGAACAGTGGCCGTACACCCTGAGCTACAACAGAGGCTTTCTTTCCAAAGTCTAGGAGGTAACATCTTTCCAAAAACAGCAGGACAACCACAGCAGAGATATGCCAGGGAAATGCTGCTTCTGTCACTTTCTTGGTATCTAACTGAGGGGGTACTCAGTGGGCATTCCCTGGCCATTTAGATTCTCAGGAGCTTGCTCTGGCTGGCCTAGGAAAGCTTCAGGTCTCCTTCTGGAAAGAGGCCTGCCAAGGGCCTGGCTCTAAAAGCCACTTTGGCCTCTTAGTGTGAGTCTGCACTTCCTCCACTTCTCGTACTCCCACTTTCAAAGATAAAGATGAGTTTTGAGGATAATTGAAGAAGTGAGGTTTTGGGGATAGGCACAAAATAATAATAAAAACAACCATTACTACATTAACAGGTATTGACTTTTACTGTACATTAGCCCTGTCTGCACTAAGCCTATTCTGCTTTTACTTTGACTCCTCCTATTTGCCACAAGCCACCTGTCTTCCAGCTTAAGAAAAGGACCCTTTCATCAATCCCCACCACCTTGTCTAAGCCAGAATCTACTTTCTCTCGGTGGCAGGTGTACGCCTTCCTGTTCCAGGTGAACCTCTGCACCTGTGTACTTGTACACCTGTGAAACTCATGGGGCTGGAGTCAGGAAGACTTGGGCTTGACTGTGATCTTCACTCACTGGTTGTGTGATCCTGGGGGAGCTACTTAACCTCTCTCAGCCCCCATCTCCTCACTTCTAAAGCTGGGATGGTGATAACTACATCATTCAATTGTGGTGAGACATAAATGAGGTAATCCAAGGAAAGTAACGCTTTTCCACATCTCTTCAGTGAAGACAGCACCAAGAGGAGGCCCAGCAGTTAGTGGGAAGAGTACAGCACAGGGGATAAGGATCTAAGGCTTATCTCTAACCTCTTTGACTCCTTCTCTGAGTCACAGAGTTTATAGCACCTGAGATCTAGTCCAAGAGTCCTCCCAGGTATATCTGACAAAGACTCATAAAGTAAGGAAAGGGGTCATCTTTCAGGCAGAATGCATACTCTATAAAATTTTATATCCCAGCAGGAAAAAAAAGTCCACTTAGATGGGACTTCAAAGACAATTTAATAAAGGGCTATTTATGCTCAGAATTAAGAGAATAACAACTGGTTTGAGACACCCAGGGACAAACAACTGTGGGAAGTTATTACCTACCACCTCCTAGTCTAGAGGGGCAAAGGGAAAAATGGCTTGCTGGTGTTCTGGTGTAAATCTAGAAGAGGTGATCTCAAAACCATGGTACCAAAGTGGGGAAGAAATTCCCTAACCTCTCCCTGCTTTTCCCTCTCATCTCCAGCCAGAGAGCCCAGGTGAAATGATCTGAGGCCCAACTCCTCAACACACAGAACAGGGCAGAGAAAGATGGAAACGTGATGGGGGAAGGTGCCCAGTATAAATGGAAAATAACCGGAACCCAGAGAAAAGCCAAGACCTACAAACTCTCTAAATCCCCACGGCCTCCCTCATTTAAGTCTCTCTGTAGATGCACTGAACCCTCCAGAAAGCCGCTGACTTGCTGTAATGGTCTTGATAGCTCCAGATTTACAGCTCTTGGCTAAGAGCCTGTCAAAGACAGAGGCAAGAGCCTTAGCTATGCTATCAAGCACACACAAGAGCTGTCACAGAAGCTTCCAGAAATGTTTCACCAGGAGATGAAAACTTTGACAATTTGAATAATTGAAAAGTTTTAATGCCAATGCCCAGATACATTATTGAGGATGGATGGATAATTACCAGAAAGGATTCTTCTAATAGAAACCATGCCCAGCCTAGGATTTTGTAAGAAAGAAAAAAAATCGATCTACTTTAAATTCTCTGCAATTAATACCCACCTATGGCTTAAAAGGTCTGGCCTCAGGCATACCCATACTTCATGGAAAGAAATTCTCTGGAATCTATCCATGCCAAAGACATATTAGGAAAGCTATGGGGAGAAGAGAGGACATATTTCAATGCAGAAAACTAAGACCCTTCTGAAAGTAAGACCATTCTCAAAGAATGTACTACTTCAGAACATAGTTTGACCTCACTAATGCTAGAGGAAGTTTAGTACAAAAAACATTGCCTATGCCTAGCACTGTGCACAGCGCTTGAGATACAGCCATGATCAGGATAATCTCTGACCTTGGGATGTTCACAGTCTAATAGTAGAGAAAGAAATAAACCATTCCCATATTAAGAGATAATTAATCAGAGATGTGTCAAAATATCTCACTATAAGTGTAGATTTTTCCTTTATCTATTTTGAGGCCATATTGTCAAGTGAATATATCTTTAGAATTTTTACATCTTGTTGGTTAATTTTAAATTTTATTGTTATAAGATAGTCCTCACTATCTCTCTGATCCTTTTGCCTTTAACTTTATTCAAAATTAATACAGCATATTGCCATTATTTTGGTTACTGTTTACATGGTAAATTGTTCATTCTTTTACTTTTTATCTTTCTGTATTCTTATGTTTTAGATACTTCTTGTAAAGGGCCTATAGTTAGATTGTGCTTTTTAATTCAGTCAGTGTAAATGGAGGTAAAGGAGTTACGTGCTGGGCACATGGTTATCTGTGAGAAGAGCTTTCCAAGAAAACAAAGTAAACGATCTAACGATCTATAAGACAGGAGTATATACCTGGTGTCTTTGAGCAAGAGAAAGTGGACTGGTGAGGTGAAGCAGTGTGAACAAGAGTGTGGGGGAGTAGGAGGAGATGAGGGCAAAGATAGATGGAAAATAGCTGGAGCAGTGCCCATGGTAGTGGAAATGGTATAGGATCCTGTGCACAAATGGAAGAAATGGCTTTAGCTAGCAGCATGGAAGTTTCATCTATGGCAACCAGTGGGAGAAGAGTACCTAGGAGCAGATGCCAGTAATGCACAGTAGTTTTAGTAGAGTCTGTGGAGGGTCTCTTTTGGCTGATGTCATTTTATCAGTGAAATAAGAAGCAAGGTCAAGGGCTGAGAATAAGGATGGTGGAGGAGATGATGGAGTTTTGAGGAGAAGGGATGAGTAATGATCGAGAAGTAAACAGTTGGGTGAATGAACTGAGGCAGCAATAAAGGCCTAATTAAGGTCCAGTGTCTTAATTCATGGATTTTTAATGAGGCAATTAATCAGGATGGTTGTGTGTTTTTCTCCAGGCATTAAAGTTCCTTGGTTCAGATGCCTAGTTGCCGAAATTTCTGTACCACATTCTGTTGAATGGTTGGTTATCCGGCTTCTCCTTGAACAACTCCAGGGACAGACAGCCCATAATTTTCTGAGAAGCCCATGCCATCATTAGACAACTCTGTCAGAAAGCATTCTCCCACATTGAGCTGGCACTTCTCTTCCTATTTGTTCCCCCTATATTTGAGCCTCTGGGTCTGTTTCTGTTGACTGTTGTTTATATTGATCTATCTCCTCCTTGTATTTGGTCATCTAGAAATTTGGCAGCATATCTAGTTGGTGAAGCTAATGGTAACAAGAACTCTTACACATAGTTGGCAAGAATGCAAAATGATATATTCTCTCTATCTAGCAAAATTACATATACATTTACTCTTTGACTCTCCAATCCCACTTTTTAAAAGGATTTAAAAAATGGTATTACATTAAACTAAAATTATATTAAGATGATCCTAGATTGTATCCATATAAATTTCCCTTAAGAAAATAAATATAAATATTTTGCAAAATTTTGCTTCAAAGATGGTTATTATAACATTTTTATAGTAATAAAAATCTGGAAACAATTTATAGGTATATAAGGGATTGATTAAATAAACTCTGGCTTATTTATTCAGTGGGATGTGAAAGAGACATAAATTATGCAGCAGAAGAACATGAAGTGACAGAAAGATGTACACTGAAAAAAGGTAATTTTCAAAGTAGTCTGGTGTGATATATCTTTATAAATATGTGCATAATATAAAAGAAAAATCATACACTAAACTATTAATTGTAGATTTCTCTGGATGATGAAATAACTAAGAGACACACCATCCCCCTTGTTTTAGAAAGGAAGACGTTCCCATATTTTATAAATTTTCTATGTTGAGTATTTCTATTTTATAATTAAGAAAAGAATTATTTAATTTTTTTAATCTTTGTGTTTTTAAAATTTTTATATTTTTATTTTTTCAATTATAGTTGACATACAATATTATATTAGTTTCAGGTGTACAATATAGTGATTAGATATTTATATAACTTATGAAATGATGACCCAGATAAATCCAGTACCAATCTGACACCATACATAGTTCTTACAATACTACCAATTATATTTCCCATGGTATACTCTGTATCCCCAAGACTATTTTTAATTTTTTAATAAAAGAAAGCAAGCAAAAGAAAGAAAGAAAGAAAGAAAGAAAGAAAGAAAGAAAGAAAGAAAGAAAGAAAGAAAGAGGAAGGAAGGAAGGAAGGAAGGAAGGAAGGAAGGAAGGAAGGAAGGAAGGAAGGAAGGAAGGAAGGAAGGAAGGGAGAGAGAGAGAGAGAGAGAGAGAGAGAGAGAGAGAGAGAGAGAGAGAGAGAGAAAGAGAGAAAGAAAGAAAGAAAGAAAGAAAGAAAGAAAGAAAGAAAGAAAGAAAGAAAGAAAGAAAGAAAGAAAGAAAGAAAAAGAAAACCTACCGGCCCTCTGATAATTGAGTTCAAGATTCAATAAAACTTCCCTAATTTTGTCTTCACCAACCCCACCCCTACCAACCCAAACCAAGATATTTCTAAGCCTTCTCTGAGCTCAGAAAGCATTTTGAAATAATAAATCTTGGCGAGGAAGACAGAATCAGGAAGAAGAGCAGTCCTGTGTCAAAATGAGAGATCCCCATTCATGACTTTAGTGCCTCCCCCACTCCCAGCCTCCTCCATCCCTGCGCCAGCCTTTGTCCTTTGAGGTAAGTCAAGAAGGCAACGGAATAAGTCTTATTACAGCTGTCCTCTTCTCAGTCCCGGGGCATCTCAGTCAAAGCCCCTCAGACGAGAGGAACATTCCAGCCTCCCTCCTCCCTAAAGACTTCCATCTGCCTCTGGAATCCTGAATGCCTTTTTTAAGACATTGGTTCACCTCTGTGAAAAAGGTGTCATTATGCAAATTTACAAGCCAGAAAACCAAGGCTCCAAGAGAGTGAAGATTGGTGAACTGGGAAATAATGCCCGGGTTCTACCAGGAGGAAAGGATCTTAGCAAATCAAGCTAAAGAGCCTGCGTGGTGCTCCCTCTGGTGGAGAAGGGACTGCTTTGTAACCAGCGGGAGGGACTTGGGGGAGATACCGGTATCTTAAGATGCTTCCAAGCTCCTACTTTTATTTTTGACATCTTCATCCCACATCATATTAAAATTCACCTGTATTTCACATAAATGTAATTTATATACAACTACATAAGAGTTGAGTTGGAGTAGACCAATGGATGTAGATATTTAAATAAACATTTTTTTTAATCTTTCTCACCATTTTCATATTTTGAAGCCAGTAACATAAGTTGGAAGCTCAAATATTTTCATGGGACATTGAAAAGTTTTTATGCCCTTAGCTCATTGGCTGTGAGCTGAGTGATAGTAATGAGAATTCATCTGTAAATCAAACAGGTCTATGTTGTCATTGAGATAAGATTTCACAAAACTGATTCAATATATTTTATAATTATTCAGGATTTCCATTCCTACTCGAGTGCATTTTGACAGGCTTTATATTTTCTAGGAGTTCATCTATTTCATCTACATTATAAAAACTATTAGCATAAAGATATCTGTAGTATTCTTTTACTATCACTTCATCTCTGTTATATCTACAGGTATGTTCTCTTTTTTATTCTTGATATTATTTGTGTCTGCTTTTTTTTATTGTTCAATCTCACTAGAGTTTGTCAATTTCATTAGCCTTTCCAAAGAACAAACTTTTGACTTTGTTGATCCTCTTTGTTATATCTTCATCTTATAGTTAATTAATTTCTGTTTATAACCTTTATTATCGCCTTTTCACATTCTTTGGGTTTTCTCTATTTTTCTTTTCCTAGTTTCTAAAATTAAACACCTCAAATTAGGTGTTCAATTTAAAATTTAGCTCATTAGGGCGACGACGAGAGGATGAACAATTTCGACGCATTGAAAGATGAAGACAAGCGGGGCTGTGATCAGAATGAAGAAAATGCACACAGAAAGATGGTGAGAAGGAAAAAATGGAACGAGACAAGAGTCAAAGCAGCAGCAAGAGGAAGGCTATTGTCTCTGGACCAGCAAAACATCCCCTGCAGTACAACTACACTTTCTGGCACTCCAGGAGACTCCCTGGCCCATCCCACCAGCTCACAGAGCTACAAGCAGACTATTAAACTGATGGGCACTTTTGCCACTGTGGTATGTCCCGGGCACCTGATAGCCAGATGGTATGTCCTGCGGACCTGATAGGCCACAATGACTTCTATCTCTTCAAAGGAGGAATTAAAACCATGTGGGAGGATGATGCAAATAAAAATGATGGCAAGTGGAACACTTGGCTAAAAAAGGGCTTGGACTCCCGTTGCTATGAGAATCTCATCCTGGCCATGTTAGAGCAGTTCATGGTTGTGGGGGATATCTTTGGGGCTGTGGTCTCCGTCTGGTTTCAGGAAAACTTTCTTCCATAAGGAATAAGACTGCCAGCAACTAAGCCACCACAGCCCAAATCCAGGATACGCTTCACTGAGTGCTTAACCTACCTCCCAACACCATTTTGGAATACAAAACCCACAGTGACAGCATCAAAATGCCAGGCAACCTGGGCTCCCAAAAGCTCCTTTTTCAAAATCTTTGGAAGCCACGGTTGAATGTGCCATGACTCTCTACCTCTCTGGATGGCACCATCATTGAAACTGGCATCATCAGAGTCTCTTGTTCTGTTGGTGTGCTACCTGGAAGATCCTTCTGTCCTGGATCTTTGGACATTGAAGAACATTTTATGTTTTAAGAGGAACTGAAGAACATTTTATGTTTTAAGAACAGGCTGACACACAGCAGCTGCAACAACAGCTGAGATCACTTAATAAATGGAGCTAAACTAAAAAATATAAATATATACATATATACATATATACATATAATTTAGCTCATTAAATTTTACCACATTTTCTTTTTTAACATTATTACCTATGGCTATAAAGTTTTCTAAACACCATTTTCACTGCACCTCTGAATTCTGATGTGAGATATTTTTATTATCATTTATTTCTAAATATTTTAAATTATCCATTATGATTTCTTCTTTGAATTCTGACTTATTTGAAACCTAATATAATTCCAAGTATTAAAATTATTAGTATAACATTCTATCTTAATTGTATTCTGGTAAATAAAAGTGCCGACCAAGGTGAAGTAAGCCCACTACAACTGGTCTCTCACACTGATTACAGTGAAAATCTCTAGACAAAATATAAAAAGGATCTACTGAGGACTCTTGAAAACAAACAATAGCTTGCATACTAAGGAAAAAGAATGACAAAATTCCAGTAAGTCTCCTGGTTTGTTTTTCTCTTCTATCTTCTAAATCTAACCCAAGTGTGGTCTTAGTAATAGATCTATGCAGCGGGCACAGAACAAAACCCTGAGAGAATCCCCCTCTTCCTGGCCAGAGGTACAAGAAGAAAAGCCCTTCAATCTAGGATCACCATTGTTTCTTCTTTTTTTTGTTCTTCTGGCTCAGTTCCAATGTCAGCTGCACTGCCACGTGATGGCAACAGTGCAGGCAATTAAAACCTGTAGCTTTGACAAAAAGAACTATAAAAAAGGGGTATGTGAGGAATTTCTTTTTCTCTCTCTCTCTTGTCTCTTGATGCTTTATTCAAGGGTAACGTAAGTTCCGCAAACACAAACCCATGAGCAGCATAGTCTACGAGGTAATAGTGAATGCTCTTTTAATCAATAGAAAGATAGCTATTGTTGACGAAGAAATAAAATCTATTTAAAAATAAAAGACAGAAATTTTAAAATTGAAAAATAGAATATTTGAAACAAAAATTTTCACTAAGATCAATAAAAGAATGTTGATGACAAAAACGAATCATTAAACTTAAAGATAAGTCAATAAAATTATATAGCCTGAAGAACATAAAGAAACAAAACTTCAAAATTAGAATGAAATTGTGAGACAATATTAAAAGTTCTAACATACGTCACTGGAAACCTAATAAAAAAGGAAAACATTGGCACAGAAAAATTAATGGCTAATAGCTTCTCAAAGTTGATGGAAAATATAGATTTACAGATTTATAGATTTACAGAGAACCTCAACCAGAAAAAGAAAATCAAAGAAAATTATGCCTAAACACATAATAATTGAACGGTATAAAATAAAACTTAAAGAAAAAATTTTGAAAACAGCCAGAGAAAAACATACATTATGTATAAAGAAACAAAGGTTCAAAGAAATGCATATTTCAACCAGGAAAAAAAAATAGAAACCAGAAGGAAGTGGAATAACATTTTTAAAATGCTAAAAGAAAAACTGTCAACCCATAATCTTATATCCAATAAAAGAGTTTTTCATAAATGAATCCAAAAGGAATTATTTCAGTAAAAATGGTAAGGACTTCAAAAAATTCCATCCTCCATAAAAGCAATGAGAGGAATAACAAAAATTGTCAAAATTTACTTTTTCACAACTTTAGCAATGAACCAAAGGCTTGCTGAAATCCAGGAAGCAATTATTCAGCAGAAACAGCTGAACTGTAAAAATAACAGTGAGCTTTGTGGTATATTAACTTGCATTAGTCCCACGCCATGTAGTAGCTTTGAATACTAACAGCCTACTTTTATGGTAAAAACCATTAACCTAGCTACTACTGGAAGGAGCAAATGAGCATGGCCCTCCTTCAAAGCCTTATTCCCAGAATATTATCATTAGTTGATCTCTCTGGTTATTCCTTGGAAGACCCCATTTTCAATGCTGTCTTCTTTGATCTGACATGGAGCTTGCCCAATACAAAAAGCCTCTTCCCCAAGGGGAACTTTTTGAAAACAGCTACAGGCAATTACTTGAATTCACAAATGCCTGAAGTGACAGATAACACTTGGGGTAAATAATAGACTAATCAAAAATATTTAAATGGAAATCTGGGGGAATGTGATGTCTATAGGAACTTTGAACAGCTCCAACATATTTCTGGGAACCTAAAGGCTACACATATATATGGAGCTGTGTACATGCTTCAGAAAATCCTGAGAAGGTCCTGAGCTCTCACCTCTCACTGACCTTGAGGCTCTCTGAAGGCAAGAAGTCAAAACTATAGCAGAGTTGTTAATTACTTGACCAAATATTGCAGGTATGTCCCAACATGCATAGAGCGCCCCTTGGCAAAGACTGAGAGACTTATTGATTCTAGATATTAAGAAAATATTTGTTCAATCATTAGCTGCCCACTAAGCTAACCAAGCAGAGACTTTAGTGGCCACATAACAAAAGATACAGACTTTAAAATTTTAGTTCAGAGAAGTCACTAAGCAAACAAGCAACAACTACAATAAAAAGCAACAATTATAATTCCTGGAGTTGATTGCTAATTTCCAAAGATGCCACATTATATTATTTAAAATGTCTAGTTTTCAAAAAAATTATGAAACATGCAAAGAAACAAGAAATAATAGTCTATGCACACAAGGAAGCCTGTTGATAGAAACTGTTCCTAAAGAAGCCCAAATGCTGGACTTATAGACAAAAATTCTGTCAGCTATTTTATATATATTTAAATAACTAAAGGAAACCATATCTAAAGAACTTATGGAAAGTATGAGAATGATGTCCCACCAAATACAGAATATCAATAAGATCAAAATTATTTTAAAGGAAGTTAAGAAATTCTAGAGTTGAAAAGCACAATAACAGAAATAAAAATTTCATCAGAAGTGCTCGACATCAATTTTGAGCAGGCAGAAGAAAAAAAACATCATATTTGAAGAAAGATCCATTATAATTATGCAGCCTGTGAAAAAGATAGAAAAATAATAAAGAAAAATGTATTGCCTTGCTCAATTTCATCCAGTAAATAAATAAACAAACTGTATGGGAAAAGATGGTGTCTAGAATAGCCAAAATCATTTTGGAAAAGCATTAACAGTGTTGAGGGAACCACATTCCCTGATTTCCAGACTTACTTTAACTGCAGTGTGTTTAAGTATATCAAGACAGTATGGTACTGACAAAAGGATAGCCACATCAATCAATGAGACAAATTGAGAGTCCAGAAATATGTATACACAAATGTGATCAATTGATTTTTGACTAAGGTGCAAAGGCAATTAAATGGTGAAATAATAATCTTTTCAATAAATGATGCTGGGAAAATTGGACATCTATGTGCAAAGAAATTAACTTCAACCTACACCACTCACCTTATACAAAAATAACCAATAATAGATCTAAATGTAAAACATAAACCCGCAAAAATTTTAGGAGAAGGTATAAAGTGACCGTGCCCTTGAGACTGTGGGTTAGGCAAAGAGGTCTTAGCTATGACAGCAAAGCACAATTCATTTTTAAAATGATAAATTGGACTTCAGTAAAATAAACTTTTGCTCTGTGAAAAACCCTGCTAAGGAAATGAAAAGGCAATCTACAATTTGGGGAAAACATTGTTAGATATTACATATCTGATAATAATCTTGCATCTACAGTATATAAAGAATTCTCAAATTTTAACAATAATAAAGCAAGTAACCCACTATAAATGAGCAAAGGATTTGAACAGATGCTCCAGCAAAAGAGATAAACAAATGGCAAATAAGCACAGGAAAATATGCTCAATATCATCAGTCATTAGGGAAATTTAAAGTAAAGCCACAATGATATACTACTATATATACATTAGTGAAGTTACTTGAACTCTCATATATGTGTGGTGGGAATGCAAATGATACAGAAAACAGTTTAGCAGTTTCTCATGAAGTTAAATATATACTAGATGTAATGAGTATGGTAGATATTAATCCAATTATATTAATAAGTACTTGTAATGTAAAGTCTGAATGCAATAATTAAAAGACATGGATTATCAGACTGGATCAAAAAATAAGACCCAACAATATGTTGTCTATAAGAAACCTAACTTTAAATATAAAAACACATACAGATGAAAAGTAAATGGATGTAGAAAATATATACCTTGCTAACACTAATCAAAAAAAAAAAAAAAAAAAAAGCAGGAGCAACTATTTTAATTTCAGATAAACAGACTTCAAACCTAGGAAGATTCTCAGGGATAAAGAAAGGCTCTACATAATGATAAAGTTGTCATTTTTCCAAGAAGACATAACGTTCCTTAACATCCATATGCCTAACAACAGAGTATCAAAATATGTGAAGCAAAAGCTGATAGAACTGCAAGTGGAAATAGACAAACCCACTATCATAATTGAAGACTTTAGCACCCCCTATTAGAAATGGACAGCCCCAGCAGGCAGAAAGTCAGTGAAAACATAGTTTAACTTAATAACACTATCAATCAATTGAATATAATGGACATCTATAGATCCTTCATTCAACAACAGGAGAATCTCATTCTTCTCAAGCCCATATGGAACTTCCCCCAAGATAGACCACATTCTGGGCCTCTTAACAAACCTTAATGAATTTAAAAGAATAAATATCATACAGTGTCTGCTCTCAGACCACAATGAAATTAAACTAAGAATCATAACAGAAAGAAAATTGGAAAATCCAAACTATGTGGAAATTAAATAGCATACTTCTAAATAATTCATGGGTCAAAGAAGAAATTGCATGAGAAATTTTAAAATATTATAAATTAATGAAAATTTTCAAAATTTGTGGGATGTAGTGAAAGCAGTATTAGAAGGACACTTAAAGCAGTAATTGCAAATATTAGTAAAGAAGGAAGACCTAAAATCAATAATCTAAGTTTCTTCTTTAGGAAACTTGAAAAAAAGCAGATTAACTACAAATTAATTAGAAGAAAAGAAATATTAAGAATTAGACCATAAATCAAAAATTGAACATGGGAAATTAATAAAGAAAATCAATAAAACCAAAAGCTGATTCTTTAGAGAGGACATCAATTACTAATATCAGAAATGGAAAAAGAGACATCACTACAGATCCCATGGACATTAAAAAGATAATAAAGTAATACTCCGAACAACTCTTTGATAACCTAGATAAAAGGGACCAATATTTTGAAAGACACAATGCAAGAAGAAATAATCTGAATAGGCCCAGATCTATTAAATGAATTGAATCGATAATGAATAACCATCCAAAACAGAAAGTGCCAGACCCAGAAGAGTTTTACCAAACATTTAAGGAAGAAATTATACCAATTCCTTACTCTTTCTTTTTGAGAATAGAAGAGGGAATACTTTCTAACTTATTCTATGAGGCCAGCATTACCCTACTAGCAAAACCAAACAAAGACACTACAAGAAAAGAAAATACAAACCAAAATTTCTCATGCACATAGATGCAAAAATCCTCAACAAAATATTAACAAGTAGAATCCAAAAAAGTATGGAAAGAACTATACAATATGACCAAGTGGGATTTATTCTAGGTATTCAAGGATGGCTTAACATTTGAAAATCAATTATATAATCCATGG
Source organism: Eidolon dupreanum (assembly GCA_028627145.1). Lineage (NCBI taxonomy): Eukaryota > Metazoa > Chordata > Mammalia > Chiroptera > Pteropodidae > Eidolon > Eidolon dupreanum. The sequence goes on from CM053510.1 coordinate 29,746,609, forward strand.
CAAAAACAGAATAAAGAAGAAAAATCACATGATTATTTTAATAGATGCAGAGAAAGCATTTGACAAAAAACAACAGCCATTTATGATTTAAAAGAAAAAAACTTTCAGTAAACTAGAAATAGAGGTAAACTTTCTCAACATGATAGACTATCAACAAAATCCTCAGCTAACAGCATACTTGAAACTTTCCCACAAAGAAACTTGAAGCTGTCCCACTAAGATGAGGTTCAATATTTTGCTGGACTCCCTTGCTAATGCAATAAGGTAAGAAAATTAATAAAAAGTATACAGATTGGCAGAGAAAGCTTAGTTGCCTATGCAGAAAATCTAAAAGATTTGCAAAAATTGGGAATTATGAGCAATTATAGCAAAGTTGCAGGATACAAGGTTAATATACAAATGTCAATTGCTTTCCTAAATACCAACAATGAACAAGTGGAATTTGAAATTAAAAACACAATATTGTTTATATTAGCATCCTCCCAAATGAAACACTTAGGTATAAACTTAACAAAATATATACAAGATCTATATGAGGAAAACTGCAAAACTGATGAATGAAATCAAAGAAGAACCAAATAAACGAAGAGTGAGTCTGTGTTCATGACTCAATATTGTCAAATGTTAGTACTTCCCAAATTCATCTATAGATTCAATGCAATACAAATCAAAATCCTAGCAATATATTTTATGGATATTGACAAACTTATTCTAAAGTTTATACAAAGAGGCAAAAGATCCAAGATAGCCAACAAAATTTTAAAGAAGAATGTAGTTGGAGAACTAAAACTACTTGATTTTGAGACTTACTATATGAAATCTTGTCATTTGCAACAACATGAATGGACCAAGAGAGTATTATGTTAAGTGAAATAAGTTAGACAGAGGAAGACAAATACAATATGACTTCACTTATATGTGGAATCTAAAAAGCAAAACAAATGAAAAAATAAAATAAAATAGAAACAAACTCATAGATACAGAGAACAAACTGATGGTTGTCACAAGGAAGGGGGCGAGGTGTGGAGTGTTAGGTGGGAAAGGGGAAATGAATTAAAAAGTACAAATTTCCAGTTATAAAATAAGTCACAAGTATATAATGTATAGCATAGGGAATAGAATCAATAATATCATAATAACTATGTACAGTGATAGATGGTTACTAGACTTATTGTGGTGATCACTTTGTAAGGTATACAAATTTTGAATCACTATGTTGTACCCCTGAAACTAACATAATAGTATATGTCAACTATAATTTTTAAAATATTTTTAATTAAACAAAGGCAGTATAATGCTCTAGTAGCTTTATAGTGTGGTATTGTTGAAATAATACACATCATGGTATTATTGAAAGACTAGATAAATAGATCAATGAACTAGAATAGAGAACCCAGAAATAAACTTTCATAAACACAGTTGACTGATCTGTGACAAAGGAGCAAAGGCAATACAATGGAGTAAAGATAGTTTCTTCAATAATTGGTGAAGAACAACTGGACATCCATATGCAGAAAAGTGAATCTAGACACAAATCTTTCACAAAAATTAACTCAAAAATGGATCATAGACCTAAATGTAAAAACAACACTATAAAACTCCTAGAAGATAACATAGGAGGAAACCTAGATACCTTGAGTAAGGTAATGCCTTTTTAGATACAACACCCAAGAAGTGATCCATGAAAGAAATAACTGATAAGCTAAACTTCATTAAAATTAAAACCTTTGCTCTGCAAAAGACAATGTCAAGAGAATTAGAAGACAAGCCACACACTGCGAGAAAATATTTGCAAAAGGCACATCTGGTAAAGACCTATACTACAAAATATACAAAGAATTCTTAAAACTTAAGAAATGAGTCAAAGATCTTCGACACCTCACCAAAAAAGATACTCAGATGATAAATAAATATAAAAAGATGATCCACGTCATAAGCCATGAGAGATATGCAAATTAAAACAATGAGATGCTACTACACACCTATTAGAAAGTTAAAACTCCAGAACACTAACAAACTAAACACTGGCAAGAATGTGAAACAACAATGTAAAATGGTACCAGCTGCTTTGAAAGATTGTGTCGAAATTTCTTACAAAATGAAACATGCCCTTACCATACAATCCAGCAATCACATTCCTCGGTATTTACCCACAGGAGCTGAAAACTTATGTCCACACAAAAACCTGCACACGGATGATTGTAGCAGCTTTATTTATAATTACCTACACTTAGAAGCAACCAAGATGTTCTTCAGTAGGTGAATGGTTAAACTGCAGTACATTCAGATAATGGAATATTATTCATCAAAAAAGAAACAAACCATCAAGCCATGAAAAAACATGAAGGAAACTTATGTGCACATTGCTAAGTGAAAGAAACCAATCTGAGAAGGCTACATAATATATGACTCCAACCGTATGACATTCTGGAAAAGGTAAAACCATGGAAACAATAAAAAGATCAGAGGTTGCCAGTGGGGAGGGGGTGTGGTGACAAGCAGAGCACAGAAGAGTTTTATGGCAGTGAAATACTTTATAAGATATTATAATGACAGATATCTGTTATTATACATTGCCCAAACCCATAAAATGTACAACAAAAGTGAAAGCTATGGTAAACTGCATATAAAAGGAAGGCAATAAAAACAAACTATTGAGGTCGAATTAATCTTATCAAAATATTTGTTCATATCTTGATTTTTCAAAGTTTCTGTAATTAGTTTTTTACTCTACTCAAGCAATACAAATATGTTTTTATATTAAATGCATTAATAAGCAGAATATATAATACTACATATAGACTATTTGGTAGCAATTATCAAAAATGTAAATGTATATGAACAAAGATTAGAAGATAATTGTAAAAAGAAAATAAAAAGACTTTTTAAGGGAAAAAGTCACATTCACTTGCCAAATGACTCAGTAATCTCACTCCAAATGACTCAGCAATCTCATGCCAAAGAAATGAAAATTTATTGTATGAAGTTTCCTTAGTAATGCCATAATGAATTACCAGAAACTTGGTGGCTTAACATAACAGAAATTTATTCTCTTTCTGGAGACCAGAAGTCCAAAATCTAGATGACAGCAGAACTGTACTCTCTCCAGAGACCAAAGGGAGAATCCACTCCATGCCTCTTCCAGTTTCTGACAGTAACTTGTGACTTTCTCTACCTGTCTTCACATCATCTTTTCCTCTGTGTGTATCTTCTCTGTACATCTCTTATAAAAACATATCATTGGATTTAAAACCCACTTGGATAATCCAGAACAGTTTCATTTTAAAATCCTTAACTTAATTACACTGGCAAAGACCTTTTTTCTCAATAAGGTAACATTCACAGTTCCACAAATCAGGGCATAGACATAGCTTTTTGGGCACCCTGATTCTTAAGCCTACTACACTTATCGTCACACAAAAATTTATGCTCAAAAGTTTATAGCAGCTCTATACATAAATGCTGAAAACTGGAAACAATCCAAGTGTCCTTCAACAGATAAATAGATTAAAACATCCCTGTAATGTAGTGCATTCCTACAATGTAATAGTGCCCAGCAGTAAAAAGAAACTATTCACTCATGCAACATGGATAATCTCAAATGCATTATACTAAGTAAAAGAAGTTAGACTCAAAAATACACACATTTCATTTGTATGACATTCTAGAGAAGGCAAAACTACATCCAGAGAATCTGAATGGACATTTGCCAGAGAAGACGTACAAATGGCCAACAGGTACATGAAAACGTGCTAATTCAACATAACTAATTATCAGGGAAAATGCAAGTCAAAACCACAATGACATAATACCTCACACCTTTTAGAATGTCTCTTATCAAAAAGACAAGAACTAACAAATACTGGCAAGGACATGGAGAAAAGGGACACCTTGTTCACTACTAGTGGAAATGTAAGCTGGTTGAGCCATTATGAAAAACACGATGAGGTTTCTCAAAAAACAAAAGACAAAACTACCATATGATCTAGCAATTCCACTTCTGGGTATTTATCAGGAGGAAATGAAATCATTAACTCAAAAAGATATCTGCACCCCCATATTTCTTTCAACATCATTTACAATATCTAAGACATGAAAACAATCTAAGTGTCCATTGATGAAAATACATATATACATATATATACATATAATGCTTTCAAGGTCCATCCCTGTGGTAACTCCTATATATACATGTATGTATATATGACTATTCACCATAAAAAAGAAGGAAATTCTGCAATTTGTTACCACACAGATGGACCTTGAGGACATTATGCTAAGTGAAATAAACCAAGCAGAGAAAGACAGATACTGTATGATATCACTTATATGTGGAATCAAAATGAAAAGCAAAAAAAAACAGACTCATAGAAACAGAGAACAAATTGGCAATTGCAAAAGGCAGGGGCAAAGTGGATGAAGGTGATCAAAAGGTGCAAATTTAAGATATAAGGTGAATAAGTCCTGGGGATGTAATGTACAGCATGGTGACTAGAGTTAACAGTACTGTGGTGTACGCTTTAAAGTTGCTAAGAAAGTAGATCTTAAAAGTTTTCATTACAAAAAAAAAATGTGTAACTGCTGTATGGGATGATGGTTGTTAACTAAACTTATTGTGGTAATCATTTTGTAACATCAACATCTAATTATCTAATTATTATGCTATACAACTAAAACTAATACAGTGTTATATGTCAATTATATCTCAATTTAAACAGATAATTAAATTTTAAAAAAGACTATAGGAATGGAGAAGATAACAGTTACTACCAGGGTATAAGGTTTGAGGGAGCAATTGACTACAAAGGAGAAGAATTAGAGATTTCTGGGGAGGGATGAACCTGTTTTTTACCTTTATTGTGGTGATGATGACATGACTCAATGTATTTGTTAAAACTCATAAAACAATATACACAAAAAATTGACTTTTCTCTCTGCAGATTTAAAATTATGTGTTTAAAAAAAGGACACTGGGGCTGGGACTCTGCAAACTACATTTTCGTTGGTCAAGGGAATCTGCACCAGGCTCTGCCAAACGGGAGTCCTACGACAGAGATAAGACGGCATGCAGAAAAAGAAACTTGTTCTCCCTATTTTGATTTCTGTCTCTATCAGCATGCACAGAGTTTCTTTACTTTGGCCCGGAAGCTGAGTCCAGTTTCCAATTTTGTTTTGTTTTGACACACTTTTAGAAGAGCCTGATGCACCTTCTCGAAGATACCCTTCTTGGTGGTCTGAGAATGCTTCTCAAGTTTCTAGATCTAATAATTCCACCTCTTCCCTTGTTCCCCTAGCCGGTGGATGGCAGCTGCCTTCTTCACCTTCTAACTCTGCACTACCTTTTGTTCTCTTTTGCCTTTTCGGCACTCTACTCAATTTCTTATATTATTGTGTTTATTAAAATTACTGATGTTTTTTCTGTTTTATTGATTAGAACTTGACTGATAGAAAGCCAGCCTTTCCTAAACCCTACAAAGCCCTCCGTGATCTGTCCTCAGCATTACTTCTCTGACCTCATCTCCTACTTCTCTTTCCCCTTGCTTACTCTAAATTTGGTTCACAAGAATTATAGAAGATAAAGGAACATGATAAACCTCACCACAGGGATATAATCACCAAAATTCAGAATGTGGGAAAGTCTTTGGACAAAGAACTTAGTTTCTCCAGCAAATAAATTGCAGGAGGAAAAAAAAATGGAAGGGGAACCTCTAGATTAGAAGAGTCTTAAAACATATCAATGTGAAGACGTAATTTGAGCTCTGATTTTCTATGTATTTTATATATGCATATGTATGTTATACATATATAACATATATGTATATGTATACACATATAACGCATATGTTTGTATATATGTTATACATATATATAACTGAGGAATTTGAACCATGACTAAAAGTGAGATATTAAAGAACTAAGAATTTACTGTTAATTTATTTTAGTTGTTAAATGGGATTGTGATTATGTTTAAAGAGTACTTCCCATTTAGAGATACATGGGGAAATATTTACAGATATGTTGATGTAATAAGTGGGGGAGGGATAAATGGCTCATAGATGTAATAACATTAACCATAAACAGATCATTGTTGAAGCCAAGTACACATCTTAGTCCATTTGGGCTACTATAAAAAAATAGCACAGACTGGGTAGCTTATAAACAATAAATATGTATCACAGTTCTGAAGGCTGGGAAGTCCAAGATCAAGGCACCAGCAAACTCCATGTCTGCTAAGGAGCCCACTTTCTCATTCATAGCAGTCTTCTCACTGTAACCTCACACTGTGAGGAGCAAGGAAATTCTCTGGGGGTTCGTTTTTAAAGGCACTAATCTCATTGGTGTGGGGATATCCCTTATGATCTCATCACCTCTCAAAGTCCCTGCCTCCTAATACCATCGCTTTGGTGTCAAGTTTTGACATATAAATTTGGGGGTGGGGGACACAAACATTCGGCTGATAGCACCTAGTAATGGGTAGAAGGGATTCATTTTACTCTATAAAGACTGCATTGTTTATATGTTTAAATTTATCCATTTGTCAAAGAATGGCTCACAGGTCTCTGGAAAACATGAGGAGCCATTGTTGAGAAGTATGAAGTACAGTAGTTATAACTGTAAGCTCTAGAAACCAATACCTGAGCCTGCTACCATCTATCTGTGTGACCTTGGACTTCACTTCTCTGTGCCTCTGTTTCCTCAGATGTAGAGTGGAAATAATAATAGTTATCTACTCCATAAAGTTGTCATGAAGATTAAATGTATTCATAGGTGTAAAACACTAACTTAAAACATTGTCTGGCCTATAGTAAGCACTCAAAAAATGTCAACTATCATTATTATTATTACATAGGAAAACAAGTTGAAATAAACCACCATGATTTTGAAACACATGTATCCAAAATACGTTTTTAATCTTGATGAAGTTCACAAAGGGCGCAATATTGACATTTCCTTAAACAAATTTTACAATCATGTTCTTAGACCAGACATAGCATCACTGTGTAACCCCAGAGACCACAAGAGGCATGTCGCCCTGTGGTTTGGCAAAGCTGCCATGATCACAGGATAACTCTCAAAGAACCAATTTGCTACCAGATAAGCTAATGAGATGCCATCACATTTACTGCACAGAAAATCTAATATAAAAAAGATGCATAACAAATATGAACTTAGCTTATTTTGCATTCAATTTCATTCATTTTGCATGACAAAAGTGCTTTGTTTTTTGGTATCTATTGGGATGCAAACATGTATGTCTTCCATGGGACTTTCTCACCAAGTGGCTGTCAACAGAAATTAATAGAAGCGGTGAGTTCAGCTTCATGGTAACCTGAAATTTAAAAAATAATAATAAGAGAAAGAAGAAGGAGGAGAAAGAGGAGAATAAGAAGGACAAGAAGGGAATAATCAGAATTATTATTGAAAAGAACGTGAGTTTACAGAAATGCTTCTTTAACCAAACAGTATTTACAAATGACAGATATGAGATGTCTGCAGACTTTTGAAGCAAATGGTAAACAAAACAATTCAACAGTCGATATTAACGTTAACAGTGGTATTATAATTACAACCCTATGGACTGAACCTGTGAACACTTGGATCAAGGGTTGAGGGCTTTCTGGGTTCATTAATGAAGACTGGCCCTGGCTTAGGTTTGCAAGGCCCTCTCTTTCTGAATCCAGCAAGTATTTTTATTTGTTTGTTTCATTTCTCAGAGAGATGACATTGCATCTCTGCAGCCTGTCCTAGTCTTCTGATTTCAAGCTGAGCTGTAGAAGGAACTCACTACCTCAGGAAGAGAATGTAATCGGAGAGAAGGACCTGAAGAACCTCCCAAGTCCAGCGGGTTTCAGACTGTAGATGGTAACCTCCAAATCCCTTCCCCTCCCATCCACTAGGACGAGGGCAATCACCTTCTTCCTGGAGTGATTTAGTGGCTCAGGCCTGAAGTTCTCTGCGGCGACGGCCAAAGGTTTCAGAGCCCACGTTGGTGGGCACGAAGTTGCTCTTCAGCACACCCCCAGATCTGCTCAGCAAGTCTGCCAGCCGATGGGTCACACAGGTGGCAGTGTTGCAGGCTCTCTTCTGGGCAGTGATGCTGATTTGCAGGATCGAGAAAGAAGAGAAGATGTGTCAGTGAGAGGCTGGGGGCAGGAGCCTACCCCATGGGACCTTCATAAAGGAAATTGTAGCTCTTTGACATACCACTTAAGAATAAGTGTTTCTCCTAAATGCAATTACCAAAGCTGTTAGGAGAAATGGCCTGGCAGGCTTTGCTAGGAGCCTTGCCCAAAGACCATCATGGGGAAAAAAAAAACAAACAAACAAACCCAGGTCCAAAGCATGGGGCATGTACTGAAACCCTGCATTTATCATCCCTTACATATAATACCTTTGGGACCAGGAAGGTGTGCTCAGCAAAGGCCCTGCCTCACCCCAAGACATATAAGAAGAGTAAAGAAGCCACACCCCAGCATGAGCACCAACAAAATCACTTACCATAAGAAAATGAAAATTCCCTGAATTCTTACCTGGAAGAGGCTCAGAGAACAGGGTTTGCAGAATCCTTTCCCAGCAGTGCTTACCTGCTCCTCAGCACACCTGCTCCTGATGCTTGAGCTGGTTCCCAGGGACCATTCACCAAGCCCTGGGTACTCTCAAGCCTTGGAAAGGAACCACGGTATCCAGCTTCCCTGAGGCTAAGGCTACTTTTAAACACAAGCCCTGGATACTCTCAAGCCTTGGAAAGGAACCACGGTAATGACCACTACAGCACAAATCCTTTTAGAAAATATGTTTATTCATCAAGGATGAGGCATGAGGGATGAAGCAGGAATTAGAGGGCTCTGCCATGAAATCCTCTGGAATCTCAAGAAGCTTCCTTCACTCTCTCTTATCTCTAACCTGGTCTATAAATCCTGCTCTCTCTCCTCCCATCCTGAGTTCCCCAACATTCTCTATTATAAGCAAAGCTACCAATAACCAGCTTGAAGAGCAATCAGAGTGAAATCTGCATGCATTAAATTCGTCAATGGGAGCAAGAAAGGAAAGCAGGAGGGAGTGAAAAGAGTTCAGTTGGCATCCTGGGGCCCCCCAAAGTGGGGGTAGGGTTTCCTCTCCAAGCTTCTGGCTATATCCCTTTTCTTGCCAGGTGTTTCAGCCCCGAAGCGGATGCCAGAGAACGTATGAAAGTTGCTCAGGTCCTTCGAGTATGTGCTCAGCACGCAGGTACTCAGATTACTGCATCGCTTAGCTCTGGAGATGTCCAGGCTGCAGGGAAAAGACATGCCAGACAATACCATGCACCAGGTCTACCTTTGGAGGCAGTCATGCAGAAGGTTATATCAGCAAGGAATCACTTAGAGCTGGGGCAGGAGGGGCAGACAAGAGGGCGGCTCACACATCCTCCATTAGAACTCAGAGGCATGCTGAGTCAGGGCAGTGTGGGGAAGGGCTGTAGTGGGAAGGGGTGACCTTTGCTGGCCTTTGTCATGCTGCTCAGTCCTTCGTGCTCTGCAGAGAGGTTGTCAGGGCAGATGCAGGTGCAGCCCATGCCTCTGCCAGGCAGTGCCAGGGCCAGAGTAGAGGCTGCTGTGGGCTCCAAGCTCAGGGTGCTCAGGGTGCACAGGAAGGAGGAGCTGGGCAAGGGTGCTCTCCCCAGCCCCGTGACAACATGCACATCTCCACAGATCCTACGCATCTAAAGGCCCCAGACCTACCTCAGGCACTGCTCTACCTGAGCCCACCCTCTGTAGGGCCTTCACATTCATCTTGCAAATGTGCAATAAAGGCTCCTTGCAGTGTGAGAAAACAACATACACAGCTTAAATTTTGAAAACATCCTGAGATATACTGGGTCTACCTGCTACCTTCACACTTACCGGTCTTAATTCATTCAATGTTGGAGGTTTCCTTGGTAGGACAAGACCAATTCCTAGAACAAGTGATTCCACACCTCCTCATTTCATTTCCTAACAGCTTTCTGAAATGGATCTTTCTAATATGCCTAACCACAGTCTCTCCAGCTGCCCCTGGACCTCTGTCTTCCATGGAGCCTGAGAATGGCTGGGCTCCAGGGCCTGGTGAACAACGACAGCCTGCTGGACTTCTGGCCAGATGTTCATTATCCTATCTCTCTAGGATAGGTCTTCCTGGATATGCCAGGGCGGCTAAGGAGTCTTACCTGGAGCCCTCTGTCTCCTGCTCTTGGTCCAGCTCATTGGTCTTCCTCTGTACATAGGCATTCACCAGTGCAGCCAGTAGGAGACGCCCTTCCTTCTCACTGAGTGCAGCCGGGTCTGGGAGGCTCTCCAAGGACGACCTAGGAAGGTGAAGCAAACAATCCAGGCTCTAAGTCCCTAAGCATCCTGCTTAGGTTTCCTGCTCTCTGTGACTTACTTCCCTTGAGGATGCGCCCTTCCTTCCCCATTCCCAGCAGACAAGGCTCGAGGCCAGTGTCAACCTTAGGGTGTTGATTCACTGGGAACCTCACTGCTGTGACTTCAGAGGCACAGAACTGCTCGATCCAAGGGGCAGTGGAAGGGGAATGCTGTAGTAGCTTCAGGCCGTCTCACCTAAATGGTGCCGCCTGGAGGCCGCCTGCCTGGCACAGGACCAAGATGCTGAAAGCCAAGAAGGGAGAGGACTTCCAGAAGCCCATGATGCCTCTCTGTAAAGGGAGAACAACGTTACCGCTGGACTCAGAGAAAGCACGGCCTGGAACGTACAGACCTAGGTTCCAGTCTTGACTGCCAAATTTGCCTTGTGACCTCAGGCAGATTACCCCCACCTCCTCATGCCTTGGTTCAGTTCATTTGCCAGATGGGCTGTTCTGAATCTCAAAAGATACATTGCGGTGAATGGCTTGGTATATCGAGCAGAAACAAATGTCCTGGAGTAAGGGTGGGGAGATTCTGTTTCTGTTCTGTGAAAAGCCTGAGAGAAGCTACAACGTGCACATGCACACAAACCCACACCTTTTGCCTTAGGCAGAAACCAGGCGCGGAGCCACCCTGCTGTAACTGCTCTTCCATTTGCTCCTGTCTTCTCAGGGACTGAGAATCTAGGAGCACCTTCCCCATGGCTAAACTTACCACTAATGCAGAGGAGAGGCAAGCAGGAAAGGTAAATTGGAAAAGCAGTACTTATGTCTCAGTCTGTGGATATGAATTTGCGGAAATTTTTAACGTGCCAGTTACTGGGGTCTCAGGTCTCTGCTTGCTGGAGCGCAGTTTAGCAGCAGGGACTGGGCGCCAGCACCCCGAGGTGAGCCCACTGTTCTAGTTGGCTAACTGCAATGCCTCAGGTCCGCGCCAAAGCCGCAGAGATGCTCGCAGGCAGGAAACCCCACAGAGAAAGGCTAAGGGAACCGTCCCGGGAACCAATCGTGATCCCTGAGGACACAGACCGCACAGGGCATTCCCAGAACAAACTCAAGCAAGATTTTGCACGCCGACGGGCACCAGCGCAGGGGCCGTAGATTCGCGGGTCTGGGTTCGCGGAGCTTCCAGAGCCAGGCAAAGCCCTGGAGATGCTTGGGGTTCCACTGGTGCTAGTTAGAAGAAAATGCACTGACAGCCCCAACCGCCGCCCGCCTTCTCCCCAGCGGGACAGAGAGCTAGGAGCACCTGGCTGTAGGTGGGCCGAGATGGTCGTGAGAGGCAAAGGAAAGGCAGGCAGGCAGGCAGGCACATGAGCAAACTGGATGAACTAATCCAGAGGTAAGTTACCAGAGTCACAGAGTGGGAAATTCCTCACCTGGCGACTTGAGGTGCTGGAGAACTCTAGCAGCCGGTCTCCCCGGATGGACACAACGCCTGCTGTGGGCGTCTTCCCTGCGGAGCTCTTGGCTCTTATTCCAGTGATAGTGGGAGGGGGGGTCCCCACGAGCCCGCGCGACCAATCCAAAGTGTCCAGGACCAACCCAGCTCCGAATGCGTCATTGCTCCAGCTACCCACACCGGTCCACTAGGGAGGGAGCCATCATCTCAGACTGTTGTTTGCAATGAGGTCATTGCTTGGAGATCGTGAGGGCTGGGAGGGGGGTGGAGAGCTTTCGACGTCCAGAAAGTGAGGACAAGTCGGGGAGAGTTTGGTGTCACTAAAAAAATGAGGGGCCAGAGCATCTCTCATTTTTTTGGCGACTGAACTCTGGGCTCCATCCTCTCCTGCCACGCCTGAACCCCTGCCCAGCCACCTGGACTCTCGTGAGGTTAAACAGCAGTCCTGGGTTCTAAAGGGATCTCTCCTGAAACAGCCCACAGCAGAGGAGAGGGATAGTGGGAGAGAGGGGCATTGAAAGATGGGGTGCTCCTGAAATATCCTCCCCTTCTTTCGCTCCCCGCTCCACCGCCTTCTGGCTCCCTAGGCCCGGTAAAGAAGTTTTGCTTCTAGTCTGGCAGCCAAGCCTCATTCACCTCACTCCTCTGGGACGGATGGGGGTGGATGAGAGGACTAGCGAGGGAATTAAGCTGGCATACCCGCACAGAGGTTAGCATCCCTCTAGTATCCCCGAATCCTCGACTGAGGGTTTAGCATCCCTCCCACCCCTCCCCACCCCGCCGCCAGCCCGGGACCCCTCCACTGCTGTTACGGAGCTGGTTTACACAGCTGCCGCGTGCGTCTAGTTTGTTTGCCAAGCTGCTGGGCGGGGCAGCCTGTACCCGGGTCTCTACTGGTCTCATCCCACATTCCCGCCCCACTTCCGCTGAGACGCTTAATTACTGAATGGACCGGGGTCCCGCGCCTACACACCAAGGAGAGCAAGTGCTGCAAGCCCAGAGGGAAGCCTTCGGACTCTCACATATGCACCACTAGAAGCTACAGAATGGCGGGTGCGCGCTTCTTTCTTGGCCGAAGTCCCACATTCACATACCTGGATCCCAGCCATATTGCTCTGCCTTTCGCATTCACAAAAGGACAACCCTTTCCCTCCGCCCCAGGCAGATAAGCCAGTACTCACCGCAATAGACAGGCCCTCGCCAGTTGTTTGCAAATGAGCGCGCGCACCTACTCAACTTCGTCCAGAGCTGCAAGCAACCGGGGAGTTTCTGCTTTCAGAAAGAGGCACGTTTTATATGCACAGGGGTATACAGTGTCCCCCAAACACGCACATAGGCACACGCACATTCATGCGCACGGACTCAGCCTCTCTCTTTTTTCTTAAGGAAAGCCTGGTTCTCGAATCCATGCTGTCGGCGCTCGCAACACCTGGGCGGCGGGAAAAGATCCCAGCTCGGGCTGAAGGTGTGTAGAGTGGGTTGGAGGGTAGAGGTAGTAGGGGAGAAAAGAGGAAGCGCCACCCAGTCTCCGGGCCTCAGGCTAGATCAGCGCGGGGTGGTGGCTGTGCCCCCAAACTCGCCCACCGGCTGCTCCGGAGCCTCGCGGAAGGGGTGCATGGCAGAGGGCGAAGCCAGAGGATCTTGGGATCTCTGCAGCTGGTGCTTATCGCTTGTGCAGGTCAGAAAAGAGATCGGGGGTGTCTATCTAGGCCCTCCGGGTCTCATTTTCTGTTGGCAGGCTCCTGCTTGCTGGTCAAAGACAGGTCACCCTCCAGCACTCAGGCAAGAGAAACTCGAGATAACACCTTTCAAAGAATCCCGACGCCAACTCCGGCAACTCTTGCCGGGCCTGCAACCCCAGCAGACAGTGCTCAGAGGCTGCATGGGCCGGAGTCACTCATACTCCATACTCACCCCCCGGGAACGCTATGCAACATGTAGAACGTGGCTGCGGGCTGTGGCAAACGCGAAGCGGGATGGGAGGACTCCCAGGACCTTCACAACTCCGTATGTGAAAGCACTGCTCCCTAAGGGGTTTCTCTATAATAGTGAGAAAGTCTCTCTGCTCCCAAAGTGTTAGACTCGCTTTTGGATGCAACTAGGAACACCGAACCAGCCTTTACTAGGAGGTCTTTCCTCTCAAAGTCCTGCAAATATGGGGGGACTCTTCTGCTTCCCTCTCCCCAGTTCTGACCATGGAAAGGAGCCGCTGAATGGAAAGACGCAGCTAAAAGGCACTTCCCTAACTAATGTCACTGCCCTCTGCACGCCTCTTCCGGGACCTCCGCCACGGTCTCTAGGTCTGGCAGAGGATGCAGCCCGCTCCAGCAGTTGCGGGCCACACCACTCTCCACTGAGCTCTGGGGATACTGAGATGTAGCTGGGGATCGGAGAGGGCAGGGGAAGACTAGAGTGGGAAAGAATGTCTGGAAGGCCCCAAGCCCTAGCGCCGCAGGCTCCCTAGCCTCGACGAAATCTTCAGGAGCTCCCAGGAGTTAGATTGCTGTTTGGCCTCTCCAGAGGGAGGCCACAGATATGAATTTGGGAAGAACTTTGAACCCTTGGGCTGCGCAGTCTCTCCAGAGACTCTGTTTGTCACCAGGACTTTTCTAAAGTGTTGGAACCTACAGCCGTGCTGCCACGGAGCGAGGGCACAATCCCTAGCTGTGCCATCAGCTCCAAAGACGCGCGCTGGGTGGCCCACAATCCGGCGCAGAGCTCCTGCCTGAGGCGAAGTTGGCTAAAGTTTCTCTAAAGGCCATGGAGACAAGAACCCTGCTCTCTGACAGCAAAGAATGCGCGCCCGACCCAGAGAACCAGCTTAACATGAATATACCTGGCTTCTTGCTTTGAATATCTTCTTGATGCTCTGATAGGACCGGCTATTTTAGCTCTGAGCACCCAGAATTATTTGACTTAATCATCTTCCTCCTCTAGTGTCTTTGCACAGTATCTGGCACATAGTAGGTGTACAGCAAATGTTGGGTGAAGGAGAAGTGTGTGAGATGATGAATGAATGAACAGTTCTATGGTTTCATTACAGTAAGAGTCAGCAGTAAATTCTCAGCCAAGTTGAGTTGAGCTGCAGATCCAATTTAGATCCATTAGATGGAAAAACAGATCTTGATCCAAAGATGCATCTTTCTCCTCCTCCTCCTCCTCCTCCTCCTCCTCCTCCTCCTCCTCCTCCTCCTCGTTCTCCTCCTCCTCCATCAAAAGGAATCTGTGTCCTAGTGAAAACTTTCTGGAATCTAATGTGAGAGGAAGTACTGAGGGTTTCTCTTCTCTTCTCCAGCAATTTGAAAAGCAAAGCAATTTTTCTCAACCCATCCTTGTATTATATTAGTGAGGGAATGGAAGAAAAAATAAATAAAATAATTTGCTTTCTAAACTGAGAAAATCACATTTTGATTTCCCTGAAACTGTTCTGAGCTTCAAGGCATCCTCAATCAATCTAGCATAAGGATTTACAGAGAATACCATGTCAGATGTATCTTTCTCTTTTAAATTGTCTCAAATGTTTTGATCCTGGGTTTAACTATTTTATGTAATTACTTTTAAATTTTGAAAATGATAGTCTTAAATTTTTTGAAACAGATTCTAGGTATTATAACTTTTTAAGTTTATTTTTATTTACTGTAAATGACTCTGTTTCCTTTACAAATTTCCTAACAGAATTATTCCTTAGGAAAGTCTCATTAATTCAACAAATACTTATTGAGGACCTACTATGTGTGGGGCATTGTTCTAAGCACTATCAGTTCACAGTGGTGGTGGGGGGGGGACCCTCATAATCCTTATATTGTAATAATGTCTTTAACAAGAGCCCTTGAATATTACCTTCTGCCCCAATAAACATATCTCTATCCCACTCGCATCTTCTCAATATAGCAATATCATCTATTCGTGAAATAGATATTCAGAGTTTATATCATGAAGACCATGTAAATATTACCCCCAGCTGAGTCATAGATTATACTTTAATTACATTTGCTTGTACATTTGTTTCATTTTTTTGTTAGTAATTCCTTCTCTTTTCATTTGTTTAATTTTCTTTCTTTCCATCACTGGTTTATTCTTTTTTCTATGCCCTATTTGTTCATTTTTGGTTTACTCTCTCACTTTGGTGAAACAAATTCACCATTATACAATAGATTTTCTAGAAATAAAATTCTAGATTGGAAATCATTTTCACTCAGAATTTTAACAGTGTTCTCCATTGTCTTCTATTTCCAGTGTGACTGTTGAGAAATCCATTTCCATTTATTCTTTACTTGGTATAGGACCTCTGCCTCTTTCTCTCCCTCTCCTTCTCTTTCAGAAACTTTTTGTCAGAGCTCTAAAATATGATAGATGCATTGGTTGGACTATTTTTATTTATTGTTCTAAGTAGTGATAGAACATTTGCAATCTGCAACTTCATGTCCTTCATTTCAAGGAAACTTTCTTGCTTTATATCTTTGATAATTTTCACACACCCCTCTCTCTCTCTCTCTCTCTCTCTCTCTCTCTCTCTCTCTCTCTCTCTCTCTCTCTGCCTCTCTTGTTCAACTTCCTGAGAGGTTTCTAGTTTTCGATTTTCATTGTTTTTTAATTCTTTTGATCATATTTTTAATTTCCAAGAGCCTCTTTATAAATCTGTGTTATTTTGTACATGCTCTTGTTTTTATTTAATGAGTGCAACATCTTCTCCTAGCTCTCTGAGACTGTTAAACATAGGTTATTTGTTTTGTTCTTCTCAAATTAGAGACTATCCTCAAATTTCTAGTTCTCCGTGGCTGATTTTTATTTAAGAGAGAGATAATAAAGAGTTAATCAGAAGCTGGGGATGGCAGAGTTGTCCACTGATGAGCCTAAATATAGACTGTTAAATAGGAAACAACCTTGTCATTTTATTGGGGAGACCATAAACCACAAGTAGCTTTAAGTCTTTTCTCTTGGCTTCTCTTTGCCCTAAGAGGAGTCTTCCAATCTCCTGTGTGGGTCATGTGGTGGGGGTTGGGGCTGAGTATAAGCCTCTGAGTAAGGAAGGAGGCTGACAGTTCAACCATTCATATGATAATCCTCTAGTCTTGTCTACTGTGTAGAATTTAAGAGGAAATCTTGGGTTTAACTATTCTTTTTAAAAGCTTGCAATCACTCCAATTCCCAGTCCATACTGTAACTCCACGAATAGAGGCAACCAGTTGCTCAAATTCCTGAGCTTGTGTGGGACCCTTGCTTCTTGATGACTTTCTCTGCCCTACTCTAGTTTGTAGGATAAATGTATGTCTTTACACTACTTTTCCTTCTGCTAAACCAGTGAAGAAGACTAGCTAAAGGGTTGGAGAAACAGACCATCTTTTCAGAGCCCTCAAATTAGACTCGTGCACTGGGCACTTGACCTCAGCTAATTTCCACTTCCCTTCACAGGCCAACTTTCTGAAGGCTTTTTTTCTTCAAACCCAGGAGAAACAAGATGCCAACATCTAACCCAAAGAAGTCCCTTCTAGAGAATATTTTTAGAGTTGTCTGTGCCTGCCAGAGAATGAGCAAAGGATGATGGCCCAGACCCAAGCTGGTCACTCTAAGAGATGGACAGACTCAGTGAATGACGTCAAGGAATTACTCAGGTTGGGTTCCTCCGAGATGATTAAAATTCTCTCTTGGCTCAGACTCCAAGGATCTAAATCGACTCTCCTCCCTGTCTGAGAGCATTGTCCCACGCTGCAAAAGAAATAGAAATAAAACTTTCTTGTAAAGCTAATTAGAGTAAAATCTCCTAAATTCAACACTCTCAGAAAAATGAGAGTTTTTGCTAAGGTAAATTCCCAGGTAACCAAAACGTATTTAAAATGGAAAACACACCTTTTTAAAAGCCATTTTGGATGGAAACCATTTTTAAAACATATGACATTCTCCTCTTAACCTTCTCTGGATGACTCACAGCCATCATCCAAAGAACATCAGTCACAGTGCTATGTCCTGAATAAGGGCCTGAGCTGGCTGGGCTGTTTACTGCCACACCTGCTGAACCCAACCGCTGTGCTTTGAGCTCTTGGTCTATTGTTTTCAGTTCTTCTATATTCATATTAATGTATTAGTTATTCATACTCAGTTGATCATAAGATCCTCATAGTCTGGACCTCAGGATCATATTTTTCATTTTTGATGGTTTCTTCTGGTCACTGTTAATCTATCTACCTCTAGCTTGAGGCCCAGTCTACCTGAATTTTCACCTGCTAATTCGATGTCATCAGGAAAATGATAGAAGCATAAACGATAGAACTGGCTGAGGCAAATCAGAAATAAGGAGGGTTAGGGGAAGGATCTGGGTGTCTCTCTAATGCGTAATGTTAAAGAGCCCTAATACATTTTTCTACCTTTCCTGACCCTCAACTATGTCCTATACAGAGGATGTTTCTGTATAAGTGCGTTTCTATGCAGTTAAGGAATTTTAAGACAGATCATATGTTTAAAAGAAAGTCTTGCACAATTGTCCAATAGAACTTTCTACAATAATGGAAATGTTCCTATCTGTGCTATCCAATACAATAGCTACTAATTACTTCTGGCTCTTGAGCATGTAAAATATAGCTAGTGCAACCACAGAGCTGAATTTTTAATTTAATTTAGTTTTAATTAACTTAAACATAAATAGCCATATTTAGCTATTGACTACTGTATTGGACATCACAGTCCATCTACAGTATAGAGCAGTGGTTAAATGCAAAGATTCTGGAGCCAGACTGCCTAATGTTCAAATTCTAGTTCTCATACTTATTAGCTATGTGACCAGAGACAAATCACTTGAACTTTCCATGGCTCAGTATCCTCCTTTGTAAAATAGGAATAATAATATTATTTATTTTATGGGGCTGTTGTAAGAATTAAATAAGTAATAAAAACACTTAGAAAAGTGTATGACAACTAGTAAGTGGTTGTTAATGACTGTCTTACATTGGGTTTCTTCAGAAGCAGAATCTAAGACGAGAATCTGGGTACAAATAATTTATTTGGGAGTTGCACCAGTAAGGCAGCAGGCAAGTGAAACAAGGAAGGGAGGATAACTATTACATAGTGTGATAGTAAGCAGGTTACTGTTGCAGGCAGCTGGGGCTTCATCCTGCTGGAGACCATCTGAGACACCATAGAGAGAAAACTTCAGAATTATACCACGTAATGAATAATAAGTTATTTATCCACTAACTCCAGTTCTTCACCAGTGGATGTTCCTAGAGGTGCTAACTCCTCAGCACATCCCTCCAGTCCTGCATGGCCAAGCTTTGTGACCAGAGGAAATTCCCAGGCACAGCGTCTTACGTGCTTGCAGTAGAAAGCTATAAGTGTGAATGGGAATGGAAAACACCACTAGGGCACTAAAACAATCTGCTATAGCTCATAATATTATTGGAGTTTGTCACTGCTTAATGAACCTCCCTAGAAATAGGCAGGAATAAGTTTCCCACTCATATGTTGTGCGAGGTCAGCAAACAGACTATGAAATGCTTATCTCAGCTCATTGGCTATCCCCATCCATCTGATTCTTAAGATCTTTTCTTAATGTATCTAGAGAGCCCTTTGGCAGTCCCTGAGTCCTAGAACCAGTTTTCTTCAGTGCCCCTTTCATCAGTAGGCAAACAGGAAAATCAGTGTCCTCTAGTCTCTTGCTGCAATAAATCAAACCGACACAGAAGCCCTCTGCTCGAAGGCAAATATCAAGGACCTGCTGCTGAAGATTCATTAATGCTACATGAAGGTCGATGTGAGGGGAAGGCTCCTAATCCTGATTTATTAGTTTTGATGAATCCATTTGTTATTTCTTGTTGAGCAGACCCTATTTTCTCAAACCTAGCATCTTGGCAAGCAAATTACTGAGAAATTTCTTCTGTTTATTGTTGAAGATAATTGTATTAGGCTTATTTTTGTGTACGGGTGTTTTCAGCTCTCTACCTTGATGGATTAAAATTAAATTTTCATATTCACTGCTGAAAGGGTGGAAGACTATGGGAAATGGCAGAATGATTCTTAGTAATAATGCTAATAATTA
The DNA here is from genome assembly GCA_028627145.1 of Eidolon dupreanum. Taxonomy (NCBI): domain Eukaryota; kingdom Metazoa; phylum Chordata; class Mammalia; order Chiroptera; family Pteropodidae; genus Eidolon; species Eidolon dupreanum. The sequence goes on from CM053510.1 coordinate 29,766,418, forward strand.
CCATTTGACATTATATTCATCAAGGTACTTAGTTGCATATAACAGAACCCTCTAAGCTAATATAAACAAGACAGTATTTGTTACAGGGTATTGAACAGTTTACAGAATTTATTTAAAGGCCAGGGGAATGGGGTCTGGATGTCATATAGCCAGGAATAACAGAGCCTGGAGAAACTAACTACACCCTGGAAATGTTCTAATAGAATGTCCATTGCTGCTCACCAATAGCAATTTTGACTCCAGGTGACTGGTGCCCCAGAATATCCAGTCTCCTTTCATACAGGCAGCATCTTAAAGTGTTCACTTTTGCCTACTAAGTGTCCATAAATGGCCTCTGATTGCCAGAATTTAGTTTTGTGTAGAACTCTAACTGCAAGAGGATCTGAGGAGATAAGTTTTAAATTTTCTAAACTCTAGAGGAAGGCTTCCAAGAAGAGGTTTGGATGGGTATTGAATAAGTCACATTCAGCTTCACTTGGGTGTCTCATCCTCTCTCACTCCATATCTAAAAGGAATTTGGGGTTTATTTTTTTCAATCCAAACCTCTTCCTCCTTCACTTTTACTCAAGATAGTAAATGACAGCACCAATAACTCAACGCTCAGCTCAAAATTAGGTATCATCCTTAATTCCTCCTTGTCCTTCATCTATCTCCAATCTACCAATAAGTTCTATAAACTCTACTCTCTCCACCCCAAACACATCCCAAGTCCTCCCATTTTTCTCTGTCTCCACTAGTGTCTTAGTCCATTCAAGCTGTTATGACAGAATAATACAGAATAGCTATCTTATAAATAATAGAAATTTATTTCTCACAGTTCTGGAGGCTGGAAGCCCGAGATCAAGCCATCATGGTCCAGGGAGAGCTCTCTTCTGGGTTGCAGACTTTTTACTGTAACTTCACATGGCAGAAGGGGACAAGGGAGCTCTCTGAGGTCTCTTTTATATGGGTATTACTCTCACCCATGAAGGCTCTGCCCTCACGACCTGATCACCTCCCAAAGGCCCCGCCTTCTAATACCATCACACTGAGTATTAAGATTTCAACATATCAATTTGGGCGACAGAGAACACAACTATTCAGACCACAGCAACAAGAAACCCTGCTCCAAGCCCTTTATCCCTTGCCTGTACAATTTCAGCAGTCATCTAACTAGTTCTGTGGATTTAGTTATTGCCTCTGTTATCCACTCTTCACATCACTCTCAGAGAGATCTTTTAAAACCAGAGATCCTATCAAATGACCCCTCTTCTTACAACTCTCTATATAGTTAGAATAAAAATGAAAAATATTTTCCATACCTTTTAAGATAGTCATGGTCTCTCTCTTATCTACCTCTCCAGTACCCTCTAATGCCAGTCTCCTTTCACCTTTGTACCCAAACTAGCCTTTTGAAAAGTCCAAGAACTAACAGATCAACACCTTTCCCAACCAGAGCCTCTGCACTAGTTCATTCATCTGCCAAGAAACATCTTTCTTATCTGTCAGTCCTGCCTTTCTATGATACTGTCCCTACCTAACAGTCACATACCTCATCACTCTTTTGGCAGCTGGCTCCTTACTCTTCATTTTAAATTTAAAAATCAAATGTCATCTACTTTTAAAAGGCTCTCCATGAGCACCCTATTTAAAGAAGTTCATTCAATCTCTTTATGACAACCTGTTTTACTTCCTTTACAGAACTTACCATTCTCGAAAAATATTTCTAAAATATACTCATTTGTATATTATTTGTCTTTTTTTACTAGAATGTAAGTTCCTTGGGAATAGTCTCTTTGAATACCTTGTTCACCATTGTATCTCCAGGACCTGGAACAGTATCCACCACAAAGGTTGAGCTTAATAAGCATCTGAAGAATCACAGAAGTATATGAATATTTATCTCTGCAACACTTAGCAGTATGCTAAAAGTTCTACTTAATCATTTTATATAATCCTGTATATTAATCTTGGTTCTCCAAAGAAATAGAATCAATGGGAGAAAATTATATATATATTTGGCACACATAATTTTGGAGTCTGAGAAGTCCAAGATCTGCAGTAAGCAAGCTTGAGACCCAGGAGAACAGATGAAATAGTTCCAGTCTGATCCAAGTCCAAAGGCAAAAGAAGACTGATACTTCAGCTCGAAGACAGTCAAGCATAGAAAGAGAATTCTTTTTGACTCAGTCTTTTATTCTATTAAGGTTTCAATGGACTGGATGAGACCTACTCACATGGGGGAAGGCAACCTGCTTTACTCAGTCTGCCAATTTGAATATTAATCTTATCCACAAACACCCTCATAGACACACCCAAAAATAATATATAATAAATACATGGCACCCTGTGAACTAGTCAAGTTGACACATAAAATTAGTCATTATACCTTACTACAGTCCTATGTAGTAGATACTGTTATACTGTTATCCTTACTTTCCAATCGAAAAAAAAAAAAAAAAAAAAAAAACAAGGATAGAGAAGTTAAGTAGCAGCCCAATGTCACATGGGATTTAAGCATAAACAGTCTAACTCCCAAGCCCATAGTTTTAAACATTTATGTTTATTTGCCTCTCTCGTAGCAATTGTAGATATTTAAGGAGAAGCAGGAAGCTTTGATCATATGAGCTCAACCATGTCAAATAAGCATGGAGAGTAAAGCAAACTGTAGGAAGCTACAATAATCTCTCCAGTACCCGGCCATAGTCCTAGAGAAGGCTCTTAGAGGAGCAAATTAACTCCATATAGACCATCACATTTCTATGATTATCTCTTTTCATCTCTTCAGTATATCTGAAACCATAGCAGCACCCTAGAACTTTTCAGAGATACCCTCCAGTCCCAAGACCAGAGCCCAGTTTCTCCTGGGTCGACAACTTCTCCACAGTGGGTAGATTGCATGGGTCAGAAATTATGTTTGTCTACTAGAATTGAATAAATGAATGGACTGTCAGGTGCAAGAGTCAGAGTTAACCAAAAGTCTTGGTCCAAGGGCAAAACAAAACAAGTACCAATCCTGAGAGAGTAAAGACACTATGCAAACTTCTATCTAGAGATGGACAGTGCCTGGGACATAGTAGCCACTCAGTAAAATATTTGTTAAATGAATAATAGTGGTGCAACAACTTTTTTTTTTTTTTTGCTTGTTTGCTAGTTTGCTTTGGTTATTCATCATCACCACTGTCTTGTTGGATCTTTGGTAGGTTTGAATATCCAAGTTTGTCATCTAGAGTTAGGAAAACTGCACTGTCTACATAAGAGAAGATAAAAATTGAAGTTCCCTTATGGCAGTCTGGAAGCTATGGGTGAAGGGAGAAAGAGGAGACACTGAAGCCCCAGAACTCACAGGGGTGAAGAGCAAGTAAGAAACTCTTTCTTGATATTTAGAGGATTATGTGAGGAACAAAAAAAATAAAAAGAACAGAAATGCCTAATATAAAAATTTAGCTTTTTTACCTGGCAAACTGTGGTGTGACTTCTCCTTTTACCTCTATATCTTTAATAGACTTGACTACATTTTTTTCTGTTTTATTATGCAAGATATTTTCGAGGAAATCAAGGAAGGGGTTGAGTTTATCTCAGGATCCGCAGGAGGCGAAATCAAAGAGAACACACACAAAAGCTGGAACCTAGAGACCATAAGGCATGAAATGAGGATATGAGCCCACTCTATCTTGTAAGGAGTTTTAAAAGGTTGTGAGGGTTGTAGGGGGTTTGGTAGAGCTCAACTCACACCTAGACTATACCGGCATCAAGACAGATTCTCAGTGTAGGAATTCCTCAAGGTTATTGCCTTCCATTCAGTAACTATTGGAGTCACCCCTTACCCTTCTCCCCTGGTGTTATTTATTGACAAATCTTCATGTCATTCATCAACCTCCTTGAACTCACCTATTTCCAGGTCAGCTATGACTCACAAGTACCTTGTTACAAAAGTAATCCCATAGAGAGCAAAGCCCTCACCTTACCTTACTTATTAGGAGCTTCAATGTTCTCATGTGCCATTTGGTAATTGAGATTGGCAATTAGTCACCTCATTTCTGGTCCTTATTTTCCTCTCTCCCCCTAAACACAACCTTCAGCCTACACAACGGAAGTCAACAAAATGAGGTAACAGCTTTCTATGTGAGTCACTCTGGGTGACTCTCTCAGAGAGCACTGTGGGGCGAGCAGCCAGAGTCCAGGCAAGTATTTCAGCCATCCAAGAACTGGCATGGAGCCCAAGAAACACTCTCACCTGATGACGAGCTAGTGGGATGAGTCCTGGAGGAAATAGTTCCCAATAGCCGGAGAAAGAGTCTCTTGGCTCATGCACAGCAATGCTCTTCTCAATTAAAAATGTTGTCATCATTCACACTGCAATGAAAAATCCTTTCATACTGCACTGACATTTCTGTATGCTTCTCTCTACTCTGCATATTAAACAAAGGACCCTTCAATGAAAAGGTGACATCTCTAAGTTACTGTTCTGGCCAAACAGTCCCAAGTAATGGACAGAAATGGTCAGCTGGTCCATGAAGGGAGAATACAAGGAGGGACATTTCTTTGAGCTATTTCACTTTTCTGAGCACTCAGAAAGAAATTATAAGAGGTTGGAAGAAGGCTTTGTTTTCTAAAAGACTTCCAGTTATTCCTCAGAAATCCCTCTGCTTTTTCCCAGAGGGAGGTCATTGCTTAGATGCTGTCAGTCAGACAGGGATCAACAGCCAAGGAGAGGAGCTCAGAGAGATTTCCAACTAATGTAGCCAGAGGAAAACTGCCAAAGAAGCAGGGCTCCTTAGGATAAATATATTGAAGGATATTTGGGGAATAAAAATAAATCCTTTTTGAAAATGAAAGATGAAGCGATGCTGTATACACAAATTTCCTTGTACATTAAATTCTGAACAATGATGTCACCAGGGCTGGTACTGCAGACTGATGACGCAAACGAAGATCTCCTCTTTCTGACCCTTTCCTCCAAAGGTATCTATCCAGTTTCTATCTCATTCTCATAAGACTTGCTATAGGGTGCTTATAAAGATTTCACTTTGGTCATAAGCCTGGTGAACCTGGGCTGGGACCTTTGGGATAGAGGGCTTCTATGTAGGGGTTGGGAGAATACAGCCCAAATGCAGTACTTGGCAGAGAAGAGCCAGATTGTTCAATCTAGTGGTCTGTGAGAGGACACTGTCCAGATTTTAAATTCCAAAAGCGATCAGCACTGGGTGTCAGATTGCATTGGTAAAACACAGTGACCAGGAATCCATGAGTGGAGGGAACAGACCACTCAAGAGACTGAAATATTCTAACTCATAGAGTATGAATCTTACCCCAACACCCAACCAGAAAATTGGGGAACTGGAAGCCAACCCCTGCCTCCCACTGTGAATTACCCCTCCCACTGTGAAAGTGCTAAAATGGAATAGAGAGCTAGGCAGCCGACTCATGGGGACCAACACAGGAGTTCAGTACTAAGTGCTGGGTCACAAGAAAATTAGTGAGATTACTAATTTGGTACTAGATGAGGATCGTGAAACTCTGGTTCCTAGTTATAACTATTAGCAAAAAGAAAAAAAAGTGGTGGTGTGTAGGGAGAAGATCTAAAAGGACCCCAATAGTAGCTGAACAGCTGGCAAGTTGTCAGAGAAGCATGACAATTCCAGGCCCTCTAAGGCCATCTCTTAGGATAGACACTATTAAGATAAATTCTGTGCAGTGAGAGACTAACCTACCATAAAGCATTCATAATTAAAGTAGGAAACCAGAAATATAAGACAGAAGTTGTTAATGGTTTTGTTGTAAGTCTTAATGAACTCAAAGAACAAAACCCAAGAGACCCAAAAGACTAAAGGGCTCATGATTAAATTTTAGAAAGCTAAACAGGCAGTCAGGAGTTTTTGTAAATTTTTTAAAGTCTTGCCCACCCTTCCCTGTTCCACCCCCAATCTATTATTCTGCCTACCAATAATGCACCTTGGGCTTGGCAGAGTAATGTGTGTGTTCAGTACAAAACAGGTATTTCAAAAGCAAAGTCCAAAGAGACTGAATTGATTATTTCCCAGGGCTTGCAGTCTGTTTGAGGTAGGGCCACATAATAATAATAGTCACAATAGAAGACAACATTTATTTCACAATTTCATACAACTAAGCAAAGCACTATTAGCATTTATCTATTGTGTTCATCTTCACAGCATTTGTTATCTATTTTACTAATTTTCACAACCTTATGAGATATGTCCCATTACTGGTCCCACATTACAGATGAGAAAAATGAGGCTAAGAAAGATAAAGCAATTTTTCCAGGGTCATGTGACTAGTAACTAGATGTGACATATAAAGAAAATTGGCTCATTCAACACTCACTTCAACTTTTTTTCTGGTATAACACTCAGCATCATAGAGGCTGGAAAATTAGAAACTACATCACACAGATCCCCTTGAAACTGGGCTCCATGTGCGGCCTATGTTCTCACAAGCAACACCTTGAGGCAGAAGTGACAGGAGGGGCTTCTCTGCACAGAGATTGTACCTGGTTGAAGTACTCGTCTCTTTTGGAACAGCTGTGTGGAGGTTCAGCTCCTGGTCCCCCATGTCAAAGGTGCAGCAGCATTAGGAATCCCCTAGAATAGGTGCGCTTGGGCATTTCTCCAAGATGTTGTGTTCTTAGCTGTGTAGTAACCCAGCTTGGTTCCTTGGCCTTTGCAAAGTTTCTTTAACCTTCCTAATCTCTGCTAACAAACACTTTTCCACTTTAATGAGTTAGTGAATTTTGTTGTCTACAACTAAAAACCCTGAATAATCACTGTAAAATCTAGGATACAAACCCAAGATCATCTAACAAAAATTAAAAATAAAAAGTAAAATTTTTTTGTCCCCATGCTATGTATTTTTCTTAAACTGCTCTACACTTTTTCTTTCTGCATAACACCACCTTCTAACATATCATGTGATTTACTTATTTATAATGCTTATCGTTTATTGTCTGTCCCCCTCCCACCCAGTTAGAATATAAGATCTCCAGGCAAGGATCCTTCTCTGTTTTTCCAACGTAAACCAAGTTCGTAAAAAGTCTCTGGAGTATAGCAAGCACTTAATAAATATTTGCTGATTTTGAATGCAGTGATTAATTTTAATGTAAATAACAAACAAAAAACAGACTCATCTGACATGGAGACTAGCACTTAACCTGGGTTATACTGAGTGGCAGGGTCAACCTTAAATAAAGGAGCTTCTTTCATGCAACATTTAACCTAACTTTCTTTAATTACTTAAGTCTCTGAGAACTATAAAATGCTCCACATCTAGTTCACCCCTTCACATTCTTCCTTCATATATCACATGTCCTTCTGCAATAAAGCCAACCATGATTCCCCCTTCCTGTTATTTAATCTGGAGGCACCATATGGTCCTGCTATCCCAGCATTCACTATTGTAACTCCTTATTTTCATTGTCCATACACTTATTAAAGTATAAGGTCTGGGAGAGCAGGTTTTAGTAATTTCTCATTCCTCTCTGCATTCTCAGCACCTATCACAAACTCTGGCATAAAGCAGACACTTAATAAATACATGTTGAATAGAAAAATTGTAAAAACATCCCCCACAGTGGTGGCACATAGCAAAGGACATATGTGTCAGACATTTGAGTGGAGCATATCCAAAGTCTCATCTGTGCTGCATAAATTTGTTGCTGATAAACTCTCTGCATCAAGGATAGAACTTTGGGCAACTGCAGACAGACAGAGGTTAGCAATAGTACCAAGAAATAGGCAGTTGAGGGATTGGGGGATCAGTCTAAGGCATAGGACATGGAATGAAGATTTCTAACCTGAAAAGGAATACAAAGAGGCCCAGACAAAGATCAGAAATGATATGCAATTTTTAAAATTCTAGTCAATGGCTTCACCAAAGCCCTAATGAGAGAGTATTGATAATTAGCCTCAATACACCCTGTTGAAGTGCCTAAATAGTATTTGTCACCTAAGACAATATCGAAAATATATAGAATATGTTATTTATCTTATAAACTACATTTAGTATATAACACACACACATATATATAATAAAAATGTAAGCAAATTCTAAATAGCTCCCATTTTCATATAGTTAATCCTTGACAAATAAAATTTTGTTGTTTTAATTAAGAAAAGTGTATTTTTAAAACCTTTTAAATGTTGTTTACCAATAATATCTGAATGAAGCAGAATGAAGCGAGGTCTTAGTTCTTGCACTAGTGTTCTAATTGAGTAGACTAGGCAGGCATCCCCTTAAATATCCATATATATCTTCACCCCCAAAAATAGTGAAGATCTTTATTTAATAAGAATTATTGCATATAATTGACACTTTTAACTAAACCAACTTAATTATTTTTTTTTATATTGATATATGAATTCTCAAAAAATATAACTTACTGGTGTGGGGTGAATGTTACAGAATGATAATTCGAGAACCTCAAATATTGATTGAGAAAACTAATTTATCAATGTTGGTAAATAATATTAATATGTTAATTAATTGTAATAGAGGATTTCTTGGTTTAAAATTTTTTTAAAAAAAAACCTAAAAATTAATTAAAAATAATATATCAATGTATCTCTAGTCCTCTTTGGATTGCCTCTTACCTTATACCATCCCCCAACCCCCATTCTTCCTCATAAACTAAATATAAATGTACTTACTAAACATATAATCCGAGCTAGTTGATATTCCTGATTGTTTTAAGTTCAAAGTTAAACAGCTTTGAATCATAAAAAGGCATAATTCAAACATCCTGTCTGAACTAGGAAAAATAGTTTAAATGCCTATATGTTCAAAGAAAAAGAATAATAAAGTTTTTCAAAAAGGGTAAAAATCATTTCCAGAAGGTTGAGATTTAAGTTATAGATATAAAGCAGATAATTAAGTTAAATGTCAGAAACTGTGTTTGGGTTTTGTTGTTGTTGTTGTTGTTTTTACTTTCTTGCCTAGTATGTATGCTCTGTGAGAAGCTAATTCCATAGACTAGTGTGGTAACTTTTCTGCTGAGTCCACCAGACATTAAAGATGGCTTTGCAAGAACTATAAGGCTTCTAAAGCCAAATTGCCTAGAGTCTTTTATGTGGCAGGCACTTTGCTAGGTGCCCTAGAGAAAGCAAGAAATATAAATGTTTTATGAGAATTCATGCTGAAAATGTATTCTTAATTACTCCTGTGGAATTTTCCAGGCAAAGAAGAAGTTACTGGAGTATAGGTCTGAGGCAAATCACTATTTTATGACCATACCTGTACCAGACTCAGTTTATGTATTATCCCAGACTCTTCTGACCACACCTACTTCACATTGTTTGTGCCCACCCTCAACCACAGCCTAACACAGGTCCTATGGTCAGAGAGCAGGTCACTGAAGCTGCCCCTCTCCCTCACACAAACAGATCAAGTGGACCCAGACATAGGGCTGATTGAGAAGGGACCAACAGAAGCTCTGCTTCCCCAACAGCTGCCTGGAGATATGAGGCAATGCAACCCAGAAGTACAGAAATAATGCCTCCTGGGGTGGGCTTACCCATTGGGAGAAGATGGGTGAAAGCAAATAAATTTATTCCCCTTTCCCTCTTTCTCCCCAACCTCCCACCAGACCCTGCACCACAGACTGCTTCAAAGGTACAGTGAGAGCTTATTTGGTCTCTCTGAAGATATCTTATAAAGCCAAGCAATCAGTTGAGCTTGTTGTCTTTGAGGAGGTAGCCAGCTCAGTAACACATCCCTTTGTATTTCCCTCCTTCCCTTGCCTCACTTCCTGTTTTCTCTCGTTTCTACTTTCTTGGAATTAAATGTTTCTCTAAAATGTTAAGATGTAAGTTTTTGCCTCAGATCCTGTTTTCTAGGGAACCTATGCAAAGACAGATTCAGCAGTGACCCTGAGAAAACAGACCTTACAATGGGATTTTGTGTGTGATTATTTATTAATCTGAGAGCAACAGGTACTTCATGGAGGTGGTAAGCAAGGTGGTGATGACCCCTTGCATACAGACCATCACAGTTACTGAGGTTTTCTTTCACCAGTGGCTAACTGAGATGCAGACCAGTAAGATATTGGGTATTGAGATTATCAAATGGCTGCTTCACTTTACTGGTATAATCTTATGGGGTTAACCTGTTTTAGGATCCAGAGACCCTAGAGGGGATAGTTATTTGTCCTTACCACAATTGATACATACTATGGATATGAGTTGTCTTTTACCACTCACCATCTCTTCTCACAGACTTAAGAATTCCTGATCTATAGATATTGTGTTCCACACAACATTGCCTGGGACCAAGATATCCATGTTTCCTCAAAGAAAGTGCAACAGTTGGCTTTCCATCCCTGGAAGTATCCGATTTATGAAATTGTGGAATGACTTGTCAAAGACTCAGATAAGGTACCTTCTCAGGAACATTCTGCCTAGTTGGATGCTGTCCTCCAGGATGCAACATATGTATCAAGCCAACAATTTATATATTGTGCTATGTCCTCATTAGCTAGGAAATTCAGCTAAGAAGTAGAAATAGGATTGGTACTTCTTGCCATTACTTTCAGCGATCTACTTGTAGAATTTCTGCTTCCTGTCTTCACAACCTTAGGTTCTGCTGTGGATCTCATAAAATCCTGGGGAACCAAAAGGAGATATCTGGACTGTCAGAAGGACAATGGGTTCCATGACAAAAACTGAAGGGTATGGGTTGATTGACATTAAACTGGAGAGAAATTTGTAGTAATATGTCATAAAGGCAATGTGAGCATTTGGATCAAAGATCTGAATATACCTACTGAACAATTTCTTAAGCAGAAATACGTAAGTATTCAGAGGACTCTCTAGTTCTCAACGGGATGGAAATTTATCACCAAATAATAGATGATGTTAGTACCAGGATGGACTTTAGCTTGACATTTTAGGGAGAGTATAGTGAGCAACCTGAGATCTGGGGCTTCAGTCAATATGCTTGTATTTAAGGATATTTTGGTCACCCCAGATATTGCCTATTTGAAAGATATATCCTTGAATTCTGTCTTTTTGTGCTTTAAACACTTCACTATCCCATTATTTGAAGAATCATTGTTTCTATAGAGTTATTTTATGTCAATAATACACAGACTAGACATCATTGACATCTCAACTTAGAGAAAATCTATAGAAGTTACCCCTATAAATTCCTAGAATATCTTAAAGATAGTCTCTGGCCAGAGTTTTAAAAGAAAAAATACTTAAATCTAGTAACAAAGGAAGACAGTGAGGTTGCTCAAAATAAAATGAGAATCAGAAGTGCTACTAGTAAACATTCACTAATGAAATATTCATAGAAACAGCTGTTATAAGGACAAAGGTCTGTTTAAAGATGAAAGACTATATTAATGCATAGAGTTCAATGGAACCTGTACCCTGAAGAATTACAGATATTATAGCTACAGCAAGATTCTGTTAACAAAATAGGAAAAAATGTGAAAAGACTCAGCAAAACAAAAGAGCAAATCAAGAATATCTATAAATGGTTTAGTGGCCAGAAAACTACCAGGATGTCTAATTGGCAATGTGAATGAATGAAAACATCTTTTACTAAACTTGCCTCAAAGTTTTTAGCCAGAGTGTTCTCCCAGAACAGTTTCTAACCTCAAGCGCTGTAAACCCGTGCTTGGCGAGACAGGCCTGTTGGGCACGGTGTTGTAACTGTGTTATGTATCACTTTGCACTCAAAGGATGGATACACGACTGTCTTCAAACTTTTTTAAAGCTTCTGAACACTTTCACTGATTCTTGATATAAAATGTGTCCCATTAAAACCAAGCTGTTGTGTAGACTCTTTGAAGAGGTGGGATGTTGCATATGAAGAAATGATCAGAGATCCCGAAAATACAATTCTATTCAGGCCCTACGGCATTCTGGCACAATTACTGCATATGCTGCCAAATACAAAGTATTTGGGGAAGAGCTGTTCTGTGAGCTTGTGAAAGAAAGATAATTCCCTATGCGTATGAAGATAACACAATAGCTGGCAGATGACAACTGAAATGCCCATTCAGATTTGGCAAGTGAGAAGATAGTAGATACATGATACACTGGTAATTTAAGCAAGGTCTCACTGTGGTCAGTATCTTGGTGTAATCTCTATATCTAAGCTCTAATTCTACGCTTTAAAATCTAAAACCTCAAAAAAAATTTTCAGTGTACCCAGAGTTGACCAGGCTTATAGAACTAACACCCCCACATCCCATGAATAGAACTCACCAAAAGCTGATGTATGTAATTTACAATGAAAGGCATACCTTCCTCTAAGGTCCAGATTTTTTTTTTTAATTCATTTAAGTATAGTTGTCACTTTCTGGACAACTTTCCTCATTAAGTTACCTGAAGAACTAAATTAGTTATTAGGATCTTTCTCAGTAAATGAGCAGAAAAAAATGAAGCACAATAAATTTAATGGCCAATAGGGATATTTCGTCTCATCACTGGCAAAGCCTGGTAAGATCCTGCTCTATATGAAAGTTATTTCTTTGATCAAAATCCTCTGCTAGATAGTGTTTGTGTCCCTTGGAGAATGCTGAACCAATATTGATAAATTCTTATCTTCCAGTTTTCCTTTTTATAGATTTCATGTGGGATAATCCTACAAGACACAACTTCAAACACATTGCAAAATTTATATTTATTAACACAAATATTTATTTATTACAAAATTATTATGTTTCCTTTCCCCAAAAAACTATGGTAATATTGTCAGTCAAAACCACAATACTTGGTGATGAGTAACTTGTGGTTAATAGGTAAATTCTAAAATAATTCTCTGGGTACAAAGTAGAAGAGGTTTTAAAATAATTACTTAGGTTGGGAGAGGGGAAAGATGACTTAATGAGATAATCAGCCAATTTTGCAGTGGAGGGATGAACAGGTTCAAGAAGTTATGTGTCTTTTGGATTTATGGCCATATTTTTACACATCTCTTGTTACTAATAAATGTTATTAAGACTAAATGTTTGTGCCCCCACCACCCCAAACTCATACATTGAAGCCTTAACCCCTAATGTCATGGTATTTGGAGGTGGGGACTTTGGGAGGTAATTCAGTTTAGATGAGGTGATGAGGGTGGAGCCCTTATGATGGGATTAATTTCCCTATGAGAGACCAGTGTTTGCTCTCTCTTCCTCTCTCTCTCCACACTAAGAGGAGGTCATGTGAGCACACAGCAAGACCATGACTACCGACAAGCCAAGAGAAGAGGCTTCAGAATGAAATTTACCTTGCCAGCAACTAGATCTTACACCTCTCAGCCTTTAGAGCTATGAGAAATAAACTTCTATTGTTTAAACCACCTAGTTCATGGTATTTTGTTATGGCAGCCTGAACAGACTAAGACAAATGCCATCTGTAATAAGATCGCACACGTTATCATATCCACCTTCCCTGAGTGGTTTCTGCAGTATTTTTCGATGGCCTATCTAGAACGAACCAATCAATTCTTAACCACTATACTGTGGCATGGTAAATCAGGGGAGGGTAATGCTTAAATTCACCAATAAGTAACTGTAAGTCTCTTTAATGGCATCTTGGAAATCTTCCAAGAAGAAGTATAAATGCCCTGGGTTCATTTATAGGTCATAATTTGTAATTTGACTGTAGGGTTTTTAAAAAGAAGTATGTATTTATATTCAGATTGATGATCCAGCAGCTTTAACCCTGACTAAATAGATTTGGGACAATGTACAGGCTACTAAAATTCCTGTGGTGGATATATTTCCTGAAAGCCTCTTTGAGCTCACCACTCTCAGGGGCTTCAAATAGTAAATCACTGGGTCTATAGAAATTCATCAAAAAGATCAAGCCACAGATAGACCTGTGGGAATCTGTGCTACAGCTAAATGTTAGATTATTGTTTCTATGATCTCATGACAGGTTTTGTCCATGTTTGTTTCCTTAAACGTTTCAGGCACTTTTCAGACCTCTTTGCTTACTTTAATATTCAAAGCAAGCCTCCGCAGTAGGTATTACTATACTATTTTACAGCTTAGACTATCCAGGCTTTAAGACATTAACTAACTTTCCAAAGATATGCATCTAGTATACGGTAAGACCAAGAAAGGAACTCTCATCCTTCCATTTCATTTCTATTCTCTTTTTACCAAATTCAGCTATTTCTTAAATCAACCGAAGGTTTAAAACATTAAATAAGTAGCCAACAGAAAATGCACTAAAAAGGATCCTTTAAATCCAAGAGTTACCCTAGCACTACTAACAGAAAATCTTCCCAGAAAATAAGCTTTTTCCTCCACCTACTGACCTGGAAATGCTTGAAAAGGCCCCTATTAAAAGGGTGGAGGACATTTTTGGGGTGAAATGGATCTATTTCGGTGCCCAAGAAAACCCATCAAATAGTGCTAGAAAGAGTTGCTTGATCCTTCTTCAAAATGTTGATTACATAATTGATCCTAGAAAGAGATTGCAATAGGTCTCCACATTTATCTCAAAAGACCATCTGTGTAAATTCCCAAAAGATCATCTATCTAAAAACTTCTCAAGTTTTCTAAGTTATTCCAAGGCTTTCAGCCTGGTATAGCATATGGTATAACATATGCTGTTGACATCCTTTTTTGAGACCAAATTGTAGTTGTTGGCTTTCCGCCTGCCTCTCAAAGGTTCAGCTCTCCAAGAATCTCTTCTCATCCTTATCTCAACTGCAGTAGCACATGATGCTTGTTTGGGGTGCTTTTTCAAATGTGTGGAAACATTTTGGTCTGTGGACAATTCATGGAAAAACTATTAAAGATGAGCCAACAAACTAAAGACCAACATTTTAAAACTTTTTATTGCTGTGTAACATTTATTCATAAAAATTCATGAATCTGACAGTTAAATTAGATCTAAATACATACCATTTCTCTGTTCCTCTTCTCTCCAGCTTCCATCCACATTCCTTCATTCTCTTCCCACACTATCCACCATGAGAAACCAGCTTCCCTCTTCCCAAACAGTAGTGTATAGAACATAAAAGAAACTGCACAAAATAGGCAAACATTAAAAATGAAACTTTTTAATGCAAATCAATTCCCTTGTAAGCCCTGTTATACAATGTCTGACTTTAAATTTCCACTTTGATTTTCATTTATGATTTCACCCAAGCAAATCATGCTTCACAGGCTCTTCATATGCTAATGGACAACTTACCTTGCCTCCAAAAAATGGACAACTTCCCTTGCCTCCAAAAAATTTTGGAGGCAAGGGAGGTTGCTGAGAATCTGGGGTGGGAGGTTTCTCATTAATGTTCACAAATAAGACCTATTAGTCACCACAGGGCATCCACCATCACTTCCCTACCACACTCACTTGCTAGTATCTAATGCTACAGCCATTCCCCACAGATGAACCTCTTCCAATGGGAACCGTCACCTTTTGTATGACCAGCAGCTCTTTGGAGAATCATTTCTGCTCCATTTTCAGTCCATATGTAGTGTGGAGAAGCTGACCTCACACCTCGGTTATGGACTAGGCATATAACTCAGGCCTAATCAATAGGAGTTCCCATCCCTCTTCAAACAGTGATTGCTTCAGAGATGAGCATGTGACTTAAGGCAGGACAATGAGAGCCACTCCTGAGAGTTTGCCTGAAGCCACTAGGAACTCATTGCTCTTTTTCTTCGGGGATCATTAGCTGAAAGGAAAATGTATACCTGGGGTTACTGGTATATATATTTGCCACACTAGGAAAACTTTACTGAGAAAGGAGCTAATATAGAAAAAAGCAGAGTCAAGTAGAGAAACAGAGTCAATCCAACAACATTGCTTCAAACCTGAATCTAGCCATACCTGAAAGCAAGAATGCCTTCAAATTCCCAGTTAATCAATAAATCTTCTCCTCACCCCCTTTTTATACTCTGTCACTTATAACAAAAATACTCCTAAGGCACTTAAATAGTTGTACTTACTTCAGGCTTATAAAGCCTGAAATCTAATACAAAACAAACCCTTCTAATATCTATAGCTCTATTACAAATGAAAATTATTACTTTTCAAGTTCAAAATAGCTTTCTTAAATGTCTCTTTTACCCAAAAAGTTTCCTTCTATTTGAGAATCACCCCCAGATTGAGTCTGACTCCTTTTTTCCCAGCTTGATTACTCTGTGATTTGTTAAATTGCTTTGAGAAGGAAACCTTAGAACACTAAGATTAAAAAACAGAGCAGAGGGTTTCACATGCCCTGTTATTCCATATTAAGTATAATGTCAAATAATCTGTTTGTATCACTTATTAGCATTCAGCACACTGCCTGGAGACAGAAAGTATCAGTTATTCCAGCAGCTGAGCTCCAAACTGGATTGTTCATTCATGGTGGGGACAAATAACAATGGGTGGGGTGTCTGAAGCCTATGGCCCAGGCTCTATAGGACATTTCTGAGTCATTTCTACAACCCAATCAAAGAGGTGCTCTGACCTTTTAATATACCCCCTGATATTGAAAGCAGAAGGTATATTCTACCCCTGTACTCTCCTAAATTTAATTCCTTTGACACCTTATTTGGTTGAAGTCCTCATTAGGGGAATCCACTTTGATCTTACACAAAGGAACACATTTCCTCTAAATGTATTAAGGCAGATGCTCTCAGTCTTTCTCAGAATCACCCAGAGCATGTTGTTGTTGTTAAAAATAGTTTCGAAAATAACTTTGTCAGATTGATAACTCTTTATTTGAGGAAAGAGAAGGTTCCTTGTTTTTCATTTGTTTTCATTTTTTAATTTTTATTTTTAAATAATTTTAAACTTACAAGAAGTTGTAAAACTAGTACAGAGAGCTCCCTTGTACCCTTCCCAAGTTTCCCCCAATGAGCAAACCAGGAAGCTGACATCAGTACAATACCATTAACCAAACTACAGACCTATTTGGTTTAACCAGTTGTTACATGTACTCATTTCATCCAGGGCATTTTTTTTAAAAACAGAAATGTCTACTCCCACCTCATATTCTGATTCGATTGTTCTTGGGAGGAGTCTAGACATGAATATTTTATAAAAATTTCCCCAGTTGGGGACCACTGGATTAGAGAGACATATATACGTACAATAAGATGAGCTAGCAGAATTCCTAAACAAAGGAATAAAATTAGGATACTTTATTTTCTCTCAGAGCAATTATATATTTTATAATGTGTGCAGTGACATTTGTCCTACGACTTTAGGCCTTCCATAATCTAAGAAGCATGATAATAAATTAATGACCTACCTTCCCTTGAGAAGGAAAAAGTCATTACATGGCCATGTAATATGATATTCAAACCTCCAATGTGAAGACTTTCTAGAGAGTTCCCCGGTGATATCACTCTGTGATATTAGCAAAGTCATAGTGAATTGACCTAAAAGTCAACCATAAACTGGACTCTTTCCTAAGAATCTGTAATAGTGCAAAGAGGTGATTGTATTAAAAAAAAAAAAAAAAAAAAAGCAAAGTTCTGGAGCGATGACAAGGTATTTTAGACATACGGACTGTATACCAGGAGTAGATACATGAAGAGGAACTGCCTGGGTTTCTATCCACTTTCCAGCTTCTGGCCAGGCCTTCCTGTTGCCCAGCTGCACTCTTGACCTTCGGTTTCATTTGTCAGTCTACACTCTTTTTTAAAAAACATATCTGTTTAAATTCAATCAAGTTGGTATCAAATGCTTCAGCCAAAGAGCACTAACTTACAGAATTTCCCAAATGCTGAATTGATCGTCATTTCTCAAACACACTTCCCTCTTCTGTGCCTTTTCTTCACTCAAGCTCCTTCTGCTGATCTGGAATTCAGCTATTCAAGGGGGAGGGACCATGTTCATTTATCTCTGACTTCCTGGAGCCCAGTTTAGTATCAGAAACAAAGCAGGTATTCACATACTGTGGTAGACAGAATAATGGTCTCCCAAAGACATACATATTCTAATCCTTGTGAATATATTACCTTACGTAGCAAAAGGGATTTTGCAGGTGTGATTAAATTAATGATCTTGAGGTAGAGAGATTATCCTGGGTTGTCTGGGTAGGCCTAGTGTAATCACAACAGTTCTT
The DNA here is from genome assembly GCA_028627145.1 of Eidolon dupreanum. Lineage (NCBI taxonomy): Eukaryota > Metazoa > Chordata > Mammalia > Chiroptera > Pteropodidae > Eidolon > Eidolon dupreanum. The sequence continues at coordinate 29,784,424 of CM053510.1, forward strand.
ATAAGAAGGAGGAAAGATATTGAGAAACAGTGAAAAAAAAAAAAGAGATATGACCATGAAACCAGATGTTAGAGTGATGTGCTTTGACCATGGAGAAAGAGGCCATAGTCAAGGAATACAGCTGACCTCTGGAAACTAGAAAAGGCATGGAAACAGATTCTTTCCTGAAGCCTCCAGAAGAAAGGCAGCCCTTCCAATACTTTGATTTTAGACTTCTGATCACCAAAATTGTAAAAGAATAAATTTGTATTGTTTTAAGCCATTAACTTTGTGGTCATTTGTTACAGCAGCAATAGGAAACTAATATGCAACTAGTTACTGATCAGTTAATTGAATGGTTAAGTGAATGAATACATATGCAATGCTTTCTGTAGAGCATTTTTCTTCTGTTATCCCTGATATAAACTGACCTGAGGTGTAGACAGCAGCCAGACCTACTGACTTCCCACCTGAGTTTCAGTGACTGGAGCCTCACGGAGTTCAAATAATCCTTGACCACCACCAAAGAGTCAGTGAGTTCCCTTTTAGGATAGGGAAGTGGGCCACCTCCTTTGATAAGCTAAAAGATAAATATCAGCTCTTTCTCTTGAGCCACAGGATAGACAGAGGTCAAATTGTGGTTATCTCTGAGAGGTGGGATTTTAGGTGATTTTTGTTTTTATATTACGCTTCCTTATATTCTTATAACTTTTACACTAAATACATATTTTTATAATGAGAAAAATAAATAACAAAATAAATTTTATTCTGGAAAAAAATCTTCTTTTACTTAGGCTTTCAAAACACAATTCTGGTCTACGGCCATGCCACCCTGAACAAGCCCGATCCAATCTGATCTCAGAAGCTAAGGAGGGTTGGGCCTGGTTAGTACTTGGATGAGAGACCACCTAGGAAGGCCAGGTGGTGCTATAGGCATAAAAAAAAATTAATTAAATAAATAAAAAATAAAATAAAAAATACAATTCTGCATTTAATGTCAGTTTTGTTTTTGAAAGAACAATTAATAAGAACCATCTTGTTGACAAAGGAAATGCATATTAAGTTAAGAATGGAGTATTATATGGGATTAAGCTGAATGTTTTTCTCTGACTGTCTCCTCTGATTGCAGTCAGCATCCAAAGTCAAATGATGGTTCTGCATGTTGTAAGAGGAGCAAACAAACCCCAACCAGGTGATGTAGGTCTCTGGCCTTACCAAGGATACCTGTGGCATCACTGGCTTATTAGTTATTTCAGAGGTTGACAGACTTTCTCTGCAAAAGGCAGGTAGTGAATATTTTAGGCTTTCAGGCTATACAATCTTTGTCACAACTAGTCAACTGTGTCATTATAGTGTGAAGGCAGCCATCCACAACATGTAAACAGTGTGGCTGTGTTTCAGAAAAACTTTAATTATAGACATTGCAATTTGCATTACACATAATTTTCATGCATCACAAAATCCACTCATCTTTTGATTTTTTTCAACTTTCTTAAAATGAAAGGAATTCTTAGCTCACAAATCATAGGGAAACAAGCAGCAGGCAATTGCATTTGGCCAATGAAACATAGTTTGCAAACCTATAGTTTATATCATTTTTTTTACAATGAGTTGAAAGAATAGATTTTTACTCTCAATTAACTATGTAATATAGAGTTTTTCTTATAAAAATAGAGTTCAATATTTTTAGAAATACACATTAAAGCCATTGTTTTGTTATTGTGCATAAACTATGATTAAGCCTAAATATTGAGAATCTTCACATGATTAACAGTTACTGATTGTCACTTCTGGTTTCCAGTTCAGCATATTAGGAGCTTGGAAGTTGCCTTATCCTACTAAGTAAAAATCTGAACAGACTGAAAATCAATAACTTTTGTAGTATACATAAAACAAACAAAGAAACAGGGCAAATTGCTACCTCTAACATTAGAGAGACAGGCAGGTGAATATAGGGAGTCATGGCTTACCAGAAGAGACTCAGAAAGGAAACCACCTTGAGAACCAATGCCAGGGAGAGGAAAACCTTAACTGTAACTGGTGACTTGCTGAAGGCTCCATATGGACGACTCTAAAAGTTTAAAACTCCAGGAGGATGCAGCCATAGGAGACGTGGGGGAGCAATTTTGTGAGACTTGCCTCCAGGAGCTCTTTCAGGATCTCACAGTAAATATTTAAGAAAAATTTCCTTGTGCTTCTAAAAGGGGGAGGGGAAAAGGAACCATTTCATTTCCCCAGATCATTCTGTTTTTCTTAACAAAGCCTGCCCTCGGGAGAAACTAGTTAACCAGAGCCTAATATGCTGGAGTATTATCAGAAATATGTGGTGACAGAAAGAAATCTAACTATGGAAAGTGAACAGTGTAAATATATATATGCCTTACTGTTAAAATGTACAGCTGAAACTTATTGGATTTCATTAACCAATGCCACCATAAAAAAAAATTAATTAAAAAAAAAAATTTAACTGACCCAGAGGAAGGGCAACTCCCAACTACAGTCAGTTCTAGCCTTTCTTTTCAAACACCCTCTTCCATATAAGTGGGGAAGAAAAAACTGAGAAACATTTGTGAGGTTCACAGTCCAGAGAAGCAGGCTCACGAAAAGTTTGAGACCTAATTATAGGACTATAAAACACTTTCTCTTCCTCTACACTCACCACTACATTACTTAAGGCCTATTTACAGCCATTCTTTTTACAGTACATCATGTTCTATTATCATAAAAAATTACAAGGCATACTAAAAGACAAAAAAACACAATATAAATAGAGCAAGCATCAGAAGCAGATATGGAAAGATTTTGGAATTATCAGACTGGAAATTTAAAACAACTATGACTAATACGCTAAGGTCTCTACTGGATAAAGTAGACAGAATGCAAAAACAGGTGGGCAATGTATGCAGATAGGTGGAAATCCTAAGAACCAAAAGAAATGCTAGCAATCAAAAACTCTATTAACAAAATGAAGAATGTCTTTAATGAACTTGGACATGTTCAAGGCTGAGGAAAAATTCTCAGAGCTTGAGGATATGTCAACAGAAATCTCCAAAACTGAAAAGCAAAGAGAACAAAGACTGGAAAAAAAAAAAATAGAATATTCAAGGACCATGTGTAAGTACAAAAGGTATAACATATTCCTGATGGGAATACCACAAGGATAAGAAAGGAAGAAAGAAACAGAAGGAATATTTGAAAGAATAATCACTGAAAAATTCTAAAAATTAATGTCAGACACCAAACCACAGATCCAGGAATCTCGGAGAACATTAAGCAGAATAAATGGCATGGGGGAGTGGAGGAAAGGGAACCCTACACCTAAGCATATCCTTTCAAACTACAGAAATCAGAGGAAAAAGACATGTTACCTATATAAGAACAAAGGTAAGAATTACATTTGACTTCTCAGGAACCATGCAAACAAGAGAATGGAATGAAATATTTAAAGTGTTGAGAGAAAAAAACTCAACCACCTAGAATTCTGTACCCTGCAAAATTATCCTCCAAAAGTGAAGGGGAAATAAAGAATTTCTCAAAAAAATATTGAGCGAATTTGTTGCCCGTGGATCTGCCTTACAAGAAATGCTAAAAGAAGTTCTTTAGAGAAAAGGAAAATGATATAGTCAGTAACTCAGCTGTACATAAAGAAGAAAAAGGCATCAAATAAAAAATAAATGAAGATAAAATACACGTTACAAATTATAAAAAAATTCTAAATTATTAAAATATTATATTTTATCTGATAAGATCCTGGATAAGGATCTATAAGTATCTGTTAGAAATAATATGTACTATATATAATGTGTGTAGTGTGACAAAAGTAAATTCAAATGTTTGAGTTGCCATTTAGCTATGCGACTATTGTCCATGGAAGAATGAATATGAAATGGTAAAACAAGAATGCCCCCAAGTGGCAGCAGCCATGGGAGATGGAATCTCAACCAGGAATCAACTCTTCCCCCTGAAGGAGACAGAGCTGAATCTCTCTGTTGCTACTACAAGGGCAGAATGCTGATCAGCCAGATACAGAAGACAGAGTACTCAAATTAAAAGACAGGAAACAACAGGACCTGGCATGTAAAGAGATAGGTCATTTCTAGGGCAATTAGGAATTATACTTTGCAAAGTATATTGGAAGTAACAATACTTAGAAGTAAAATTGACAAATACTGGACTCTAAGTGAACCTTGAACAGGTTCATGAGCAGATTAAGAATGGATGCCATAATACAAGAAAAGAAAAACCCAGGGAAATAATACCTATAGCTAACATGTTCTGAGAATTATGAGACACCAGAATGCATGAACTCTGGAGCCAGAGAGTCTGAAATTGAACTTTCTAGCTGTGTAACTTAACCTTCCATGCCACCTGCATGCTATTATGAGGTAATAGTGTCTGCCTCCTAGGGTTTTGTGAGTGACAAATGAGTTAATATGCATAAAGTTCTTAGAAGAGTGCCTAGCATAAAGTGCTATGTAAGTGTTAGCAACTACTGTTATAACTTTTAAAATTTTCTGTTTTGAATATTTATTTCATATCAGGCACATCTCCATGGTTGTGAGAGGGATTAACTCATTTCATACAATTTTATGAGTTACACAATTATTTTCATTTTTACTGATGTCAAAATTGAGCCTTAGAGAAGTTAAATAATTGCCCAAGAGCACAGAGCTAGTGAGTCTTGAACCTGGACTCAGGTTATCAAATGGTAAACCTAATGCTCTTCACTGCCTCCCGGTGAGAAAGTATGGTTCAAGAGAAGCATGACTTGGAAAGAAAAGTTCCATGCCAGCTTTTCTATCTTAAGGCCAGACTGCCCCCTCAACCTCTCATGGGCCCTGCAAACATAACAGGTTTAAAATGAGCTCCCAAAGTTCTCCCGAACCTCCATAGTCTTCTCCATCTTAGTTAATGGTAGCTCCATTTTTCTAGTTGTTCAACCGAAAAAATCCTTGGAGTCCTTATTAATTTTCTTCCTCTCACATCACATATCCAACCTATCAACAAATGCTGGTTGGCTCTGCCTACTAAATATTTCCTGAATCTGCCATGTCTTACCACCTCCACTGCTACCACACTACTCCCGCCCACTCTCACCATCTCCTGACTTGATGACTGTGATAACCTCTAACTTATCTCCCTGCATTTACTTTCACACCCTCTCCAGGGCCCCAAACAGTCTATTCTCAATACTGTAGCCATACTGTCCTCTTTCCCTGCCATATTCTGCCTTAATAGCACTTATCACCTTTTATTCTATAGATTTTATTTATTTTGTTATTGTCTGCCTCCTCTAATCAAACGTAAGTTTCATGAGGGCAGAAATTTTGTCTATTCTGTGCACTATTAACTTGTAGGGCATATCATATCATTCCTCTGCTCAAAACCCTTCAAAGTCTCCCCTTGCACTCATAGTATCAAAGTTCTTACCAACCACTCAGATGACCTCTTCACACTCTTATCTCTGGCCAGTATATATCATGACCCTTCCCCAGGTCGTCTCAGGCTTTCCTTTTACTTCCTTTGTTCTTTATCATTTCAATGACATCTTTCCTGCCTACTCAATCCATAATTCAACTCCATCCCACTCATAACACATCCTAACCTTTTTTTCTACTTTATTTTTTTTCAATACCATATATCATCACTTATATTTTGTTTTACACACTTCTATGTTTTGTTTATTTATATTCTTTATGGTCTGACTTCCCTACTAGAATGTAAACCTCATCGAGGCAGGGATTTTAGTCTGTTTTGTGTACTTTGCAGCTACAGTGCCTACCTGAGTTCTTGACACATAATAGAAACTCAACATATATTGAGTAATAAATATTCAGAATGAATGTATGAATAGGTGAATAAATAAGTGAATGATCAATCAACAGCTAAAATAATGGAAATGAATATCAGAATCTCATTTTATAGTAACCATTGTCATAGATTAATGTTAGCATTAAGTCAAAATATCGATCAGCTTTTTAAAAATATTAGAGAAAGTGGTTTAGATCAGAGGCCAAAATAAACATTTTTACTAAATTGGAGATGAAGGACTAAACTAACTCAACTGCCCAGGCATAGATGAGGAAGCCAAAACCCAGAGAGTAGAAACCTGGTCTGCCTTCCTCAAGCAGGGCTCAGCATCCTTTCTGCAAGCTGACCCCTTATCAGCAAGGAGCCCAAGAGTGGAAGAGAGACAAATCCACTTTTCATTGCAATGACCCTGCCCCTATTAAAGTAGTCTGACTGCCATTATAATTCTCCTAAGTTACATCCATCAGATAATTCACTCCTGCTATGAGGAGAAAGTAGGAAAGAAGAAAGAGAGAAGTCAATGCTCCATCCTTCTTGAGAAGATGCATGGTTGATAATAAATTAAATTTAAAATAAATTATCCTAAAGTCGTCCATGTAACTAAACTCACTCTAGTTTCCCTTTCCATAATGTGGGCTCAGATATTCTCAGTTTAGTCTTTTTTATTATTCATAATTCTGAGTTAACAAACGCTACCATACATTATTATAAATAGATTTCTGGACCGGCTGAACCCAAATAACAATTGCAGTCAAGATTCTGGTCCCTAAAATGAGTAATAATAATATTATGTACATTAATTAAACATATGCCAGGCACCACTCTAAGTTCTTCATAAAATGAATCATTTAAATTTGACTTGGAATTAGAAGGTTAGGAACTTATTCAAAGATGCTCAGCTAGCAAATAATGAAACATAAACTCAATCCAATTCTGTCTGATGCCAAAGTTTGTATCAGATCATTAGACTTTAAAAACTTCAGCAGTGTGGCAACCCCTTGGATGTTTATAGAGTTTTATCTCCCACCTCTGGAGCACATATGCTTATCAGGGCCAAATAACATGATGTCACCAAGATAGCAAACCAATATGATATCTGTAGAATGTCCAGATGCTCAGATCTCTTCAGGCTACTACAGAGAGCAGGTACAGACCATAAAGCAAGTTCAAAAATGTAAACTGTTGTTCATCTTAAATGAATGAAAACTGGTTCCGATGCTCTTTACTTATGAAAAGAATGCATTTGCTAAATCAATAGCCACATAACAAGTGTCAGAACTGCGTCTCTTAATTCTTGAGAATCTCTATAGAATTTATTTTGAAGAAAAAAATTCCCCAGTTTTAAAAATGTAAGAAAATCACTATATTATATTAAGCTTGTTAATTATATGATTAAGATCTATGGGCTTTTCTTATTTATGTAATCTGTCAAGGACTAAGATGTGTTCAAGTCTTTCACTACTTCTGTCATTTTCTCAGAGACTCTAATTGAGATGAGGGGGAACCTAGATTCCTGTATTTTTAAGTAGCTCCTGCATAATTCTAATGATCACTTCATACCACTATGTCACACAACTATGGGTGAAATTGATTCATTCATTCCACTAATATTTATTGAGTACCTACTCTATCTCAGTGTTCTAGCACTTTGTTTATCATTTATGTATGTTAACCACTTAAATAAACATCAAAAATAGGGAATTAACATTGGTATAATATTATTGATGTCTAGAAGATTATCTTTTTCTTCCTTTTTTTCTTACGTTAGTTTTCTAGTAGCATTTTCATTTTACTCTATTGTAAAATGTCCTGCTTGAATCTGTTTTAATTTCCTTGAAAGCACAAAATGGTTACAGTTAAAATTTTTTGTTTCCTAGAGTAAATATTCCAGAATATTATTTTTATCCATCTGTTGAATAAAATGTCCCCTTAATCCTTTTTGCTTTAAAACTTTTACTGCCATGGTGGTGTTTTCCTGCACATTTATCTTGTAAATGTAAGCCTAACATTTGTCCCAGATTAGTATGAAAAGAATCTCCTTGACTTCCTTTCCTTAAGCATATTTATTCAAACATTATTTTCGTATTTTCATTAGTACTAAAACTAACAAGATAGATTTTACAGTAAATATTCTCTCTACTGCTTAGCTCTCTGTGGTAGATGGGTGAGTGGATGCATAGGGAGCTATGACTATGTATAACTGTAGTCTTGGAAATTTGACTGCATTTTCTTTCTGCATTTACTAAATATCTTTCATTGTCATTCATTTTCTGCTATTCCACACTCCATGGAGGTGGGGCACCCCTTCAAATTTGCACTTACTTTACTACTTCCGATATAGAATCTATTTTCAATATTGAAATTTCTCTTTAATTGTTAGTGCACACACTTAATTTTATAAGTCAATACTATTATTCCTGATCAGCTCCAATAACAGTTTATAGATCTCTACTGCTTAGGATGTTAAGTCAGAGAAAGAAAATGGTACAATTTAGCCATGCAGTTTCCTTTCCAGCATCCCTTCCACTCCCAAAAAAAGATGTGTGCCATTTTTCCTGCAGCCTACTCATACCACTGGTATCTACTCCTCTAGTGAAGTACCGCTGGAGTTCTTCTGCACCGTCTCTGCCCACTTTCCACAGCCCAGCTCACTGTGCTTTTGAGCAACGGAATCATGTGTCAGCCCTTGGCATCTTTTATCCAGACATTGTATTATGAAGATGAAACCTGCTCTAGTTTCAGCATTAATGAAGTTTTCTTTTTCTTTGTTGGTTCTTTTGCTTCCTTTCAGTAAATATTATGCACGGATAAATGTGCACTTATACCACCATCTTTCCCATCAGTCCCATTATTTTTATAATCAGAAACAAACAAAGGATCTTTCACTTTTGAAAATGAAATCCATTAAAGAAAAGATATTTGACAATAATTTCAATTCCAGGAAATGAGTTTTTCTACTGAATAACATGGTTTTCTTCTGAATGTGTAATCAGTGGGTTATCATTTTAATCTTACCTAGACATAGTGAGATACCTGAGCTTACTGTTAGAATTTTTTGTGCCTTTAACTTTCCTTCATGTCATACATCAAGCATTCAATAAAAAGAACACCCCTAAGTTTCTTGATCCATGCAACCCATTCTGTACTGCACTCCTCATCCTGCATATTGTTAAAAATTACAAGTTTTTTACAGATGTATCATTAGATCCAACATACTTTGTCACAGCTGGACTTTAGTTTATAGGTAATCTGTTATAATCATACAATTTAAGCCAGATTTGCAACTCAGTTAAGCCTGAGAAAGATCTTCAAAACATTTTTACTTATTGTTCCTAATTGCTCCTAATTCCCCTTATCAAACCACTTAGGATGTTAACAACAAAATTCGTAAAATTCACTAAAGATAAATGTTTGAAATCTGGGAGTTTTTAATCGGCATCTATAAGGCAGAAATGCAATTCTTCTCAAAGAGATGTATACTATATTGAATCATCTATGCATAGGTAGATCATAGTTTAGAATTAGATTTTCATAGGTGGAGTGGAGATAAAACTGTATATCAGGAAAGAGAGATCTTTTTTTAGTTTTTGTTTTGTTTTTGGCAATCAACTAACAAGAGAGACTACTCTTTTACTTTTCCAGTGATCTGACTTAAGGTTAGGTCAAAAGGCCACTTTGAAGGTGGGCAGGAGAGAATTTATTTGGGGTTAAGAACTAGTTGTTTAGGCAGTCTCATGAGACAGTATTATCATTTAAGGTAGTGGTTTTCTTTCCTGAATTGATTTTATCCATGAATCTAAGCTGGTAGACCTCAACTTCTCAATAAATGCTATGGAAGCCAGAAGGTCAAACTTAGTAATTTAGAGCAAAAACAACAGCTATGAGGCACTGATCAGATCTTCTAACCCCATGAAAATATATTAATTTACAGTGGAGGGTACACTGGAACTATGAATACGATACTTGTATCTGCTTCTTGGCAGCTAGTTAATCAAGAGGCAAATTTAGAAATTAAAAATTGCTTGGCAAGCACAGAGATAAACAAAAAAGGGATTTCATTCAAGTGATGATAAAAGCTAATTAAAAAATCTCTATCCCACAATAGATATAAAAGTAATAAACATTTTGGTTTTTCTCCAGTTTTAGTGTTTCCACAGAGTCATTCTCTCTCCACTTCCTAGTCAATCCTAGATAAATGGAACCAAAATCGTTTATTTTTTGACCCCATGTTTATTTTGTGCCAACCCTCTCCATTCTTTTGATACAATCTTCTTTTAAGTATATTAATACTCTCAAGTCCTTCTTTATTTGTTTATAGCCTACAAGACATTTTGTCTTGTAACCTAACTACAGAGCTATTATCTATTAGACATTTATTTTATCAGTATAACTGGGGATGCTAGAAGAAGGCATTGCTATTATGTCCACTGTATAGCACTAAAATAAAAGCATTCATGAGTTTTAACTACTTTAATTTTAGGATACAATTTGCCTACTGAGTCTCTAACTATAGTCTTGCTCTCATCTATTAAAACTGTATAAAAGAAGGGGCAAAGAATGGGGCTCAATCTTCCTTTTTCTCATGTTGATACTGTATGTCCTAGGATTACAGAGTCTCTTAAGATTATTAGCAACCACAGGATTGTTCTGGTCTGTTCTGGTACTATTAATATGGAACAAACATCTCATTATTTTTGAACAGGTCTGTTTCATTTTAAATTAACTGCCAAAAAAAATTTATGTGTGTGTGTGAACATAACAAAATAATGCGGCTTTTAGTCAAATTAAATTTTATTCACAAACACAGGTCAGGATAAAATTCTTTAATTTTTAAATTATCCTGAATCGCATAACTTGTTTATATCCAATAACTTGCATATTAACTTTGCATATAAAAGTCCAGGCTGCTCCCTTCACAAAAAAAAAAAAAAAAAAAAAAAAAGCCTACAGAATAATGGATTTGCCATCTGTTTTTCTGATGAAAGCATACAGTAATTAAAGCTGAGTATTGCAGGTAGCACAAAACAGTGATTCTCAGTCTTTCCAAATATTTTTTGTTTGTTTTTTCCCCCCAGCTTTTAGCATAGTCCCTGAGACCTGCTGGGTCAACGATACATATTGAATCGATGAATACTTGAATTAATGAAAATTTCAAACTTCAATAGCTACTTACATGAGAATAGCGACGATAATATTTATTCCATTTAAAACCATTATTGAAGCACATATGGACTCCAGAACTCTGTGAAATAATTTCTTGGCTCCTTTGGGGTCTGCAGCCAAAAGATCAGAAACCACTGGAACCAAGGGTGTCTTTATTCTCATATAGTCTGAGAACTGGAAAGTTATCAAAATATCTACTCTCATTCATACTGGCCATTTTCAAATGAATCAAGTGAACCTCACATTTCCACAATTTCTTTCCACTGACCCCAAAGAGAATTTTCTGAATTGTCTGAAGATGGAATGTTTCAAACGGAATGTTGAAATTCTCAGTGAGACCGGTGCTGTCATGAGAGCAGAGACAATCTCTCCTCATTGCTACAACACAAATTTCTAGTATAGCAGTCAGCACTTAGTGGGTACACAGTGTCTATTTGTTGGATAATAACTATTGAATCCCTGGATGTGTCAAGAATATGTCAGATATAAACCACTTGGCAAGTATTCTAAAGAAAAGATGTAAGCATGGAAATCATGATAAACTTTTGATAATTTAAGGTCCTTTGAAATAGTATAAAATAAATCTAATAGCCATATATCAGGCTATTATTGTCCCAGAGGAGTCTCCTGTTCCTTAAATTAAATTTCCAATTTCTTTGACCTTCTTTTATATGATGTAACTTTGAATATCTTCACCATCGATATAATGCTACAGTTTAGAATAAAATATGAGTATTATTTATCTTGTCTCAAATACTTATAATAATATTCTATGCTAAGATAGCATTAGTTCTTTAGAAAACAACTTTTGATCTCAACTTTAGTTGCAGGTGATAGGAAGTCAGGTGAAGTGAGATTAAGCAAAAAGAAATTTATTGAAAAGATAAGAGATTCTTAAGGATAAAGGATAAAGGAAAGGATTTGAAAAGAAGTTTGTACAGAGGACAATAACTGGGATTAAAAATCTTATTTAGCCACACAGAAAAGACAAAAAGTACTGAGGGACAACTAGAACAAAAACTAGTTCCTTCCAGACTGAATCTTCCCAGGGTTGTAGAGCCAGGAAATATAGTTACTAAGAGGTGCCCTATCACACATCTCAATGACGGAAACTAAGTCTCTTCCCATAGTTCCAGGTGACAAATCCTAGAAACAGACTATGGCCGGCCAGTCTTCATCAGGAGCCGCCAGAGCCAGTTGGCTGCAAGTAATTTATTTTGGCTGAAAGTAATCTGTTTTAGACATGATCATCATAGGTCTAGCCCTGTGTATTACTATTGTTCTCAGAAAGAAGATAGTCAGATAGTCACCCTCGCTGACATCTACTACACTGAAACGTTGTCGACATATCTTAAAATCAAGAGTAATTAAAACTACCAAATATTTTCCACAAAAGCATCTACAGAGCCATAACTCTCTGAACATTTCTGCAATTATGTATAGGTAGCTTTTGGAGACCAAATTGCAAAATGTTACATTTATTTGTCTTAATGTTTGATTTATTAAAAGATAACTTTTTTCCTCAAACCTCTATTTGTGTTCATTTTCCCCAAGGCCTGATCAAGAAATATCAGTTCTCAAAGTGCTGGTCAAGAGGAAATAATATTACTTTAAAATAGGAGGAAATTGTTAGATTAATGAATATATATAGAAAAAGTATTTTGTAAAATATTTAACATGTAAAATACATAATTATGTGACTATACATTGTTGGGAATATTTTGCATGCTGTGATTTATGGTAGAAATAGAATGAATTGATGCAGTGGAAAAATGTAATTTAACATAAGCGTGAGAAATATACCTCATTCAGCAAGACACTTTAAGGAAAGAGTGACTCCACTTTTAATATTTTTTTATTACAAGAGAAGGAAGATTTGAGGTTGATTTTTGAAGGACATATATGCAAAGGATGGTGACTGGGCTTCAAAAAAGAATGGTTACAACAGTAAATAAAAGACTTTTAATTAATGAGAATTTCTTGGTCATGGGTGATTGCCTACCTATTGTTTCTTCTACAGGTATGGTCATCACCAGCATGAATAAGACAAATATTTGTGAATCTTCATTGATTTTCTTGTGCTGCTACTCAGCTTTTGGGCAGGGGACATGCCATAGATTGTCTATGACAAAATATGCTTTCCAAACAGCTTTAGTGAATAACTTGGATTCCTGGAAATGATAAAAGCCTGAAACGTCAGTAAAGCATCCATTTTTTTTCTGTCATTGAGGAAGATAGAGACCAAATAGAAAGGGGTAAGATGAAGAACACACAGAAGCTAAAAATGTAATAGTACTTCAAGACAAAATTCTCTTAAAAATTGTTTGATATTATTTAGCGGGTGTAGAATTTTTTTCTAGTTAAAAAGTAGTTCATTTATTTATGCCAAAAACTATATTTGTAACATTTTGCTTATTTAGAGTTAAAATGTTCAAAATTGCGATTTTCTGAAAATGACTACTATAGAGGTATTTTAAAGAGATGAAAAATTAGACAACACAATAAATCACTTATTCCTGGTAAAAAGCACAATGCCATGCATTTTAGAGGTTTGGAAATTTCAGCTGGCTATGACAATAGACTTGAGGCATGTCAGATGTTGGCTCAGGCTTAGTGGCACAGCCTATATCACATAACATCCAATAATGGAAATGTTCTATATCTATGCTGTCCAGTACAGTCACCATTAGCCGCATGGCTATTCAGCACTTCAAATGTGACTGGTGAAACTTAGGAATGAAATCTGAAATTGTATTTAATTTATAGGAAATTAAAATTAAGTTGTAAATGCAGTAATAGTAGGTTGAAACTAGCAAGAAAGGCATTTTTTTAAATTCCACTAGGGGGCATTATCTACTTCAGCATAAGTGGGAACAATGCACATTCCACAATTTTCATTTGGTAGTGGGAAACAATCAATAGCACCATATTTCCAATTGTCTGTGGATGTTATAGGCTCCTCATAGGTTGGTCCTCCAAGCAACCGTCTACACCCACTTAAAAACCACCTCTTTGCTAAATGTAATTCTTGGGAATTCATGAATGCTGAGCTCCATTGTTTCTCAGAGATAAAAGTCGGGACAGTAGACCTGTGATCTAAACCCTTCACTCAAGGAGAAACTGGGGCTCAGGAGTTCTCTAACCATTGTAAGAGTGAGGGGTTTATTGCCTGAGTGTGTCTCAGCTTTTTCTATCCACTTCCATGTGGGTATTTTCTGTCACCCATCATATAGGAGTCACTCAACTAGTTTTTGAGTTTCTCTCAGAGGAAATTTATCCATGGGTAGCTGTATATTTGGTGAGAGGAAGGAAAGTCAGGAGGTCACAATTCCACTGTCTTGCTGATGACACTCTGCTGAAACACAGTGCATTTAGCAAGATGTCACCAAGGACATAGAACTGATGTGTGCCTAAATAATAGATATTCATAAGTTAATTATTATGTGGAAAATGTTTAAAGGTGAAGAAAAAAGCATTCTGCATATTAAGTTTGCCTCCCTTTTAACATATTTTAAGATTACATTTTCATTAAGATTTTTCCAGTCTTTAATATACTAATGTCATCATGAATTTCTAAGAACAGGTGTGGTACTTAGAAATTTTCCAAGCTTATTTGACTACAGAATCATTACTCATGGAACATGAATTAACATCTACCTGAGCCAGTGTTTTCCACAAAGCAGAGTTTTAAAGCACTGGAAGACATTTTCCAAGATAAAATTGATTTATTATTACCCTTCAAACATGCTCATTAAAGACTGTCATTTGGCCACATTTTTGTTGCTGTATCCATCCCATAAATCTCTATTTGGTTCATAAAGATCGTCCTTTATTTTTCCCTTGAATTATTTTTCTTATATTTATTCATACATCCAACACAATCAGCCCATCTGTTGAACACCTGTCACATGTTGGACACTATTCTAGTTATATTCTGGGCATATTACAGTAAACAAAACTCACGATGATTTCTACCATCTTACATTCTAGTAGAGAAAGATAAATAAAAAAGTAAAACATGTGGGACGTCAGGTATTGATGAGTATTATGAAAAAATAAAGGAAAAATAAATTGCACTTACAATTTAAATATTTATAGTGGATCAGGGAAAGCCTCACTGGCAAAGTTTCATTTCAGCAAAGACTGAAGAAAGTGAGGGAGGGAGTCATACAGAGATTTGGAGAAAGAGCTTTCCGGGAAGGGAGAGGGGAAGCACAAATGTCCTGAGATGGGAGTATGCCTTGCATGCTTGAGAAACTTCAAGATGGCTGAGCTAAGTGAGCAAGGGAGCAGGTCCTGAAGTGAGAGTTAGAGAGATATCAGGAGTCAAATCATGTAGGGCCTTCAAGCCCTTTTAAGGACTGTGACTTCCACTCAAAGATTTTAAATAGAAGAACAACATGATATGATTTACATTTTTATAGGATCACTCTGTGTTGCAAATAGACTATGTGTGTTGGGGTAGGGGGTATGAGTGGAATCAGGAAACCCAGTTGGGATGCTATTATCATTACCCAGGTTTGAGACTGAGCTGGCACAGACCAGAGTCAGCTGAGGATGTAAAGAGAAGTGCTCTTGGATTTATTTTGGAATTTAGAGCCGACAGAACTGCTGATCGATTGCATGTAATATCTTTTGCTGCCCTACTCTAGTTTTCTTTCTGTTTTAGAAATTATGGAGATATTTTTCTAACAAGGTGGAGAAAAAAAAACCAGAATTTATTGATTATCTTTTCACTCGTATTCCAACTTAAAAAAGATAAAATCTATATTTTTATTTTTCCCTTCTCTTCTCCAGTCTAAAGCCTGGTATCTTAGAATCAGAAGCTGAGGCAGGGAATAATGGGGCCAATCTGATGGTCTTCTATTGTGCAGCCTTTTCAGGAAGTAGCATGTACAGCAGAAACTAAGCACATGGATTTAAAGGCAGGCCGGACTAGGTCTGAAGACAAACACCCAGATTTGATTTCCTCCTCAGAAACTTACTAGTTGCCTCGCCTTGGACAAATTACTCATGCCCCACAGGCTCTGTTTTCTCACCTGCACTATGGAGATACATATTAAAAAAAAAAATCCACATAGATTTCTTCGTAAGATTAAATACATAACGATTGAAATAGGTTTAACGCATAGCACCAGACACATAGAAAGTATCTTAGACACATAGAAAGTATATGAAGGAGGGGAGAGTTGCTTTGTCTCTTATTATGGTCCTCCACTAATTTTGGCACTCAGATAAATCCCTTTGTTTCTTAGATTCTCTGTCTATGCCGTACCCCTCTCAGGTCTGCTGACACACCACCTTGTCTCTACAGCCCCTCTCATTGGAGTTGGAGCTGGGCACACACCAGTCTTTCCCAGGCAGGTTGATGCGACTTCATTTCTTTACTTGAAAAGTGAGGACCAGAACCAATATTTATTGAGAGTTCATTCCATGCTAGGACCTTTGCATTTATTATTTCACTTAACAGGAGTGTCCTGTAAATTTGGTATAATTATGTCTTCTTTTTCAGATTAGAAATTTCAAACTGTTACACACCCACATAGCTTAATGTAGTGATTTTCAAACAGTTTTGCTCACTACCCTCTTTAGGTGATATCTAAAATATTTCTCATAAGTATAAATAGTTGTAAAATATGTATTTTCCAGTAGATCGTAAATATTGACATTTTAAGCTATTTAAATGCTCTTTTAAATGTAGCTATTGGAATCTAGATACCATGGCAATGTATAAAGACATCATCCATTTTAAAAAATAAGAGAATAGACTCTTCTTTAACTATCAGAAATGTTACATTGTTCTTCCCTTGAATTTTATCGTAATGCATTACATTTTATGCCTGTCTTTTATTTTCCCATTATATTCTCCTCTGAAAAAAAGAGATGAAGATATTTTTTATTTCCTGCATCTATACTACTCTAAGTATAAATTTTTCTTCTAAAATAAATTTTCATTACAAATATAATTAGCAATAGAATTGATTAAACATTATAAATTTGTTACATTTTAAAAGTAATTATTAAATATGAAAGTAAATTTTTACTGGAAATGAATCTCTTAACAAGATGGATAGGATATTTTTAAAGCAGTTCCAGTATCTATGGACTATTCTTACTTTTTACTAAAATGTAAAAATGCTCAGCAGTGATTCTATTTCAATTTTTGAAGTTTAGACACGTCTAAAAAATGAGTGGGAATGGAAGAAATTTTGTCACAACAATATCACAATTCTTTGAACTACTTCTGAGTTAAATGCCAGAAAGTACCTAGCAATCTAGCTTCAAAAATATTTGTAATGATATGTAGGATAGCATCTTGATTAGATCCTTTTTCGATTTTGTTGAAAACAGATAACTAGAAATCCATTGACTTGCCATAGACTTTTTAAACACAATCTTTAGACATTTACTTTCTCAATACCAGCACCAAATATTTCAAATGACACTTTTTGCATCCCAGAAGTTTTCACACTGCTCTTAGAAGAATGAATCATAGTAAATAAAAGATATTCTTTGCTTCCAATATAATTTTATTTTTCCTCAGATATGTATGGCCCTTTTATAGTGAGTCAGTTTTGGTAGGTGGTATTTCGAAACGTTTTATCTAAGTTGGAGTCAAATCATCATTTTTCCACC
Source organism: Eidolon dupreanum (assembly GCA_028627145.1). Taxonomy (NCBI): domain Eukaryota; kingdom Metazoa; phylum Chordata; class Mammalia; order Chiroptera; family Pteropodidae; genus Eidolon; species Eidolon dupreanum. The sequence goes on from CM053510.1 coordinate 29,802,013, forward strand.
TGATTGAATCTGGCATTTTGTCTTCAAATTCTTTTCTGTTGGCTCTAGATATATCATTAAAGATATTTTAATGTCTTTTCCTCAAGTATGTAAATTTTTACCATGCTTTTTCTGGCCCACAACTCTTAAGTTGTGCTAATGACAGTAAGCACAAAATAAAAAAATAGTTATATACCTACATATATATGCGTGTTTGTTTTATCCATCAGTTTTTATCCTTTTGATCATCTTTTTTTGTGATGCTCTGAGAACACTCTTTAGTTAAGTGGTAACGAGGTGATCGTTTCACACGTGGTAAGAGCTTTAATTAAAAGGATTAAACAAAAAAGCCATCAGAATTAATATCCTCCCAATGACCTTTAAACATTTAATCATGCTCCAAACAAACTATATCATCTGTGTGGTTTATAAAGCAGTTACTTTTCCTTAAGATTAGTTGAAAATTTCACAGTAATTATTTTTTATTCAACAGGTAACAAGCTGGTTACAAGGTTGATGCTACTACTGAGTAAATAAACGAATGAATGAATGAATGAATGAAATAAAAAAACTTTGAGGGCACTAATAGACCTTTTGCGGGAAGGGAGGAAATTACTTCAAAATTGTAAGGTGGTTTCTTTTTCAAATCACGCTCAAAATCACATTCTAATAAATGATATTAGGGGGAAGATGAGACTTTTGGGAGAAAGAATAACAGTGGAGACCTAATTTAGGTTGGAAAATAAAAGCAATCCTCTTTTACTAACTAACATCTAGGTCAAGACTCAAGGGATAAACAGGCTTCAGAAAAGTGATGGAAAGAAATATTTAAACCTCAGTCAAGAGGAAGAAAATTCTCAAATATAGTGAGAGAGACACCAAGAAGAATTCACTCAAAGAAAATAAACAATCCAGAAAGTAAGCAAGAACTGTCAAAGAATCCAATCTGAAAAAGAAACATAGCTTGAGATACGGAAACAAATTATCTGCAAGTGCTGAGTTTTATAGAACTACTTAGTAAACATGAATTCACTAACAAGAATACACAGACTAAATGGAAAATAAAGTAGCAGAATGGAAAGGAAAATAGAAATCTTAAAGCTAAGGAAATAAAAGGAGATCCAAACAACATTACCTATAAATTAGATATTGCATGAACAGGACAGATACAGCTAAAACTCAAATATTCCATATTGTTTTTGCTTTTAAGATTTAATTATCTATTTAAGAGTTTAAAAATTTTAAACATCCATACCATAGATCTACATTTCTCAAATTGCCTACTGACGGGGCCTGGAACACTGCAGCAAACTCACAGGGGCACCATGAGATTCTTGAAATTTTCTAAAAAACATTAATACTTGACATCTGTTAGACATTGCATGAACTACTTACAGCTTGAGGTAATTGATAGTTTCGATAATTAGATCATGCTCTTTTCCTTATACAAATGTTATATCTTAAGAAGCTGGCACTTTCTGTGATATAAAATGTCACACACACACACACACACACACACACACACACACAACACACAAAATCAATGTGGAATGGGCAATGATTCTGAAGGTAGTGATGTCTGATCTGATTTCAAAGTTTGAAAAGTTGTGCAATAACCAAAGGCACATGTATACTATTAGTAATCGTGATTGTTTTAGAATTAAATTAAAATGCTCCATTTTCTTCCAATTTACATGTATTGTTATTTCTAATGGCTGATAAGTTGCTAGAACATAAATACTTTAAGTTGTAAAGACCTAACTATTTAATAAATAGAAGTGTTTCCCCTTTCTTTTGTCCTGTGGATGCCCTTGGGGGCTGGGGACTGGGTTTATTGAGCCAGTAAGGGTATTGTTAACTTTGAGAACCTCTGCTATAGAATATTATCCGACCTTAAAAATAGTGAATTAGATTATTTTCCAGGTGACTTGGAAGAATTTCTATTAAGTATTGTTAAGTGAGAAGAGCAAGATTAAAAGGAGTATATGTAAAATGAGCCCATTAAAAAAAATTAACAAAATCCTCCCATTCAGGTGGATTTGTTTGATGTGATTGCTTCTTTCTCCTTCTCTAATCCTTTTAAGGAACATGACTATGGAATACAAAAAAAAAAAAAAAAATGAAATAAATGAAGTTAAACTAAAAAGGAAGGGCATGTTAAAATTAGAACTTCCTGTTATATAGAATAAAGGTTTAAGTCATTTTTATTTTTGTATTAAATTAAAGAATGAACTCAGGAGGCTGGAGAACTTTGAGACACATGAGTTACATATATATGTATGAAAAACGACAACAACAACAAACCTTTTTACAAAAGAATAACCAGAAATTGTGATTGACCGGAAAGGTATAGATATATGACCATATTTAAGTAGTCCTATATAATCACATCTACAATATTTGATGGCTCCAGAGGGCAAATTGCTGTGCTCTCGGGAGTATCATTACATCTTCCTCCAAAATACAGATATTAGAAAAGAAAACAGATAAAATCCCTGTCATATTCTTGAAATTTTTTTACTTATTTCTGTAAATAACACCTTACCAGTGAGTTTAATCTGCACAAGAAATGTGTCCTAATCTCTCCTGCATAGGCTTCTCAGTATTTTTCATTACTGGACAGGAAATTAAATACTCTATATTCTCAGTCACATCAGAACATTACAAGTGTTCCTTTTACAATACAGAGATATTGCCTGAACTCTGTTTACTTTAAGGCTTAAGCAGCCAGAAGTTTCTGATACATCACATTTGGTAACTGAGAAAAGGGAAGGAGATTAGGAAAAAATATATCAACACAAGCCAACAAATGATATACCAACAAATGATACTATATCCAGTGCTGACGAATTATTTATCCTAAGACCCTATGATTCCTCATGGGCAAGTCCACATACGTCATATCCCATCACTGTGCCCAGTACACAGTAATGCTCAATAAATGTCTTTCGACTGAGTGAATAAATAAATACATTAAACCATTGACCATGGAGATTGGTGAATTACCATTTCCTGTTATTTATCCACTTTTATTTAGGATATATGGTATATATCCCACAGTGCCACACCTCAAGTAAAAAGAACAAAATATCAGCTGAAGCTTTGACTATTTCAGTCAAGGCAAAAAAGGTCTAGAATCTGTACTGTCCAAAATGGTACCTGCTAGCTATGTGACAATTTATATTTAAATTTAATAACATTTAAAAAACAGTTGCTCAGTTGCCCTAGCCCATGTCAAGTGTTTAATAACTACATTTACATTGATACAGAAAATTTTAAACTCATTGGACAGAAAAAGTTCTAGATAATCTCCTGAAACTTTTCCATTTCATCTTGATATTCTTTTGCTTTTATAAATATATCAAAAGTTCAAAAATTTTTTTCTGAATATATGGTAGAGTGCTTAAGGGAAATGATTTGAGAAGTCAGGTTTTCCTGTAATTGGGGCTCGTGAAAATTACTCCGAAGTTGAGGAGGGCTTGTTAATACACACTGAGGTAGCTCTAGTATTTCCTGAGGGCAAAATCCTTTTCTTGTTCATTCCTCTATTCCCAGCAGCTAAGAAATTATACTTGGTAAAGTCTGAATAATGTTAACAATGTATGTATCTTAACAAATGACACACTCTCATTCAAACATTTCACACACCTCTCATATATCAGATGTCAGAGGTGTGATAGATTCTGTTGCATAGGGACTAAAGAAAGGGACTGTCTATCAGCAACATTATCTACTTGCGGGGTCTGTCTTCTCTCCTCCTTCCACCTCCAGTGCAGTCTATCTTTTCTATCTTCTATAGTTCTAGGCCTCATCTAATGATGATACCTTCACAGAGTTTCCACTAATTGACTAGATGCGTTAGACTGATAATGGTATATTAGGCAATAATAGAATTTTTTGTCTACTATGATCTAAAATGTTTGTGTCCCACTCCTCCCCAAATTCATATGCTGAAATTCTAATGCCCAATACAATAATAGTAGTTGGTGGGGCCTTTGGAATATACTTAAGTCATGAGTATGGAGACTTCATGGATGGAATTATTGCCTTATAAAAGAGGATCCAGAGAGGCCCCTAGCTTCTTCCACCATGTGAAGACACAACAAGAGAACAGTCCTCTGTTAACCAAAAAACAAGTTCCTACTTGACCACACTGGCATCTTGATCTTGAATTGCCAGACTCCAAAGATGTGAGAAATAAATTTCTGTTGATGATAAGCTACCCAGTCTGTGATATTTTGTTGTAACAGCATGAATGGACTGAGACATTGTCCATACTGGAATCTTTCTAAGACTGAAAGAGGTGGTATTAATAGCTCCACTGGGATGTTAGGCATAACCCATGATTACCCAACTGGTTTTGTTCTTATTTTCCCATAGGTCTATACTGCTTTAAATTGAATGTTTGTGTCCTTCCAAAATTCGTATGTTTAAACCTAATCCCCAATGTGTTAGTATTAGAGGTGGATCCTTTGGGAGGTGAATAGGTCATGAGGGTAAAGCTCTCATGAATGGGATCAGTCTCTTATAAAAGAGGCCCCAGAGAGCTCCTTTGCCCCCTCTGTCATGTGAGAAGACAGCCACCTATGAACCAGCAAGTGGGCTCTCACGAGACATCAAATCTGCCAGTGCCTTGACCTTGGATATTCCAGCCTCAAGAATAGTGAGAAATAAATTCCATAGTTTATAAGCCACTCAGACTATGGTATTCTATTAAAGCGTCCTGAACAGAATAAGACATATACCTACTTTTGTCTTTGATATTTTGACCACTAGGAGGTGTCAACTTTTCCTGGGTTTTTAGACTATGGTTTCAGTGAGATTTAAACATCTTCAGCAACACATTCCTACAAATACAGCTAGATTCATTAAACTGATTGAGTTCATATTATTTATGTTCATGAATTAATATAGTCAATTGTTTGGGTGACAATTAATTATAGACGCTTATATAATAATAAAGTTCTACACAATAATGCCAAATGAGGATTTCTTCACTTGTCAAGTTGCTTAATATTCCAAGATAAGGCCCTTTTCAAGACTTTGTTAAAATGACAAATAACAGCCTAGGGTAAGGCGACTAGAAAATTCCCATGAGAACATAATTCAGATTGGACCTTAGGTGAAGAGAGAGACAAGAGGAGGTGGGAGATGATCCAAAAATAATAATCCTGAGATCATCTTTGCCGAAATCCATGTTAGTAGACTCTAGTCTAGCCACAGTCATCCATCAGGAGAGGATCCTTGGTCAGATCATTTTTTAATTTCAAAAAAGATTTATTTCTATTCTGTAAATAATCTCCAGTTCATTTGAATTAAAGAGCATTACTTCATTGGCATTCTTCCCCTGGTTACATTGGCAAAGGAGAGCCGGACTCATGACTCAACCAATCTGACTAAGAACACTGATGAGATGCCTCCTCCTCTCCCCACACCCCCCTGGTGATAGGGAGTAGAGGTTCTCAGGAATCACTAAAATTCTCTCAGAACACAGAGCTGTTCCCTATATTTACTCTTAGAGTGACAGAAAACAATCAGTGTTGTTTGTCTATGGATTTGATCACAACAGGGAGGCTTGGTGGAATAGAAGGTAAAGAATTTCACCGTTGCGTGGCAGGGATCCCATCTTCGTTATGAAGGCTGAAATGGGTGCCTGGAGAGATGTCAATACCCGTTCATGGCTCTGACATGTCTGTGTGTAGAATGGTAACAATTTCAATAGAGAACAGTACTGCAGTGTTCAAGAGAGAGCCTCTTTCTTTCCTTTTGGGAATTACCCTGCAGAACTCATACTGAGAGGCAGAATCAGGTGAAAGTGTCTTGTGGGCTCCCTACATCTGAAAGCTCCAAGGACCAACTATATATTTTTCTGGAAATATATTCTTGTCCTCAGAGTCCTGTTATCGAGGGAAATAATCCTCAAAAGATCGCAGCCTGCCTGGATCGTTGAGCCCTTACCACATCATGCACTTTGTCTCCACCATGACCTTGCCTCCTGAAAGAAACTATGAAAACACCCATTCATCAGGCATCCCTTCCTGCAGACCTCCCTTCAACTAAACAAGGCTGAGGAGAAAGACCAAGAAAATTGCCTCTGGATAACTGAAATACGTGTCACAATAATTCACTACTGCCACAGTGACCATCACTAAGTTCCCACTCAATGTCTGTGGCTCTTCATTCATGCTTAGCTCTAACTTGTTTGACTATTTTCTGTGTTTCCCTGAGCACAAGTTAGTTGAAGCCATTGTTATAAAAGACCATGAAGTTTCTGACCATGACTCATAAATACTCACTCTTATCTATTTGCCCTGTGTTTACACATAATTCTGACAAGTTTGTTTCTATTCTCTTGAGTACAGATTAGTTTAGTGGCTGTCCTAAATTACCCTTTCTATAGTTCTTGACCAGTTTGTATATATTTGCATTCAATATCTATGCACTCAGTGGCCTGTTGTTCCCATACCATTCTGCGTGGGAGTAGGGGGATTGTTGCAAAACAGAGTTACAAAGACACCAGCAAGAAGTAATAGTTGACAACCTGATGAAAAGATATGAAACAGACAACCATTAAATTATTTAGAATTGGACCTCAAAAAGAAAGTGTGATATTATCTAGTTTTGGGCTATTGGTCCTACATATCTTATAACTCCTGAGAACAGCACTATATTCATGCCAACACATTAAGTAATATTTTTATAATAGTGTTAATGAATCTTCAAGAAAAAATTAAAATTATATTCAGTATATTCTTTTTAAGGAGTATACGAGTATAGGAGCAATGCCTATTCCATGCCAGGCAATGTGTAGGTGTTTAACATAATTTGTCATTAATCCTGCTGGGCAGTGACATTGCAACATGGCCAGGCACAGATCTCCGAGGTTTAAGGGAGGCAGATTCATCCTGTTGTAGCCTTGACAACCGATTTTACTTTGAGATTTAAAGACATAGCTAGCCTGCTTCTAAGAAAACAGAGGAGTGTGTCATGATTTCATTTAATGTACTGTATTAAGCTAATATAATTTGGAATTTGAAGGGATAAGCTTTTGTTATAATAATAACAATAATAGCCACTACTCTTAAGTATCTGCTCTATACCAGTCAATGTGTCTGGTCTTTAACATAAAGTATCTCTACTCCCGCCAGGTTTTTATAATCCCCATTTTACTAGTTGAGGAACTCTGGCTCGGGGGGTTATTATCTGCTCAAGAACAGTAAGTGGTCAATAAAGCCAAGATTCAAATCCAGTTGTATAAGACCCCAAGGCCATACTCTTCCCAATCCCAGGTGGACTCCAGTTATAAAGGAAATCCCCTTAAACGCACCTTTTGATTCCAAGACAGTACCCTAAGGGAGTTGTCTCTGTAAGGAGCTTTCTGGTACAGTGGCAAGATTCCTATTTCTACCCCTCTTCTTCATGGAATACTCAACCAGAGAGAGAAGAGGAGTCCTGGACCCTGTGAGTTTGAGCCAAGGGAGAATTTTAATCATCTAAGAGGAACCCTTTTGGAGTAATTCCTTGACGTCACCAGCTGAGTCCATCCACCTCTCAGGGTAACCAGCCTGACCCTCCTCTACCACACTTAGTTCTTTCCCTGGCACCTGAAGACACCCTAAAACAGCCCCGGGACTTTGCAAGGAACTTCTCCTGGTGTCTACAGCAAAGAAGGTGCTTGTGGGATGGGAAGAGCAGGCCTCAGGGCAAGTCAACTCCACTGCAGGAAAGTCAGTTGGGGCCTCTCATTTTCCAAGAATGAGAGGCCAGGAAAATCCAGGGACATGAAATCTCGTTCCTTCCTTCTGCCATAAATGCTTTTCTTATTCCTTGTCTGACCTAAAATCCACTGATGTGGTGTCCTTGATTCTAGGCTCTAAAGGCAGTTGTTATGTCCCAGTGAGGGGGCAGAAAATTGTACATCAGAGCCCCACAAGCCAGAGTGTGAATAATCATCACATTCTCTTGGGAGCAGAAACACACCAGAAAGATTCCCCAGGCTTGGGGTGGTGGAAAGTTCCAGAACTCAAGTGCACTCCCACATGTTTTAACAATTCCTTATTGCCTGCTCAACCTCAGTGCAGTCTCTAAATACTGGATACAGGTTAAAAAAAATAAAGTAGGCTTTTTCAGGTGGGTTTTATTCCAGTGCTTACTTAATTAAAAGCCTTGCTGTTTGGTTACTGTCAGAGGAGAATAGGGGCATTTAAGGCACAGAGCTCAAAGTCCAGTCACCACCTTTAGGGTTTAGTAGCATCATAATCATCTGCCAAAGCCTGGAATTATGTGATGGTAAAGCATGGCTTTCCCCACTCCTACTAGAGTTTCATCAAATGCAACACCAGTTGGCTCAATAGCTCCTTTTTTCTGTAGCTTATCTGAACGGAGATATTGAAGGACACTTAATAAACTGAAATTTGGTAAGAGAGGAACATCTTATATTTGATATTTCATGATTTCTAGACACAACATGCCTGAGGAGTGAATGCAGATAGCCACATGGGTCATATTCAGGAGGGCTCCCTTGAAAACCATGAATGTATTACTTTTACATAGCAAAAGGAACTTTGAGGATATGATTCAATGGAGGACCTGGAATTGGAGAGATTGCACTGGATAGTAAGTGGAGGAAGTCAAATAGTGACCTAAAAAGTATTGTGAACTCTGCATAAAGTTTACAGCACATATTTGTAGAATATCAGAATTAGAAAGGAATGTCAGAATCTCTCAATTCAATAAATTTGTTTGACAATGTGGAAATAGAGGCCCAAATGGGGTCCTCAAAGTCACACCCTTTGTGTTAGGGGTTGGAATTAGAACCCTATGTCTTGACTCCCAGTACTCTTTCCAATAACCCCTTCCCCCCTGCTCCACCCCATTCATTGGCAAAATGAAACACTCTACAAAATAAACCACAGTTTCAGGCAACGTGAAACAACAAATAATGCAAAATACAAGAAGTTTAGTCATTTGGATTTGTGTTTGAACACTGAATTGAAGTACTTAAAATTGTTATTTTACAAGTGTTGCTATGAATAGGGTTTTGTTGTTGTTGTTGTTTTAGCAATTTACCTATCTTAAATGGCAGCACCAACATTTATTTTCTTGCTACAATATCGCCAATCTTCCAAAGATTGGGCCAGGAATTGTAAATTATTTATGCCTGGTCGTCGAGCCTCTCACTACAAATCACATTAGCCCGGAAGCAGGCAGAGATGCCCATGTCTCCCTCTGAGTCAATGCCAAGGGACCAGACATTTTACCAGTTGTAGCCAGAGAGATAAGCCATGTTCAGGTATCTCAGAGCCTCAAAGGCACATGGAAAATCTAATTAAGTCAAGCCAAATTCCTTATTTCTTTGCCTATATAACAAAGATAATACCCATTTTATTAAACTGTTAAGGTTATGAGAGATACTGTATATATAGTGACTGGCATACAGCTGGAACTCAATTAATGGTTGTTGTAATATGTATTGTTTTTGCTTTGCTTTATATGTAAATTTTCATACTAACTTCACATGAAACATCTTTCAGATAATTTTATACCTAGGTTATTAAGAAAGCATTGAAATCCTCTTCCTCTAATGTTTACAGAGATCCACCTGTTTAAAGGTCTCAGCAAAATCCCCAGCAAGGTTCACTTCCTGCCTGTCTTTGGCAGCCAATTCTGTCCTCCTTCCCCTGCAGGGGCTTTCTTAAACTCTAAACATGTTTTAGGGAAATGATTCAGAAGCTTTGCATCTCTTCCCACAGTTCATCAGTAATATCCCTGATGGAAATTTTTGATTTCTGCCCCTTTTACAAAATACAATACATTTTTTTAAGACTGTTCTTTTAGAGAATTTTCAAGATCACGGCAAAATTGAGAGGAAGATACAGAGCTTTGCCATATTCTCCCTGCACTCACACAGGCATAGCTTCCCCCAGGATCGACAAATGTACTGCCAATTGATGAGCCTATGCTGACATATCATAATCACCCAAGGTTCATAGTTTACCTTAGGGTTCACTCTTGCTGTTGTATATGCTATGGGTTTACACAAATGTGTAGTGACATGTATCCATCACTAAAGTATCATACAGAGTACTTTTGCTGCCTTAAAAATCCTCTTTTCTCCACTTGTTCATCCCTCCTCCCACTTTCGCCCCTGGAAATCACTTATTATTTTTATTTTCTCCCTAGTTTTGTCTTTTTCAAAAATGTCGCATAGTTGTGTTTTGATAAGGTGTGCTTTTGCTTCATTTAGCTCAAAATATTTTTAAGCTTCTCTTGTGATTTCTTCATTGATCCATGCATTATATAAATGTGTATTGTTTAATCTCCACATATTTTGGAATTTTCCCATATCTATCTGTTCCCGATTTATTGTTTAATTTCATTATGGTCTGAGAGCAAATATTGTATGATTTCTATTCTTTTAAATTTATTAAGGTGTATTTTATGGCCAGAACATGGTCAATCTTGGTGAATGTTTCATGTGAGCTGGAGAAGAATGTGTATGCTGTTGCTGTTGGATGATGTGGTAGTCTATAGTTGTCAATTATATCCAGTTGATTGATGCTGTTGTTGAGTTCAACTATGTTCTTGCTGATTTTCTGCCTGCTGGATTTGTCCATTTCTGATAGAGGGGTGTTGAAGTCTTCAGTTATGATAGTGGATTCATCTATTTCTCCTTGCAGTTCTATAAGTTTTTGTTTCATGTATTTTGACATTCTGTGATTAAGTACATACACATTAAGGAGTATTATGTCCTCTTTATGAGTGATGACCTTTATCATTACATAATGCCCTTTTTTTATCCCTGATAACTTTTTTTGCTTTGATGTCTGCTCTGTCTGAAATTATTATAGCTACTCCTTCTTTCTCTCAATTAGTATTAGCATGGTATATATTTTTTCCATCCATTTACTTTTAATCTGTATGTGTCTTTATATTTAAAGAGAATTTCTTGCAGACAATAAATACTTGGGTCTTGATTTTTTATCCACTCTAATAATCTCTCTCTTCTAATTGATGCACTTAAACGATTGACATTCAAAGTGATTATTGATATAGTTAGATTAATATCTACCGTATTTGTGACCGTTTCTATTTTTGCACTTGTTCTTGTTTCTTATTTTGTCTTCCACTCTTCTTCTACCTTTTGTAGTTTTAATTGAGCATTTTATATAATTTCATTTTCTCTACTTACTTAGCATATTGTTTACCTCTTTTTAAAATCTTTTTTAGTGGTTGCCCTAGTTTTCAATATACATTTACAACTAATCCAAGTCCACTTTCAAATAACACTACATCACTTCATGGGTAGTATAAGCACTTTAAAATAATAAAATAATCTGAATTCTTCCCTCCCGTACCACATATCATTTCTGTCATTTATTTTATTTATATATATATCATACCTAAGCATTTATATATAGATATATGCTATATGTAAGTATACATTATTGAATATATCACTACTATTATTTTGAACAAATTATTATCTATTGGATCAATTAAAACTCTAAAAGATAAAATTTTTTATTTTATTTTCTTTGTTGCTTTTCTCTGCTTTATGTAGATCCAAGTTGCTGACTTTATTACTTTTCTTCTCTGTAAAGAACTTTTTTTAAAACATTTTTGGCAAGGCAAATTTACTGGGCAACAAATTCCCTTAATATCTGCTTGTCTAAGACAGTCTTTATTTTTCCTTCCTGTTTGAAGAATAATTTCACAGTGTACAGAATTTTAGGTTAGTGAATTTTTTTTTCTCTCAACGCTTTAAATATTTCATCCCAGTTTTTTCTTGCTTACATGGTTTCCAAGAAGTTGGATATAATTCTTATCTTTGTTTCTCTGTAGGTAAGGTGTTTTTTCTTTGAGTTTCTTTCAGAATATTTCTTTTTCTTTGTTTTCTACATTTAAAAAGTGATGTGTCTAGTTGTCATTTTTTGGCATTAATCCTGACTGGTGTTCTCTGAGCTTCCAGAATCTGCAGCTTGATATCTGACAGTAATTTGGTGAAATTCTCAGTCATTATCATTTCAAATATTTCTTCTATTCCTTTCTCTCTTCTCCTTCTGGTATTCCCATTATGCCCTTTACACTTTTCATAGTTATCCCACAGTCCTTGGATATTCTGTTCTGTTGGGTTTGGTTTTTTTTTTGGTTTTTTTTTTGTTTGTTTTTGTTTTTTTTTTTTGCCAGTCTTTGTTCTGTTTGCTTTTCAGTTTTGGAAGTTTATATTGTAAAATCCTCAAGCTCAGAAATACTTTCCTCTGCTGTGTTCACCATATTAATAAGCCCATCGAAGACCTCAGTCTTCAATGAATGTATGCATCTGGACTGTAAACTTCACAAGTGTTTCTTGTTTTTTTCTCCCACCTTAGGTGGCTAGAGTGTGCTAAAATTAGAGTTCCTTTCTCCTACTTGGAAGGCTAGAACTGGATAAAAGTGGAAATTTTCCTTACCCCAGGTCTGTTAGGCTCTGATAATTAATACCCTAGCAAGTTAGGCTCTGGTTAACTAGTTTCTCCTGAGGGCTGGCCTTATTAAGAAAAGCAGAATCCTCTGGTGTATTTTAAAATGGTTCCTTTTCTCCTCCCCCTTTTGGAAGCACCAGGGGATTTTCCCTTCATATTTACTGTAAGAACCTGGAAGAGCTTGTGGAGGTAAAAAATAAAATAAAAAAATCTCTTATAATGTATCCTTCCCTAGCCCTCAACTTTAACTAGGTGCCCCAGGAGTTTATAATTTTCAGAGTTGTCCATACTGAGCCTGAGCAACTCATCAGTTATATTATTCAGGTTTTCCTACCCTGCCACTGGTTCCAGGTAAGGTCTTCCCTTGTAAGTACCTCCTTCGATAAACCATTATTTTCTATATTCATCTGTTTTTCCAACCTTGAGGGCAGCAATTTGCCCTTTAGGTCCTCACCTCTTTGGGGAGTCCTGGGAGAGTTGCTGAGTTTTTTTTAGTCCATTTTGTTTTTATTTATTATGACTTCTAAACTCACATGTGAAACACAGCAGAACCAATTTTTGGTTGAAATTCTCCAGTTAATTTAACAGCTCCAAATTTCCCCTAGGCTAAAGAGAATGAATTTATGTTGTTGTTGCTACTGATACTACAGTTGTTTTATTTGTAGTTTTGTTGTTTTTCTTGAGTCTATATCACACAGAAATTGTATAAAATTAAAGGAGTAAGTTTTTAGGTGTAACACTTAATTGTATGGAAACTCACATAACAATTTTCAACCAGATATGGGACACTGGAAAACTCAGATAAATCATCTTTTAAAAAAATTTTAAATTTAAAAAAACACAGGAATCTAACTTAAAAGAATGGAAATAAATATTGCAGTTAGAGATTATCAAAATGTTGAAAAAAATTTTTCAAACTAAATTGTTTACAACTGACACAAATTTCCAGGTTGAACAGTTGTGAAATCAAGGGCCAAATAAGTCAAGTACTATTTTAAAATTCATATTGTCCTTGGTGAATTTCACTAGATCATGCTCTGTTTCAAGTGCTGAAGTTCAGAGAAGTTTCAGAGATAGCTGGAAGCAATCTAAAGAATCCACACATGCCAAGGTCTGAATATCCTTGAGTTAACTCAGTAAATTAGGGATGGGTTCAGAAGAATGATTTTGTATTTCACACCAGGAGACCTTAGTCTTTTAGAAGAGCCCTCTAGTAACCCTTGTTTTCTTGTCTCCTTTCTGGAAACTTCTATCAGGAGACCAGCCCTGCTGTGCTAAGTAAAATGGGAGGAGTCTCACCAAAATGTTTGTGCTCATAATTTCTGAATCCAAGCAGAATGCTGCTCTACCTAACTAGGTCCAGATTTTCTGCATGCTGGAATTAAAGCCTTGAAATAGCAGTGACATGGGCTGGTGAATGTGCCACAATTAATTAATTTCCACTCATTTAACAAATATTGCCCGAGTGTGTACTAGTGTGCCAGATATGGTGCTAAGTACCAAAGAAAAGAATTTTTTTAACCATCTCTCCACCACCTGCCAACTTGAGAAAGTTCTTACAAATTAAAAGTGCTTGAGGAATGAGTTAATCTCAGTCCATCCCTATCTGGAGAGACTGACATTTAAAATAAAGTTTAAAATTGCAGAGGGGCCACTCTAGCACCTTTTGGGGTCAGACTCTGATTCCCCTGCTCCACACCACCAGCCCTTGGTTTGTAACCACCAAAGATTTCAGAGCAAGGGATGAATGTTGGCTTTGAAAGCTGAAGGCTTTCAGGGATAGAGTTGAGCTTCCCCCCCGCCCCCCCTTGCCCCAGCCCCAAGGGATATGGTCAGGAAATTGTCTTACAGAATAGTCATTTCTCAACCATTTGCTACCTTTATTGCACTGTTGAAAGACAATATTCTTCCCTCAGGAAAATTCAATCTATAGACACACACCCCTACAAATGATTTCAAAAGGTTCACATGTTAGAAATCTCTAGTATTTGGCACCTGAAAGCAAAGACTCACCTACAACAGCCTCAACTGCCAATGTCCAATATCTGTGCCACAATGTGCCTAGTATGCCCTGCAACTCTGCACAAAGAGCCTAGGTCAGGGCTCAGGCCCCAAAGTGCTGAGCTCTGAAGAAGCCAGAGACTTGGGTCTCAACTGCAGCTGTGTGCTTCCAGGCTACAGAACAACTGAACCCAGAATTCACCATCTTGAGCCCTGCCCCTTGCTTCACTTGCCGTTCCCTGCTCTTTATCTGATGCACATCTGTGCCCTATCAAGCAGTTCTTCCATTTCTGGTTCCTCAGTTGCCCTGACAGTCTGCCCTGCAAAGAGCAAGTTGCACACACCCAGGTCTCTAGCCTCAAGCTTTTATTCCCTGTGGCAGTGGCGCCACACAAGTTACTAAGGAAGAAGGTTGAGTAAAGGCATCTGGGAAGTTAGGTGTCCCTGAGCAAGGAGGCCAACAAACTGGAAGGGGAAGCAATGTGAGGCAGATGAGTCCTAGGACATGCTGAGGCTTCTGGAGACTGAGGGCTGGGGTGAGGATGTGTGGGACGGGTCACTTATAGCGCACCCGGCGCTAGTTTCCTTCCACCTGGAAGAACCACCTAGCTGGGGTCCATGCCTGATTCCCACAGCCCCCTGATACTTCTGCTGTGCTCGCCACACTGGGAGCCTCTACAAGGTGCTACGGCTCGCGTGCTGCACGCTCAGACCCAGAGATCTTGGGGATAGTGAGAAGCTGCTTTCTCCGCATTCAACCTGCTGAGGTCCCAAGTCAGGACACTTCCAGGCAGGCTCCGAGCAGAAAGCTCAGGCTGAAGAGTCCTAAAACCGGTTGTGCAGGGTGTGAGAGGGTCGAAGTTCTGCATAATCGGGTGTCATGGAGCACGCTTATTCTTGAGAGTGAGGACAGGTATGATACGAACAGGTCACTGTCATGCCGTTTGTGGATATGACCACATGAGAGGCAACGAAGCACACTTTTTGGGTGCGATTTGGCATGAACCTGTTCGGATGTCCTTGCGTGCCAGTATGGTTTTGAGAGTGCTTGTGCTTTGGGGAGTGGGCAGTAAAAAGTTTGTGTGGAAGAGTATGACTGGAAGTGACTGAGTTTTCAATTCTGTAGGGACTTTCGATCTTGGTAAAGCCTGCCCTGCTCTCTAGTGGAGAACTGAAGTGCGGTAAATGAAGGTATGGGTCCAGAATTGCATGCCGTTGGAACACCTTGGCAAACAGCTACCGGAAGCAGTGACAGTTGAGCATATAGCTCCAGCAGGCAGATGTGTAAAAGGTGATGGATGGCAGGGTAGAAAAGGAGAGGGCTAGGGGCTGCTTGGAGTCTGGGTAAGCATCTATGCTTTTCTCCTTCCCTATGTGACTTAGTGGATCATTACCCTTTCTAGCCACGTGACAGACCACCCAGCTCGCGTCCAGGCAGCCACACAAGATGGGGAATCCTATAATATGGATCGCGATCTTAAGGAATTCCTACGTGGTCCAGGAAGTTCTTCCATATCCCGATCTGCCTGGGGGCGAGAGGGGGAGGGTAGGCGGGTAGCACATGACTACTAATCATGTCATTCCTTCAAGATGGGAATACGGTTCACATTCCAAAGATAAGTACAGTTGACCCTTGAACAACATGGCGATTGGGGTGCCGCCCTCCTGTGCGGTTAAAACTCCACGTATAACTACAGTCGGCCCTACGCGTTCTCAGATTCCCAACCTTGGAATCGCCCCTTGAACAACACGGGTTTGAACTGCGCACATGGACAAACTGCGCAGGTCAGTTGAACCGCGGTCAATTATACCGAACAGTACAACTGAACTTCGCGGGATCAATTGAAAAAATTCCAAGTATAATTGGACCAGCGTAGTTCAAACCCATGTTTAGGGTCAACCTTATATTGAGACACCGAGAAGTTATTTATTAATAATCCTACCGCTTGGAATTGGTACAGATGGAATCGAGATCAATTTGACAAAGTTCTTTCTCCCAGCTCCATCTCTTGCTTCCCATAACGAGCTCTGCTCCTCTGTGGATGATTCCAGCTGCCTGAAAATAGACACCCTACTTGGGCACAGAATCAACATTGCTTGCTGCACATTAATCCTCCAAGCCTCACTTGCATGGGGGTCTAGAGTCAGACTTGGGGGAATCAAAAGTCCCTGCAATCCTGCACCCTTCCCTACAAGACCACACGGCTGGCGGGGGATGGAGTGAGGCACATGTTTAAAACCTTCAAAACGGAATGAAACTGAACAGGTGAAATTTACTTTGATGTCAAATTGTCCTCAAAATCCTTCTCACTTCATGGGTGTTCCTCTTGGTCCCCGCCACTCCCCCCGCCCCGTTCCATTAATGACCTCAATGTAAATGCAAGTGGGATGATCTTTCTGGATCTTACAGGTTCTGGACGCAAGTGGTGACACAATCCATTCGAGGCACGGATCTTTCTCCTCATTGGTTGCCTGGAGCTCCTGGACCACCCTAGACCCAGAGCAGCGGGAATAAGAAGAGCTGCTGGTGCTGGGAGGAATCAGAGCCACTTCCACAGTGTACTTGCCTAACAAGAACACTGCTGCTGCTACCACTGCCTCAGCTCCAAGCCACCTGCTACCTGCTACCAGGTAAGCTCTAAGACTCCTGCTTAGCTGCGTTATTCTACTTATCTTTCCCTCTCCTCCCCGCCTTCTCTCGCTCTCCATTACTCTCTCAGCTGATTTCTCTCGCAATCTTAGGGTCTCTGTCCACTGCTGTCTGGGTCTCTTCACTCACTGTCTCTGTCAGTCCGCGATTCATTCCGGACCGCTACTCCAGGTAACCCTGAACAATCTCAGTCCGGGGATACCCTGGTCTCCTCTTCGTGCAGAGCTGAGCTTCAGTCTCGCTGTCTCTTGCTGCTTAAACCTACAATTTCTGACGCTGGAGATCCCTAGGCATTGTGCACGAAACAGGATGCAGGAGTAGCTTTCTGCAGACTGTGCGCTCACGGATTTGGTGTCTTGCCTAGTGGTCTCCCAGAAATGGGTTTGGAACCTGCTGCAGCATAAGTGGGTGGCAAATAGGCTGAACAGCCTAGGCAGCAGCCTTAAACACAAGCCCCAGTTATGAATTCCGGGAGTTTTTTTCCCGGTTTAAGTCCTGGGTCTCAATTTAAGGCTCTGCTAAGCTTGATTCTGCAGGGGTCTCTTTGATAAAGAAGGGAGATGAATTTGGTTCTTCAATTTCTCATCGATTTCAACCACAGAGACATTCCCTTTCTACCTACCTTTCCCTACAGCGCCACTAGGTATGAGCAAAAAAAGAGCCCGAGCTCTGAGTTGCGTTATAGGAAAACGCTGTTGTGACAGGGTGCTTCAAGACTGTCCTCAACGGAGCCCTAGGATGTGTTACTGCTGGACGGGCGACGTAATTTTTTCCTTGCAGATCAACATCATGAGCTTCTGGAAATATTCCCCCTTTTTGGTTCTTGGTATCTTGGTCCTGTACCAGGCAGGTGTCCTGCAGGCAGCTCCATTCAGGTAAGACAACCCTGCCAGGAGCACAATCTCCTCCCACTGTGCTTGAAATCAAACAATTCTGTGCTCTAAATTATGGTGTGCTGAATATTTAACAGCCACTCTTTGGGAAAAAACTGTATGTATGTAAGCCTGCATATAAGTTTTATGATATGAAGATGTGTTGTACACAATTTACAAATAGAAATAAGATACACAATGCTCTTTATTGTAAGTTTCATATACCTCTTTGAGCCTCACAGAATGCTTTCATTGCCTTTTATGGATACATTTGTATCCATAGGAAACCTATTTATCTAATTCAACTACAATTTGAGAAATAGATTGCATCCAATCAGCTAACTACTTTGCCAATAAATTTGTTGTTAACAATTCTAATGTATGATCTATTAATCTAGTTTCTCACCCTTATACAATTTATATTTATTGGATTAAATTATTTTTCTGATTCAAACTATGTTTTATTTAATTTTTAATAATGGCTCTTACGCAAAGCACGTAAATTCCTGAAAATCTCACCATAAGCTTTGATAAGCCTGTATGATCTAGTTGCAGCAAAGCAATTCATGATCAAAAAAGAGCCTGACTCCTGGCCAAGTAACATTTTTGGAAAGACACTGGCCTCATGTTCTATCCACTGACTGAAGATGTGGCCACATCCTCAGGGGAAGTGGCAGAAATAAGGAAACCTGGCTGCTTATCCTGAGGATGGGGTAGGCAGAGACTCAGAGCCTGTATTGGGTTTGCTTCCTCTCCCTAGGTCTATTTTGGCGAACCATTTGGATTCTGCTTCACTCACTGAGAAGGAATTGTGCCTCCTACTGGCTGCAATGGTGAGGGACTATGTGCAGAAGAAGATTAATGAGCTGGAGCAGGAGACAGAGAGATTCAGGTGAGGCTCTGTACCTGCTCAGCAGAGGGTATCCTCTCCCTCCCTCTACTCATGTCCAGGCAGATATATCCTGAGAGATAGAGAGAATACAACTAGATAGGTGATCAGCAGGCTATCACTGTTCACCCTAATCTGGGGCCCAGCAGGCCTGAGGCTCCCCTGAAGACAGAGGGTCAGGTGGAGAGATTATAGTTAGATCACAAATAAAAATATCCAATTTTGAAAGCTATTGTGATGTGTGAGCCGCCTTCCTGCCTGCCCCTCCTGCCCCTCCTGCCCCAGATCTAAGTGACTCCTCACTGGTATAACCTTGTGTGTAAATACCCATGGAAGTGTGTAACCATCTGTCATGTCTTTTCCCTGCAGCCTGGACCCTTTCAGATCTAAACAGTGAAGTAATCTGAGTACGTATGTGCCTGGCACATACATGTAGAACCACAAGTTTCACACATTCTCTCATACTGCAATTGGGGTCACGGCCAGTGGCTTGGAGAGAGACTATAACACATATATTGACATTCTCCACGATGTCTACTAAATCCTAGCTCTCTTTTTCTAATTTCCTTTTTTGCTTCCTTTCTATGTGGTACTATATGTGGTTCTCTCTGGTTGCTCCTTGGGCTGATACCAGGGGCTTTTTGTGGATATTTGGAATCTCATACGGGAGGAGGAAAAAGCAAAATATACAGGCTAGAAGAAAATCACTTAGGAAAAGATGAAAGAGAGAGAGGATAGCACTGAGAGTGCCTGAGGATTTCATAGCAGAACTTCAAAGTGTCGTTCCTGAATGTGCTTGTCATGGGAGAATAAAGATGTATTTCTAAAAAGCACTGAGCTGTGGTGGTGGTTATTGCTCTGGTCTACACACCAGGCTTCATGAATTCAGGGACCTGAGAAGTAGCCTTAGCTGCAGGATAGCTGCACACAGGGCATGGTGGGTGGTCCTCGTGACCAACTTCAAGTAGCAAGAACTGGTATGTGCTAAGCAGCACATAAGAACTTCTGGTTCTTAATGATGCAAACTCCCACCTCTTCCAGGTAAGACAGTAATTTACTTTTTCCTAAGAAGTGCTTGTTGCCCAGGAATGAGATGTAACTTCCAGGTACTTAAGGATGGTGTTGGATGTGGCACCATAATTCTTTCCAGTCTTATAAGCCTTCACTGATTTTTAGTTTATTTATACAGGAGAGATGGACTGTTATAGCTTTGTGTCCCATGGCCAGTAGCCAGAGCCACCTTCGGGATTTCTCACACTGATGGGAATATCTATGGGAAGTGATAATGCTATTTTCCCTAATGGTCAATGACTTTTCTGCAGTGATAATTGCGTTGATGTGAAAGACATAAGGTCAATTGGCCCCTCTTAGAGCAATAATTTTACCATGATGGTCCCATGGGGTGGGCTCTCCTTCTCCCAGGCCCTCAGCATCTCACTGACAGGTCCTCTTTTTTCTCCATCCTATTAATTAGCATCGCTACCCGGAAGAAAGCCTGCAACACTGCCACCTGTGTGACCAAAAACCTGGCAGACAGGCTGAAGAAACGTGGGGGTATATGGAATGATGACTTCATGCCCACCGGTGTAGACCGCCCTAACTTTGGCCGTCGCCGCAGGAACCCTCAGAACTGAGCAGTTAAATGACTCATGTGAGAAGGTGACTGCCTTTGTATTGTTGGATGGGAGGATGGTTTGGAGGGGTGTAGTCCACACTCTAACCCTCCTGGGGCCCGTATTGTAAAAAAAGTCCACAGGGGAAGGTGCCCACTCCAGTGTCTGAAGAGGATAGAGTCTCACTAGCCGAAACCCTGAGACTTTGGATTCATTTCTGTTTTT
>CM053510.1:29823205-29851302 GCA_028627145.1 Eidolon dupreanum
GCTGATTCAGATGAGGCAAAGGCAACATGCTAGAGATGAGTCCTCAGTATCCTGTACCCTCATATTCTAGTAAATATCACTTACTGCAAACAGAACGCTGTGCATATCAAAGAGACAATTCACATTTATTTTCACAGTGCCCGGGCTGCCAGCTCCAGCTCCAAAGATTATGTGTTCACTTCTCCTGAACTCAGATTTGTCCTTACCCATCCCTGCCTTTCCTCCCCATAAACACCCTCCATACACTCATAGCCTGCAAAACCTCTTAGAAACAAATGCTTAGATTTTGAAATGGGATCACTGACTGGCACCTATAAAGGTAATCAGATGCCATCCAACCCAACTTTTTCATTCTCCGACATGGAGAGAAGAAAAGTACGTTGCTCAAAGTCCTGTAGTAAGTTTAACGAAAACATTCATACATTTAACAAATACTGAGGGCCTGCTATGTTCATGACACTATATGAGGCACCAGAAAGCAAGCAATGAACAAAACAGACAAAATTGTGCATTTGTGGAGTTCTATTCTCACTGGGGCTGACTGAAGTGATCCATGCTGTGGAATCAGATGCTTGGTATTGGAAGAAATCTGAGGTGTCATTGGCTATAACGCCTTATTCAAAGTAGGAATTTCCCAGCATCAACATCCCTGGCATCTTCTGGCACTGCCAGTGACCAGCTGCTGACTGTAACTCCCAGGGTTCCTGGGCAGTCAGTTTCACTGTTAGACAGGGAATTAATTGGGATTGTTTGATTAGAAGGATCAGCCCCTTCCACCACCGACTCCGATTATTTCCTCAGGAGCACATAGAATTATGACCCCTGCTCTCATTCAGTCTGGACTCCACACTGTAGCCCAAAGTTTGCCTACAAGGTAGATCAGACCATGTCTCCCTTATGCACAAAGTACTGCATTGTCCCACCTCCTCACAGAGTAAATACCTGGAACACTACAATGGCTCACAAGGTCCGAACTGATATTCTCTTCCTCTCTTCTCTCCGCCTGCCCCATTACCTGCCTGACCTTTGTACTCACCCATACACTGGCCTTATTACTATTCCTCATCCCCCATGCCCCAGCATCAACCCCTTCAAGTGTTTGCACATGCTCTTTTTGTACCTCTGTTGAGAATGTTCCTACCCATGGCCCCATTTTCTCCAGATCTTTACTCAAATGTCACTTACCCTGGACATCTTTCTGAAAGCGTATCCCACCCTGCCAACACATCCTAAACCTCTTCTTCTTGCTTTATTTTTTCCCTTTGCCACTTTTTCCCTTCTATCATAGTATATATATGTATATATTTCCTTTATTTAGTATAAAATTTGTACCCCATCCTATAAACAATGTGAGTTCCACATGGACAGGGAGGGTTGTGGCTATTTCATTAACTGCAGAATCCCCTACAGACAGAACAGTATGCCTGGTATGAGGCAGCACTCAGCAAATATTTATCGAATGAATGAAGTCCTTTTCTGTATTACGTTTGTGGTCAGCTCTCAGGTTCCCTCTTGGCCTAATTTTCTTCAGGTTGAGATGCCCAAGGACCTTCATCTCCAGGAGTTACATCACCTGGATAGTGAATCACTCAAATGCCTGAAGACATGTGAGATGGCTGCCAGTTATCAGCGACTCTGTTTCGTACCTCAAGGCCTCCCCAAAAACTGTAGCTTCAGTTTGACCAGTCTTCTCACCCCACATTCCTCCTCCTCTAGATTAAGATAACCAGCGTTTCCTCTTCTCCTGCAGTAAACAAAACAGCCTGGCAGGGTGCTCTCTAGGAGTGATATCTGTGACCAGGTGGGTGAATTCATATCAGGAGGGGAAATAACAGGAAGACTATTTTAGTCTAGAGTATTATATATGCTTACACGTGTTTGAGCTACATGACATCCCTGCCACTTTGTTTTGGGGATTGGTCAAGTGATGTGATTTGGATTGGTAGACATGGCACAAGCTGAGGCTTGAAAGGTATATTACGTGGTTGAGTTTCAGCGCTTGAGCTTCGACCATCACCCTGAAAAGGTCATGCCTCAGGTGTCTTTCGCCTTTTTAGCCTGGGTTCCAAAATGAGACCTGTGGACCTAAACGTGACCTGCAGCCTAGATCCACATGCAGTCAACACCGGCTCAGATCATCCTCATCCCTATCACATACCCATGAGCAAGAAAAATAAATATACGTGTTTGAGATTTTGAGGTTCTTCTCATGTAATATTGTTGTGGCAATAGCTAAATGGTATATGTGATTTGGGAATGTTATAGAGTGGATTGTCTCCCCAAATTCATATACTGAAGCCTTAACCCCCAACACGACTATGTTGGGATATAGGACCTTTAGGGAGGTTACTGTGGTTAGATGAGGTAAAGGGAAGAGCTGTGATATGATAGTCTAGTGTCCCTGTCAAAAAAAGTAAGAGATCTCAGAGTACTCTTTCTCTCTCCATGTACACACAGAGAAGGGGCCAGTGATGACATGGCAAGCAGAAAGCCTTTTACAGGACAGGAAAAGACTTTACTACTCACTAACACTATGAGACTTTTGATCTTGTGCTTCCAACATCCATAACTGAGAGAAAATATATTTCCGTTGCTTAAGCCAGCCAGCCTACGGTACTCTGTTATAATTCCAGCGCAGACTAGTACAGGGGGCATTAGTTGATGGAATCATTTTTGCTATACGGCTTGTTTTTTTCTCTTATCGAGATGTTGGGCTCTAAATTAATTTGCTCAATGACCAATTTATCATATTTACTTGTTTCTTTTTATGAATTTGTTTATATTTTGTCTCCTCAAGATCATCTTAAGGAATGTCAATTTTTTTCAGTTCCAGTCTCCTGCTGCCGAACTAGATAATATACCTTAGATATATTTATTGTGTTATTTCTATAATGACATAATCCATACAATATATTACACAACAATGAGTACAAATGTGTGTAACAACCTGTATAAATCTTACATATAATGTTGAGTTAAAATAAAACAAGTTGCATGGTATATACACTGATGACATAACTTGCATTAAGCTTAAAACATGAATTACGTTACTTACTGTTATTTAGTGATATATACATATGTAGTAAAAACATACAGTCACATGCAAGGAGAATAAACAGCACATTCAAAACGGTGATTAACTTTGAGGGGTGGAAGGAGATCTCATGAAGAGAGGTATGTAGGCAGGATCTTCCAAGGTTTTGTTTTTTTAGGTATCATTTCTAAGCCTGGTAGTTGGTGTGTATGGACGGTCATTATATTCATGTTCAGCAGGAATAAATGTCATAAATATGTGTGTTTTATGTTACAGTAACAACCATAAAATTAAGTACAAATGAATTAACTTTAAATATCAAAGAGAATCTGGTCAATGGAAAGTAAGAAAGATGCTGTGACTGCACTATTTAAGAAAAGATGGCAGTAGTAAATGCTCATAAAGCTTTAAAATAATTATAAATTAATTAAGTTACCAATAAGAATACTAAGACTATCCATTTGCATTTTTTAAAGCATCCAGCAATGTTTTTTCTACAAGAGAAAACTTTTGAATAAAAGGATTCAGAATTGGTTTAGATAAATGGATGTAAAAAGATATAAGACAAACATGAACAAAAATAAGTTGAAGTAACTTTATAACATAATCAAAATAGAAATCAACACCAAAATGAAACCTAATTGAAAAGGAAATGTGTCATGTAATGGGTAAAGGAATAAAATGTCAAGAAGATATATTTGTCATAGACACACATGTACCCAAAAACGTGTCCTCCAATTATGTTAAAAATTGATAGAACTGCAGGGAAAAGTATGTATATAAAGAATTTTTGTATAGAATTAATGTACCCTTCTTAATAAGTCATTGGCTCTGGACTCACCTCCAAAATGTGTGGTTCAAACTTGGCTATGCAAATACCTCCTGAAAATATAATAGATTTCAGAAACCATATAATGTTTACACCTACAAACGGATGATAGATTTTTATTAATAGTAAGATTTTTGCCTACTTTTCCCCCAATCATTTATTAAATGAATCAATACATCCCACAGTGACTTGAAACATTATTCTAACACATGCTGATCTATCCTCTTCTGGTCTTTCTTTTTTCCTCTATTGATATGTTTATGCCCCAGAAATACAGTTTAATTATCAGTGGGGCAAAGTCACTTCATACCTCTCTTTTTCAAAATGCTCTTAACAATTTTCACAAAATTATTCTTCCAGAAGAAAGTTAGAATAATCATCAATTCTTAAAAAATCCTATTTGAATTTGGTTAGCATTGAGTTCTCAGGTACACAATTGTACCATCCGTAAATAATAGTCAATCTTATTTCATATTTTTGTGCTTTGTATTAAGAACTTCTTGACGATATTGAGAAAAACATAGTAATAATAGACATCTTTAATAGGCTATTGATTTCAGTTGGAGCTTCTTTAGCATCTTAAGAAAGTATGTTTCTTCTTATTGTATACTAAAGTTTTTTTAATTGGAAATAAAAATTAAATTTTATAAGAATATCTTTGCTATCTAGCAAGATTATCCAATGGCTTTTCTCTTTATCTTACTAATACAAACAATAGATTTCCAAACACAGAAACTAGTAATAACAATTAATATTTTTGAATGCTTACTGCATGCTAGGCACTGTAATAAATGCTTCTCAGAATTAGCTCTTTTAATCTTTACAACCACCATATAGAAACTACGCCCCATGTAATGGATGAGGACACTGAGATACAGAAAGATTAAATTAGTTGAACAAAGCCGTACAGCTATCAAATTCGTCTCAAGATACAAACCTGTTCCATGGCTACCTGGCTCCAGTCTGCTGTCTTAAATCACTATACTGCTTCTTGACAAGCTCTACTTGGTAAAAGAATATGTATTAAAATATACTTCCATATTCAATATACTTGTGTTTTATTTAAGATTTTGTATTATCATTGTTAAGTTTACTATTAGAATTATGCCAATGTTATCAAATAAGTTGACAAACTTTCAATTTTTTCTGTTTTAGGTCAGTGTGAATAGCATGGAAACTATCTGTACCTAAAACTTTATATAATTCACCTGTAAAACTGTCTCACAGAGTTCCTTTTACAACAATTCTTAACATTTTTCTATTTCTGCCATGGTTATTCTATTCTACTATATTCTATTTCTTTTATTCTATCTATTCTTGACTTGTATATATTTTTGTGGAACTTATTTTAATTTTTTACATGCATTAGCAAATTGTACTTTTGCATTATAATTTAAAATTTGATATTTGAGGTTATATCTTCTTTTTTACTCTGGATGTAGTGAATCTATATTTTCCCTTTTTCTTTTCTTCACTCTCTTTACCAGAAATTTCTATTTTACTGAATTTTTCAAACATGAGCTTTAGTATTTATTTTTCCATTCTACTATCTTTCTGCTTTTAATTCACTAATTTCTTTCCTGCCCACTGAATTAATCTCTTCTCCTAGGTGATTGTCAAAAAGTTAGTTTAGCTGGTGTCTTTCCAGATTTCTAAGTTGAATTATTAAAATAAATTGCTTATTTTCTCTTTCTCTCTCTCTCTCTCTCTCTCTCTCTTTTTTTTTTTTTTTTTATTACTTTTATTTGACCACTTTCCCCCATATCCACTGATTCTATCCTGGTCCAAGTCTCCATCATGTTTTACCTGGACTATTACAACAACCTCCCAATGCATCTCCCTACTTCTACTGTTTTCACTGTGTAGACAATTCTAAAGTGATCCTTTTAAAATATACATCATATCCTATCTATCTTCTCCTTAAAACCTTCCACAGGCTCCTCATCTAAATCAGAGTAAAAGTCAAAGTCCTTATGGTAGTCAAAAAGGCACTACATGATTTGACCCCCCATTATTTCTCTGATTTTACTTCTTGCCAACTAACCCATGCCTTGCTCCACTCCACGTCTCCTCCGGGCCTTTGCACTTACAATTTTCTCTGGCCTAGAATTCTAATCCCCCAATGTCTGCATGACCGACTCCCTCCCTCCTTTCAGAACTCTGCTGAAATGTCACCTTCTCAGAGAAGGCATCCCTGACTACTGTTTACAAAATGCATTCCTTCTTTGATCACTCTCTATTTAGCTTTATTTTATCCATAAAACGTATTACTATCTGAAATATTATATACTTATAGAGGTTTTTGGTTTATGTACTTCCACTAGCATATAAGTCTATGAAAAAGTTATGTGCTTTTTTTTTTATCTATATCCCTGGAGCACAGAAAAATTCTAGAACATGGTAGCCCCTTAATAAATATTTGTTGAAATAATAAATGATGAAACTCTGTAAAGTCTTGATTTTTGTCTCTGAGTTCATCTTAAACCATTCATCAAATTTTGAGATGTAAAATGGTGATTTTTTAAAAAGCTTTTAATTTTCTTATATCTACTTCAACTCAGAAGTTATTTAGTTGAGTAATTTTATATTTTAAATAGCTTTTAAAATTATATTTTAGGTACTTCATTCCAAGCTTTTTTTGTATTGAGTTTTGATAAAGTGATCTATATACTTTTTTTTTTTTTTGCTTAGGAAATGTATTGAGAATTTTTGCAAAGCTTATTATGTGATCCTTTCCTATAAATGTTTTAAAGATAACAGAAAAGAAAATATTTTCTCTGAATTAAAAACTTTTCAATTGAGATAGATAGATAGAGTGATTAATTATATTATTCTTATATGTTATTTTGTCTGGATAGTTGATCTTGTAAAGACTAAAAGAGGGCAATAAACTTTCCAAGTATTATTTCATGTCTGTGAACTCTTGCATTTCTAAAAATGTTACTTTACACATTATAAAGTTTTCTCTTACTTTTAAAATACACTTTCATAAGGTATAAATTATGTAATATGAAATTATATGTGAATTGTATTTCCATGAGTTTTAGCAAAAGTATGTCATAAAACCTATGTCACCATCACTACAATTAATAGTATACTGTTCCACTTTTTTGCCGATTTTGATTGGGCCCATTATCTTCTTACTCAGTTTTAGTAGATCTTAATATATTGTAGATACTAGTCCTGCTTTTTTGGGGGGGTGGGGGACACTATTTCACTCACTTACTGACATTTCCCTCTCGATCACTTCTGTAGGAAACCAAATGACATAAATAAGGCACTCCAGGTAGCTATGGAGGGATTCACATGTCAAGAAATGGAGGTCTCTGGTCAATAGCAAGTGAGGAATGAAGGAATGAAGGCCTGTCAGCAACCAAATGAGTGATCTTTGAAGTGAATTCTCTAGCCCCAGCTGAGCCTGGAGATCACTGTAGACTTAGCTGAGAACTGAACTGCCAGAACCACCCAGCCAAGCCTCTCCCAGATAGCCTACTTTTAGAATCTGTGTGAGATAATAAATATTTGTTCTTCTGAGCTGCTAAGTTTTTAGGTAGTTTGCTACAAAGCAATAGATAACTAATATCTATCCAAATCTTAGTTACTTCAGTTCAATCCCCAAATCTGAAAAGCATACTCAGTGAAGTTGGCTTGATGAGCAGACTCAAAATCAAGTTGGAAGCCACAGTTCCCAGACAGGACGCACTGTCAGATCACTTAACCCTGGTTCCCAAGCCCCAATCAGATTAGGTACAATGACATAAGCTGGTTCCGTTCCCATCAAAATTAAGTTCCACTGTTCTTCCTCATAATTGAGTGATTTTACCAGCAACGTCTTTCTCTGTGTGTATTCTTAATGCTCTCTGCCCTGTAGCTACTCTTTCATATCATTCTTTCTGCCTCTAAGATTCTCATGATAGGAAGAAATTGTTATGGCTGTACAGACCAACCCTAATGCTTGACTCTCCTCTATAACACCCCCAAGTGGCTTTCTAGCTTATATTTGAGATTTTTAAAAATTTTTATTAGTTTCAAGTATACAGTACATTGTACATAGACATTTATATAGTTTATAAAATGATCTCCCTAATTGCTCTTTCTCTTCTCCGGTTCTCCACCTAGCCATTACATTAATGTAGCTTATACTATCTTTGGATCCCTCTATTAGAAAATTCCTTCTATAGGGAGCAGAATTTACTTTCTCTTCTCTCCTGTTTCACTTCATTCTCAAGAGATTCATTTTGGGCTGACTTTTGAGGTATAATTGGCTCTGACTAAGACACACCTCTGAAGCAAGGACTAGCTATTAATTGTTAGGGATTTAAAGAAAATTTATATATATATTTTTTACTATGAAGTCTCTGGCCAGACTTAGTTTTCGATAAGCCATCTCATTAGCTGGATCCGTTCTAGACAATTATTCATTCTCTCTCAAGAATGTATCTGGGGTAGAAGATTACTTTCTTCAATTATGGATCCTCAGATATTTTTGCTGTTGGTGAAACTTTTCTGGATATTTCTGGAGCTAACAAATGTCTTGCCCTTGTCTCTGGGAGGGCCCTGAGCCAAACACTATACACCTGGGCCTCATGTCTCCTACTCAGGCTTGCCAGGATAATATTGTTTCCATAAAGTAGGTTACTCTAGAGACTTCTTGGAGAGCTTGAGTCGCCTGTAGGTCTAAGAAGGTTGAAAGAGTGGTTACTTGTCTTCGTAAAGATAGTCAAAAATCTTCCAGGTCCTGTACAAAACCCTTTACGTAGTCCACAAAGCTACGTATGATGTGGCACCTGAATTATGTTCCAGCTTCATTTCTCACTATGCTTTCCATCCCTGAGTTCCAGTTACATTGACATTCTTTCAATTTGTCAGAATCTGCATGATTAACTTAGAATGAATGGATTTAGGATTTTAATTACGTATGCAAAATCCCTTTGCTTTTGCCATCTATGGTAACCTAATAAGTAGAATGACATCCATCATATTCATAGGTCCCTCCCATTGTCAAGTGGAAGGGATTTGCAGTGGGTATATACTAGCTGATTGGAATCTACTGAGACCCTCAAATATTGACTGATTTTATTCACACACACACACACACACACACACACACACACACACACACACCAACATTAATCAGTGTTGAAAATTAATGTGTTATCCCTCAGTAAGTATATAGGTCATTATTTGATTTATTTGGAGTGGGGAGGCTTCTCTGAGTAAAAAGGTAACTCTATACTTCTGGGTATGAAGAGCGGGCAGACACAAACCCACAGGTATATTTTCCAATAATGTGATCCAATGTGCCTCTTAACATTAAAATTGAAGTAAAATAACCTCATTGAAATTTTGAAAGTTTGAAGTTTCAGGTCATATATCTTTCACCTTTTTTTTTTTTTTGGAGGCACAGAAATCTTCCCAGCCTAGGTCCTTTTCATGATTCATAAAGGGAAATAGCTTGCCAAGTGCACCCTCTGTATGGGATTTATAAAACATGATATATATCCAAATTCTCTCTACATTAAAGTTATTCAATTTACTCTAATGGCCCTTTTATTAGAGTTATGACTATACATAGCAGACAACACCTATAAGTCATTAGCTTGAATTATAATGCTTGATAATTTTCATCATTAAAGACTGGGATTTAGGGAAGAAGCCCTCTGAATTTTGCAAATCTATCCCAAAATGGCTTTCTCTCATATCAGAATATTATAAACAAAAAAATTTTAAATAAAAATTATAAACAAAAAAGGGTAGACAAACTATTTCTCTTATAAGGAAAAAAGGAGAGGAGTGAGTAAATCGTGAGTGCTGATCCAAAATGGCCTCATATTGGTCAGCCTCCACCGTCTGATCTCTTTTCCTATTCCTATCACTATTTATTGGTCTCAAGGATAACCTCATGAAAAACAAAATTTCTTGCTAAATTCATTCGTGAGTAATATGATACTGAGGTCTACCAAACTATAGCCACTTTAGAATGCCAAATTAGGAGAAGGTGAATTTGGCTAATGAGTGTTCTTCAGTTTGGTCAAAACTATCTCCTTTCCTCCTAACTTAAGGAATAAAGTAGCACTTGTCTTACAGTGCTGGCTTATGACCTATTTCTGGGACTCTGCTGACTTATGGGAGCTTGTGTCCAGCCTCTCTGAGCACCCCGAGATAGGAGACCACCCTAACAGAGTGCATGCAGGTTCTTCCATACCCTATTTCCTGCCTCTGTCTCCATTCCTCGGGAACTTTCTCTGTAGCATAGTCATGGTATCCTGGCTCTGCAATGGAATATCAAACTGTTGTGTCTTTATAAAGATATAAAGACGTCATATCTCTTTGAGATAATTTACAAATAAAAGACGATTTCAAAAGATTTTTTTCTATTATAATAAACAGAGGGTATCTAAAGTTCATGCTATAAATAAGTGGTCAAGAGACTTGAAAGAAGAACTCTGGGGCATAGATCAACTCTAACACCTACTAAAACATATTTTTTAAAAAATAATTTTTAAAACACTGTGATTCTGATATAGATAGAAATATGTATCTGCGAAATGGCATAAGAAGGTGAAAAGTAGATCTAATTATTCAGGTAGATGATAGATAGATAGATGGATAGATAGATAATTAGTGCTAAGGGATGACTCTGGGACAGGGTTGACTCATCCATTAGACACAATAGGCACATATTACTGGCCCACAAAATGTTTTAATTAAGGTGGTTTAAAATAAGAAAATTATAATAATAATGATAATCATATAATAATGAATCCAGCCTAGATTATATTCTCCTTTATAACAAAACAGTTGTAAAATATAATTTTTAATTTTTTTATGGAGGAAGGAGCTCACGAAGGCAAAAATACCTAGAGCCCACAAAAATTATAATGGGGTCCTGGCTTAAGGAGCCTTAACTTTTCTTTATTCATAATCTCCTTCATGGTCACCACCATCATAAAGCTACCTAATAACATGCAGTGTCAGTAAAAATAATGGACTTGCTATAGAAATGTAGCTTCAAGATAAGGAGGCTTCCATCCTTTTAATAAAATTGCTCCCTAAGTTTCTCCCATATAGACTCTCAGCTGCTAGTAGACTACCAGTTTGAGGAAACATCAAGTTATATTCAAAATTTATACTTAAAAATTACTAACTCATTAAATAACTTAATGGTCATAAATTGCACAAAATAGAATTGAGAGTTTTTATATGTTTATTTAGATGATAGTGTCAGATCTTTCAAAGAATTCATAAAGGAAATGATCAGTACCTAACTTTAGTACAAGAACTGACAAATCACAGTGAAAATGAAAACAGCAAGAAAAGTCTTTGCCTCATATGTTATAGAAACGGCTCTTATGTATAATATATTTAAAGTTTATTTGAACATATATATTATAAATGCCCCCTTCATGGCACATGACTGTGGATGAAAAGGGGTTCTATAGAAAGTCACCTCAAAGGGTGATCTGATCATAAATCCCTAACTGGGCAGGTCAGGGTGGGTAGTCGCACCCCAGGCCTATAACTTCCTTAGTAAAAGTCTTATTTTCATTGCCTTAAGCCAGACCCATGCATTGTTCTTGTGCATCTAGGTTAACATACCTTTGAAATAACCACCCTCAAGAGAGCACATAATCGAGTTAACTCTCCTGTAATTCAATCACCGCCTTGCTTTCTTTCGCCTTCATGTAATCTTCCTTACTTTCTCTCCTTAATTTCAAGTGCATTAAAAAAAACTGCAAACTGTCATTCTCAGGAGCATTTGAGATTTTGATTTCCGGCAGTTGTCATCGGTTTGGCTCAAATAAACTCTTATAAAAATTCTCTACAGGTTTGGATGCTATCACATTGACACGACATAAACAGAACAAAATGTAGATAGTAAACAAACAGGAAAATGTTCAGGCTGCAACAAACTTCAAATTAAACAAATGAGGTATATATTTTTCTATTTACTTGGCAAGGAAGATGTAACAATAATAACTAGCTCCGTTGTTTACAGTGAAATTGATGAATACCTGACAGTGGCTATAAAACAGGAACATGGCAGTGTGTACTGAGAACCATAAAAGTGTTCACACCCTTTAACCTAATAATTTCATTCATTATAATTAAGTCTGAGAAGATCATTCAAAAAAAGGGCAAATCCCCATTTATGAGACTCTTTATTACAGCATTCTCTAAAATAGCAGAAATTGAAAACAACCTAAATGTCCAACAGTATAGATAGTGAAAACAATGGAGAAAATGGCAGTACATTAACTAGATGGAACATTGTGTCACTCTTACAATAATAACAATGAAGAATATGAGACGGTGTAAAGAATTGTTCAAAATACCATTTGGTGCAACAAAATTTCCAATTATATAGATGTGTGATTATAGCTATGTAAAATACACCAGTCTGTAGACATGGACTACAAGGAAGGAAAGAAAACTAGATTGTGTTTGCTCTTGCTCTGTCTCTTCAAAACAGACCCCCATGTGGTGAGGCTCCTGCCTACTTTTCTAGGTTTAACTCCTGCATTTCCCACTGTATTCACCATGTTCTAGACACACTGACTTGCTCTCTGCTCTGGAATACTGAGTACATCCTTCCCTTTGCAATTCCTATCTCCTCCACTTGAATTGCATGAGCCCTACATCTTTCTGTGTAATCTCCTCTTTTCTTGTGGTTTCAATGATCACAACTAACATGAATAACATTGGGATAGCAATGACTGGTCAGTATGGAATTAGAAACAACACGTATGGAATTGTGACTAAAAAGTGAAGAGAATTATAGACAAAATGGTGAAAGGAGTTATGAAGTGGAAAACTGAATTGTGACATGTAGGAGAGACTTGAGCAATTTTATGTCTCTGGGGAAGAAGCCAGAAAGGGAAACATATGATACAGAGGTAAGTGGAGTAACTAAAGAATCAAAGTCCTTGAACACATTTTAAATGTAAAGTTCTTTTAAAGAGATCAAATACGTG
The DNA here is from genome assembly GCA_028627145.1 of Eidolon dupreanum. Taxonomy (NCBI): domain Eukaryota; kingdom Metazoa; phylum Chordata; class Mammalia; order Chiroptera; family Pteropodidae; genus Eidolon; species Eidolon dupreanum. The sequence continues at coordinate 29,836,044 of CM053510.1, forward strand.
ACTCTTAAGGATTCTGGTTCCCACTTAGCTTCCTTTTTTTTTCTATCACTGTGAACTTCTATACTATATCGCAAATATCTCCTTCTCCAGCTGCATGTAAACTGTGAGTTCAATGAACAGAGAGAAATCTTAAACATTATTGTATCCCAGTGCCGAATACAAAATAAAAGCTCCACAATTAATGAATAAATAAATGTAGCTGTTGACTTCATTTCTAAGTGGCATCAGTGCCCAGGAGCAGCATGAATCCCCTTAATAACTGGGTAAAAGGGACCAAGAAAAAGAGAGAGAACGATGCAGGTAAATGCCAAACAGGAATTTTACCAAAAAAAAAAAAAAAAAAAAAAAAAAAGTCTGGAGACCCAGGGGAGCCAGCGGCAAGGCACAGACTAGGCAGGAAGCAGAGAGAGGTGCTCTCAAATTATGAGAGCCACAGAACACTTGAGTTAGTCACGTTGAAATTAGAGCTCCATTGGACAGGTGAGAAGAAAGAGGTCCAGAGAACAAGAGTGATATGCATAGGGTCACATAGACTATTAGTGGCAAAGAAAAGTCACAGAAGCATATTTTCCTGAGACCAACCTGTACTTCGATAAGTGAACAGACCTTCAGGGCTTGTCTCTTCAGCTGAATTTCAGCTGGACACTCCTCTGTACTGAGGCTGCTAGCTTCCTATCACTTATCTGTCCAAAATTACAAGGTTTTCAGGTGTAATACATGCTCCCATAATAAGGTATGCTGCAATTGCTGGAGGTGACGGAATATAGAAAAGAGAAGATGCTAGTCTTGTCCAAGCTAGAACCCTGATACCCAGGCCATAAGTCAGAACAATTTAATCAGAATCTGGAAGAGGTGGTGAAACCCAGGTATCAGCATTTTGTAAAGGTCCCAGGAGATTCCAATGACCATCCAAGGCTGAGAACCAATGGGTTAGAAACATGGCTGCAGGCTCCTGGGTGGGATTTCCAAGTAGGAAGGATCCACAGAGGTGATAGAAGTGTTTCCTCTTCCCTGCTCATTTCTAATTCTCCCATCCCCTTTCCTCCCACCCTCAGCCCTGCTCTGCCCTCGTCTCCCAAAGGAACTCTATTAGGAGTCAGTTGATGAGAGAAGTTCTTACTGTTCCAAACTCTTGCTCAGGTCTCAGGTGTCCTACAGCAGTATACGGAAGGACCCGAGATTGAGACGCCTGATCTCAACTCCCACTGGTGCCTTCCAGAAATCTAAGACTCTGAGAAGAGAGGAGGAGTCATTCACCAGCAAACATTTTCCATGTCCTTAAACTTTTCCACCCAGAGGGATGCTATACAGTGTTATTTCATTGATATATTCATTATTAATTCACTAATTTGATAGATATTTATTTTTACCATAAACAAAAAGCATCCTATTTCTTCTACGCATTGTGTGTAGCCCAGCAGCAGAGACAAATATGTGCACGTGGCAGGACACTCACTGTTGCTGCGGCTCGGATGCCATAGAGGTATCACTCTCCCCTCATCGATTTGCTCAATTTTGTGTTCATTTGGTCATGGGAGATTTTTTCAGTTGCAGTATGCCTGGAGGAGGCTTCTGGAAGGGGAGAGAATTTGACCATGGCCAATCTCATGATTGAATTTGGGTATTAGTCCAAACACATTTGGTGGACTGGGGCTGTCTTGGCCAAGGCCAGAAAGCAAGAAAAGCCATGGCAATGAGAATGGCATATGATCACCCAGGAGTGGACTGGACCCTAAGGACTTGGCCAGCCAAGAAGAAATGTTGTTTCTGGGAATAGTGTGCTGCTGGAAACAGGACAACCCTAAACTAGCAGCATATGTGCATACTGGGGAAATAAAGGAGGGGGTTTGCGAGTATAATTCAGAGCTGTTATAGACGTACCTTAAGACTGAATCTCAGAGCAGAAAATCTCCCTTGCACTTAGTAACAAGACATCAGTGGCTCCTCATTGCCTAGCACTGTGAGTTACAACTAAAGCAGCCCCACTCCCCAACAGGAGGGAGCATGTAGCCCTCCTGGGAAATATTACTCATGCTCAACCTTTACGTTGACAAAAACAATCAAGGCGACTTACTTCTAAATCATGTTTACTAATGTATCAGAATCATTATGTTGTCACAGAAAACAGAACCACAAGCCAAAAAATAAAGTCCATCTAACAAGGCATACATAGCCACTCACAACCTAATTTCAATCTACATTTCAGCCTCCTTTCTAGCTTCTAGCCAGTTTTCTTTCAAATGTCCATCCCTTTGGACATGAAATGTAATATGCTTAGACAGAAGAGAGCAGGAGCAAAAAGTGGCAAGAAATGGGGCTGGAGATAGGGGAATGTACCAGGTCCTTAGAGTCAGTTGAGGGTTTTGGACATTATTCCAAGGGCAATGGAAAGCCATGGTAGACTGTTAAGCCAATGAGTGACCAGACTGGGTCTCCTGGCTGAGGTGTAGAGGATGGGTCAGAAGGGAGTAAGGCATGTTAACCTCTGTGTGGCTTAGTTTCCCTCTTGCCTCACAGGATTGGGGTGAGGATTAAACAAGGAATTACATACATAATCCCTGAAATGACGTTTGGCACGTGAGGAGCGATGGGGAAATTTTAGCACCTTTCTCAGTCCAACAATTCTTTTTCATCTAATCTCATTTTCTCTTTATTCCCTGATGTTATTTTGGAGAGAAAATTGCCATTTAAACTTTTTGCTGCAATTAAAATGGGATGCTGTGCTAGATATAGTAAACAAATATGAATAAGACCTGGTTCTTCCTTAAAACATATTTTCAGTGTGCTATAATATGATGTAATATGAACTACACTAATGACAAGAGCCAAAGCTCTCAGAGGGCAAGGACAGCACCTCTCTGACCTTAATGTCAGGCATACTATGTGGCACAGTGGACTTCAGCACAGACTTCTCAATCAAATGATGCATGCTCTGGGAGTTCAGAGGATTGAGCAGGAGGCTTGGATGCACAGAGAGTTCAATATTTTAGGATTTAGTACAGGCTCAGCGAGGACTATGGTTTTCTGTATACTTCGCTGATATGTGTTTGGGATTATTGTCAGTATGCTTGCTTTCTTTCTTTTTTTTTTTTTACATGAAAATTTCTTCTGAGCGATTAACCACATTTTCAAATAAAAACTTTTCCAACATGAAACACTATACAATAACATGAAAACATCAAATCTATACTCAGATGTTTGGCTCGAGAATGTTAAATTCCTAATTCTATGCTATTTCTGTCTCAGTCACAGAAAACATGGAGTAAATTTCATTCTCTGTTGCTGCCATTTCCTACCACTTACCTAAACCCTGGCCATCTAACCTAACCCCTAGCTGACATGCGTTTAGAAAATCACAGTAATTTTACCATTAGCCTCAGTAAACTGGTGTGAGAATCCTGTAATTTCAGGTAAAGTAAATGATAGTGGGGTCATAATTAACACCGTTTCCTCTATTAACATGCGTGGTTCTCCCAGTTGCTAAGTTAATGTATTTTATTTCTGTGGCAAGTTGAAAAATAAGGTAAGTAATCGTATTGGTTGTGGGAATACTTAGCATTATTGTGGGGAAGTTAAAGCAAATTTGTTTTATTCCTATGTTTACGGTTTTTCAGATTCATATGGTAGAATTGAACTCGGTCAAATTGCTCATTTTTTCTTAAAGGTTTTACTATTCCAGATGAAAGCCGCAGCTGCCTATGTTCAGTGCATTGGAATTGGTGGTTGTGTGTGAGACAGCTGTCATGCACTATACGATCACTCAGAGAAGACAAATGCAAATCTAATACCTACAAAGTCCTCGCAGATAAAAAAAATATTTTTTTAAAGACAACTCAAAAAGTAATGCTGATATTTTATAGCAAAACTGTACTATTTTTATGCATTTGAAAGTATTTTCATTATAAAACCCAAACTCAAAGTAAAAAATTTTAAGTAGAGAGATTGTAATAAAGAAAATAGAAGTTTCTCTTTCCTAATTCAATTCCACAATCACATACCTCAAACGTGTCTTGGACCTCGTTTCAGAATGTTTCTCCCTATACTAGATAAATGAAGCACTTATTATATGTTTTAACACAAATAGGATTATCCTATAGTTTGTATTTTTTATTTTTCACTTATAATTAACTTGGTATATATTGACCTTAATCTTCTTTTTAGTGCCTGTATAGATGTATTATCATTTATTTTACCTATTAATAATTATTCGTGTTGTTTCCTCTTTTTTTCTGGCTATTAAAAATAACATGGTAATAAACATTTTTCAACATTTTTTCAAACTTCGGCAAATATATCCATGATGTAAATTCCAAGCAGGAATCCTAATACTTCTTTGAATAACAGTCTTCAACTGAATTAAATGCTCAAATTCTCCATTCTAACACCCCACAAGGTAATTCTAACACCTCACAGAGTAATTGAAGAAATGGTGACATGTGGTAATGATATAACATGTTCTATTGAATTAAGCATCGTTCTAGCAATGTATTGCTACATAACAAACTACTCCAAAACTTAGTGGTTTAAAACAAAAACACTCATTTATTTAGCTCAGAAATCTACAACTAGTTCAGGGGTGGGTAGGGAAGGCTTGTGTCTGCTCCACACAGCATCGGCTTGACTGAGGGCTCGTGGACCCATTTCTAAGATGGATCACTCAAATTGTTGGAGCTAGCTTTTGGCTGGGAGCTCAGCTGGGCCTGATGGCTGGGAACCCTCAATTTCTTTCTGCATGGATCACTCCATGTGACTTAGACTTCCTCATGGCATGATACTTGGATTCCAGGAGCAAGAATCTTGACAGCCAGAGCTAGGCAGAAGCTGTACTGCTCATTACAACCTGAAAGTCTCATAATGTCCCATCTGCTATCCTATATTTATTGAGCTAGTCACAAAGGTCCATCCAGTTTAAGAGGAGAGATATAAATTTATCTCCTGATGGAAATGTGGCAAGGTTCTTAAAAAAAAGCAGTCACTGTTGGAAAATACAAACTGTCACAGTCAAAAATACCTTCTTTGACCCTAGATAAATAGTTCAACATATTATATTGATTTTTGAAACAGTGCATTCAAGTTTTATTGTTTTTCCCTTAATCTGATTCTGAAAAAAAATATTTTACTAGAATCATCAGTTTGTTTTCTTTCTAGACTACTTATTCTAGTCCCCATTATGATTAAACCAGTGGTAGTTGTATGATCATCAAGTTTTCTTTAATTAATGAGAAATTATTTACTTTATTTTTCTATTCTCCTTCATTTAGCATAGCTCCTAATGATAATAATGACAATAACAATTATTATTGTTGTTGTTGTTGTTATTCCATATGAGCTATTGTATCTTCATTTACTGATGACAAACTCTAGATGTGGAAAGGTGAAGTAATTTTTCTAAAGTCTCATTAATGTTGCAGGTGGGATTTGAACCTACGACTCTGTGCTAAGCATAAATTTTTACTGTTAATTAAACTTTCTAACGCTTGGGTCAAGGGTTTTGTTATGTGAAGCTTATCTATAAAAAAATCTTTTAGTCATGGCTCAATCCAAGTAAACTGTGATAGCCTCCCAGAAACTGTAAAACTTTCCCTAAAATATCCTAGGATCTTTCTGGCCACAGATGTGGGTTACACACAAATTTGCATTTGAATATTACCATGTCTGTTGTTCTCTGTGAGAGAATACTTGAACTAATAATACAAAGCAGGATCTAAAGATCCAACCTGGAGAGAACTAAAATATCGTGTTACTTCCTCTTCATTCTTCTCCTTTACATGACGTCAAGTGATTATAGGTGCTGATCACTTCTACGAAATGCCTTCATAATAACATCTAGGTTAGGTTTGGTTGAATAAGTGGGCTTCTAAAGCCTAGCCAAGATGACACATAAAACCGACCATCACAGTACTGTTTGGAAAATGCTATAATAGGACACATATAAAGCGTCAAGGACCCACATCTTAGGGGCATCTATTTTAGTCAAAGGGGGTTGGGGGTCAGGTACTTCCTGAAAAGATAATCAAGACCTAAAAAATTAGTAGGAATTACCTAGATAAAGAAGTGGATGGAGAATATTCTCGAATGTGAAAACAGTGTAAACAAAGCCAGAGAAAGAGCACTAAGATCTCTTCTCATCGAATTTTTTTCTGGCTTTCTCTTTTCAGAATACCTATGAGTGATGGTTATTCATTAACAGAAGTCAAGATTCAATTCATCTTTTTTATAATCATTACTTTAGCTTATTGTAATTCTTAGTGCTGAATTAAATAAAATTATTTTCATGTTTTAATTATTATTTCCAATAACTGGTGAGACGAAGCACCTTTTCATGTTTATTCAACATTCAGATTTCCTCCTTCAAAAATTGCCTGTTAGTAACCTTTGCACATTATTCTACTGGGTAAATTTACTTTCTTTATTGATTACATAAATCATCATATGATTTAAACATTACTAGACATTCTTTGTATATTCACTGAAGATATATTTTCCCAGAAAACATCTGTCCAAACTGGGAGGAACTTTGTAGACTACAGTTTGTAGGTGAATACAAGGGGAGCTTGTTAAGTCAGAAAGAGCTGAGGTGATCCTGATTGCAGACTTAAGTCTCACTTCTAAGACAAAGCCCCCATTTTGAGCAGGAACAATAGAGGTAAAGGTAAGAAAAGGAGAGAGAAGCCAGCACATCTCTAAAAGCACAGAATTTTTACACTAAATAAATGACAGAAGATGGAGGACTGGAATTTTGAAGTTAAGAAATCTACACTGGCTGTAATCAAGAACACTCTTCTCACCCAACTGTAAAAATTAGGGAGAAAAACCCACTGAAAATTATTATCAGGAAAAAAAAAAAAGGAAAATTAGGAGCAGAATAACATTATTTGGAGCAATGAAAACAAACCAGAAAGATATATCCACAAAATAAAGGACAAATATGTTCTAATATTTGGAACAAACAAGATCAAAGAAATTCAGAAAATAATAGAAGTTATAAAAGAACAACTTAGGCCATCTTGGAGCCTATAGAGGCCTGCTGAGAACAGGACTTCTAAAACAACAAATATGTCTGGAAGGCTATGGTCCAAGGCCATTTTTTGCTGGCTATAAGCAGAGTGTCTGAAACCAGAGGGAACGCACAGCTCTTCTTAAAATTTAAGGTGTTTATGTTCAAGATGAGACTGAGTTTTATCTAGGCGAGAGATGTGCTTATGTGTTAAGGCAAAGAATAATACAGTGACCCCTGGTGGCAAAACAAACAAAACCAGGATAATCTGGGGAAAGGTAAATTGTGCTTCTGGAAACGGTGGCATGGTTTGTGACAAATTCTGAAGCAATCCTCCTGCTAAGGCCACTGGACGCAGAATCCGTGTAATGTACCCCTCACAGATTTAAACTTATAGAAAGTAAATAAAGTGGAGTTGTTCTCTTGTAAACAACAATAACAACTTAAATTTGAATTAAAATAACTCAGAAATAATATTGGAGAAACAAAAAAGGAACAGGAAGATTTGAAAATTGAGCTTACAAAAGCAAGGAATATATTTGAAATAGAAGAAGAAACAATATTTTAGAAATTGAAACTAAACTGGAAGTAATGCATTAGTGAATAAACACCATGGGTTGTACATAAAGAGAAATGAAAAATGTAAAAGAAGAAATTTTTAAATTAAAAAATATGAAAGAAATTTCTTAAAGATTTAAGAGAATATGATAAAAACATCAGCAAAAGTGTGTGTGTGTTTGTGTTGTGTGTGTGCGTGTGTGCGTGTAAAATTTCTGAAGGAAAAACCAAAGCAACTGAGCAGAACAGAACAAATATTAAGAAACAATCATTGAGAAAACAACCGAGAAATAAAAAGATAATTCGAAATTATATGTTGAAAAGATACACTGTATACTCTGGAAAATCAACCCATAAATGACTGATACAAAGGTATATTGTAGTGAAATAATAAGAATTTAAAGAAAAAAAGAAAATACATTAAAATGTATATTTAATAACAGAAAGTTTTAAAATCTTATTCAGTGAGAAGGCTTAAAATCATGCTATCAAACAATTTTTGGATGGATCAAAGCAGAAATGCAAATTTATCAGAGAATTGTTCTTAAAGAATAGTAATAAAAACTAGAATCTGTGGGATATAGCTATAGAAGTTATCAGAGTGAAATATCGCATGAAATATCTGTATCAATTCAAATAAAAGTGTAAATTTAATACCTAATATTGGAAACTATGGCCAATGTAATTATACAAAAGAAAACAATTAGAGACATATAAATTGTAAAGAAAGAGATAAACTTATCTCTATTTGCAGATGATAAAATTAAATATCTAGAAATCCAAAAGGATCAAAAGGACTGTACTGTAATGAGGTAACAAATGAATTGTAAAATCATTGTACAAAACCAACCATCTCTATAGATGAAAACAAAAGGTAGTTAGAAGATATGAGGAAAATCTCTTTAAATAGCAAAAAAAAAAAAAAAAAGGAAAGAAGGAAGGAAGGAAGGGAATACCTAAGAAAGAAATAGCCACAGACTAAATGCATAAAATAATAAGATACTCTTAAAAGTCACAACATGAGTTTAAAATAATAGAAATTTGCTTCCTTCTTAAGTTGAAAGACATAACATTAAATCTATGTTAATTTTCCCTAAACGAATTTATAAATTTCCATTAAAAACATCAACGTATATTTTCACAAGCTCGACGAGTTCATTATAAAGTTCATTTGGAAGAACTAAGAAATAACAATAACCAGAAAAAATCTGAAAAAAGAAGAGCAATAAGTGAGGCTGGTCCTATCAGATATGAAAATATACTTAAAAGCCTCCAAGATAATATATGTAGTATTGTTGTACAGATAGACGGTCTAATGATATAGAATAAAACATACAAAAATAGATTCAATAGCATATGGTGATTTGTGTAATAAATGCACTAATTAAATAAGTAGGGAAAAGATGAATTTTTTAAAACGTGGTATTGAAATAACTAGGTAGCGTTATAAAAAAAGATAAAATTGGATTCATTTCTCACACCATACAATAGGATAAACTTGAAATGAATCAGATGTTTAAATAGAAACAATGACATCTAGAAGTACTAAAAGGAAGCTAATTTCTCTATATCTGCAAGTAGAAAATCTTTCTTTACAGAAACTAAAACTTCAGAAATAATGAGAAAAGACTGAAATATTTGATCTCATATAAATACAACTTTTGCGTGAAAATAAAGCATGAAGGCAAGCCTTTAAACAAACCTAGCAAATTAGGGGAAAGTTTGCAACTTGTATCACAGATAAAGGATTGAAATCCTTAATATAAGGTTTCTAGAAATAGAGAAGAAAACCAACAATGTTAGAGAAATACAGGTTGGAATAGACAATTCCCAGAGGGGGAAAAAATGCAAACAGAACTTAATAGATGAAAGATTCCTAGCCTGACTCATAACAACAACAAAAAAATCCCACAAATTAAAATGTACTGAGGTAACATTATACAGGTGAGCAAAGGTTCAAATTTTGACAGCATGCTCTGTTGTTTAGGCTGAGTGGAAACAGGCACAGTCATACGTTGCTAGGAAGGATCCCAGACTTCAGAGAATGAACTACTGATACAACAAAACTGATGAATCTGAAAAATATTATGCCAAGTAAAAGACACAAGGTATTAAAGGGTAGCTCTTGTATGATTCCATTTATACAAAATATTAGAATTGACCAAACTAAGCTATAGTGAGAGAAAGCAAATTATTGGTTGACAGGGAAGAGGAGATTAACTGAAAAAAAAAAAAAAAAACCACACATTTAGGGCTATGAAAATATTCTATATCTTAATTGTAGTGATTATATTTGTCAAAAGTTGTCAAACTGTAAGTATACTTAATTTTATATACATTATACATCAATAAAGTTGATTTAAAAAAACTAATGAAAGACTTAAATATAATAAAGGGAATAGAATGAATATAAAAATGATGGAAAGAAAAGAAGAAGGAAGGGAGGAAAGGAGAGAGGAAGGGAGGGAGGGAGGGAGGAAGAAGAAAAAGAGGAAAGAAAAAAGGAAACCTGATTCATACAAAACAAAACAAGAAAAAGAGTTAAAAGAACAAAGACCAGGTGGGACAAAGACAAAATAAAGTGAAAACAGAAAACAAATTCAAGTATATCAGAAATTATGTTAAATGTAAATGGACTGAAAACTCCAATTAAAGACAAATATTGTCAGACTGTCTAAGAAAAACAAGACATAACTATATACTGTTTACATACGTGAAAATAAAAGAATAGGGAAAGATATGCCATGCAAATACTAGCCACGATACATCTAGTGTGACTATATTAATATCAGATAAGCAGACTTTAAGGTAAGAGTATTACTAGTGATAAGGAAGGACATTTCAAGATCTAAAATAGGTCAACTCAACAGTAAGGCGAAAAAAATCTTAATTTTAAATCCTAATAGAATAGCTTCAAAATATATACAGCAAAAATTAATTAAACTAAAAGGGGATATAGATAAATCCACATTTGTAAATAGAGAATTTAACACATTTATCTCAGTAACTGATAGAAAAATCAATTTAAAAAATATGGTGTATGTGAGATTTGAACAACACAATTAAGCAATTTGACCTAGCTCACCTATATACAATGCTATATTCATAAATTGGAGAATATATGATCTTTTCAAGTACACATGGAATATTTACCAAATAGACCATATGTCAAACATAAAGCAATTCTCAACAAATTTTTAAAAAATTGGAATTATAAAGTGTTTCTCTGACCATCGTAAAAGTAAATTAGAAATAAGAACAGAAGAATCATTCAAAACTACCCAAATATTTGGAAATGAAGCAATATACTTCCAAATAGCTCATGTATTAAAAAAACTATAACAAAAATGGAAAATATTTTGAACTGAAAATGAAAATACGGCATTGGAAAATTTGTGGGCTACAGCTAAAAATGATTATACAAAAATTTCTAGCTTTATATACATATATTTTTAAAAAGTAAAAGATTGAGAATCAGTTTCCTTAGCCTCCATCTCAAGAAGCTAGAGAAAAAGAACACTTTTTTCCTGGAGTGTCCAACAGCTCATGTCTGAAGTTCCCTGCAGTGCCAGCCGAAGACCTTGGTGCCCAGGTTGGTGGGAATGAAGTTGCTTTTTACCACAACCCTTGATTTACTTAACGGTCTGACAACTGATCGGTCACACAGGTGGCAGTGTTACTAGCTCTCTTCTGGGCAGTGACACTGATTTACAGGATGAAGAAGAGGAAGGACTGTGAGTATCTGAAGTTAGGAGAGCCCAGTGGAGATGAGACTGCCCCAAGCCTTCATAAAAATAACTAATGTTCTAGGTTGCATCACTTAACCAATTAAGTGTTTCTCCTAAATATAATTATCAAAACAAGATCACAAGAGCCATTAGGGGGAATTATCATGCCAATCTATGCTAGGAGCCCTTCTCAAAGAATGTCACAGAAAACCCAGAAACTCTTTAGATTCTGTTTCCTGACTGTGCGGAACATGCTGAAACCCACCTCTTCCAACCTCTTACAGTCTCACCAGTGCCAGCCAAGGTTGACTGACAAAGGCCAGAAGGACAACAGTGAATGTGGGGGTTACTCCCAGTCCTACTGTGAAGCACACAGGGAGTCTCTAGAGGCCACACCCCAAAGATAAGCATCAAACACACCTCCACAGGAAAAAAAAAATCTCCAAAGTCTTGCCTCAAAAAGGGTTTTCTTGCCAGAAAAGAGTTTGCAGCATCCTTTCTCTAAAGGCTTACCTGCATCTCAGCATACCTGTTATTATTTGAGCTGGTTACAGGGACTATCTGCCAAGTCTGGGGTCAAGAAATCCTGGACTAAACTTACTTCTAATAATTCCCTCAAGACCTGGGACCCAGGCCAGAGCAGTGACCACCACAGCTTGGCGCCTTTTAGACCCCCTTAGCAAAGTAAGTGAGCTCCATCTCTAGGCCTCTTTTATAGGCCACCTTGAAGTTCTAAGGCACACATTAATGTGAATGGTTGGGAAGCTCCAGAGAAAGAGCAGGGTTTCACAAGGCATCCTGGGGCATGCCAACAAAAGGGACAATCTGGATTTATGACTGGAATCTGACATGTAGGGTTGGGATTGGAGGGAGGATATTCTTATGGGGCTGAGTGGTTAATCTATGGGATCTGACGTTGTCTCCAAGTAGACAGTGTCAGAATTGAGGTGAATTTTAGGACACTCAGCTTGGTGCTGTGGCAAAACTCCACACGCATTGGAATTGTGAGCAGAATTGTAGCATACTCGCCATGTTTGCCAACATTTATAAGTGCCACATCTTCTTTCAAAGCTGAAATAATTTATGTGATTAATTTCTTTATGGAGGGGTTTATCACCTTCTTGATTCAGTATACTTGATTTGCCTTGAGATTTTAGCTCTCTAGTGGGTTCAAAAAAATTGGGATTTTGTAGATTATCCAGGTTTTCTCCTTGTTGGGGTGGAAATGACACTCTTTTGTCACTTTCTAAATCCTAGGCAGAAGCAGAACTTTTTAAATTATCATTTTAACTATTTTTAATTGTACAATTCAGTGTCATTAGTTAATTCACAATGTTGGGTAACCATCACCACTATCCATTTCCAGAACTTAGAACTTGTTCATCATTCCAAATAGAAACTCTGTACCCAGGAAACAATAACTCTCCATTCCCCACTCCCTATAGCCCCTGTTAACTCTATTATACTTTCTGTCTCTATTAGTTTGCCTATTCTAGGACGTACCTCATAAAAGTGGAATCATACAATATTTATCCTTTTGTGGTTGGCTTATTTCCCTTAACATAATTTCCTCAAGATTTATCAATTTTGTAGCTTGTAACAGGACTGCATTTCTTTCTAAGGCTGATTCATACTCCACTGTGTGTACATACAATTTGTTTATTCATCCCTATTCTTATACAATTACTGTTTTTCCTTCTTGGATTTTATTCTTGTTTATTTTTGTTTTCTTTACAATAGTGTATTATGTCATGTCCCCTAGGAAGCTGACTCTGAATTGAAGATTTATGTGCAGGAAATGGTTGTGAAGTGCCCCCAGATCAACACCTGTCAGAGAGTGTAGGAAGGGGACTGGACAACAAGAGAAGTTGAACTGCATAAAGAAGCCTGATTCCCCAGAAAGCTCTAGAACTTGACCAGAACTTCAGACTTGTACCTCCTTCATGTAAGGAGCCTGGGCCTCTACTCCTCCCTAAACTAGTACTGCTTTGATGGCATACCATCTGTGCAATTATATAGGGCTCCGAAACTCAGAAGAATCCCATAGCTTGGTTTAATTATATGCTGTCATTGTCACTTGTAACCTGTCCCTTTCTTAATTTTTGAACAAGGGTCCCCCATTTTTATTTGTCATTGGGCCCTACAAATTATGTAACTAGTCCTATCCTGAACCATACAATCTGTTGAATTATTCCCAAGGATAGACCCAGACCTTGATCAAGGCAACTCCATGTGGCTGAGAGCCATTCTTAGAAAGTGACTCATTGGGAACTATTAGCCACCCATACTCCAGGGAGCTAGAATATAGTAAGCCTCAGTCCCGATGGTGAGATTTCAATGGTACATGACAGCATTCACTACAAACAACTTCAGACATGTAACAATTTTACATATATGTAATTATGGTGCATATGTACACATTTGCTGTCCACTTTGCACCTAATATGTCACACATACTTTCAGGGACACTACACTGTCTTCATAGCTATTTTTTTTTTAATTATATGTAATATTTCAAAGGTAGATATATTTTACTTAATGATGTAATCAGTTAATATTTCCATATCTATTTTACTATTTTATTGTATGTCTTTCTTTTTTCTAGCTCCTCAAATTTGCTGTGAAAATAATGAAATACAAACAAACTTACCTATGAATTTACTATTAGACAGTTAGGTTTCCAAATTACTGCCATATAAATATTGTTGTAATGACCATCTACCTTTATACTAGATTTTCCATATCTGAGAAAATTTCCTTTATGTGGATTTCTATATGTAAAATTAGTAGACGAAGTAGGCCAATTTTATGGCTTTTGATACAAATTGCCAAGTTGTTGTCTAAAAAAATCATATCACATACCCATAGACAAGAGAGTACCAGTTTCACAGCATCATGGCCACTATTGTATAATATTTTTTAAAGTATTTTGTAGCTTATAGTTTTTTTAAATGTTTTTAAATATTTATTGCTCACTTAATAGGTTAAATAGTACTTTAGAGTTGTTTTAGTCGGCAATTTACCAAGAAAAAATTAAAACATACAGAAAAGTTGAAAGAAGTATGAGGAGCTAATGCGCATGTACCCAATACCCAGACATTATCATTAACAGCTTGCTGTTTGCTTTAATACATATGTAGATAACAATTCATTCCTCCATCCATCAATACATATTATTTTTAATATATCTCAAAGAAAGTTGTATTTAATAGTACACTTCAACCCTGAACACATTAGTATGTATATCATCAAACAAAACTCAAAATTTGTTTACTGGTCTTTTCTGGTTAAAATTTAAATACAGTAAAATGCTGAAATCTTATATGTACCATTTGATGAGTTTTGGCAAATGCATACGCCTGGGAGACACAAACCTCTATCAAGATACCGGACATTGCCATTATGCCAAAATGTTGCTTCATGCCTCTTTTTTATCAAACCCAGCCCTCCTCCCTGAGGCAACCACTGTTTTCAGTGTTTTAAATCACAGTTTATTTGAGCCAGTTCCAGAATTTTATATCAATGGAATCACACAGTATGTACTTTTGGGGATCATTCTTTCACTGAGCATAATGTTTTTGAGATTCCTTCCTGTTGTTTCATGTACCAGCAGGTTTTCTTTTTCCTTTTTATTGCTGAGCTGTATTCCATTGCATGAATATACCACAGGTGTTTATTGACTCTCCTGTTGATGGACACCTGGGGTGAGTTCAGTTTTTGTCTTTTCTGAAAAAGGTCACTATGAATTTCAGAGATGCTTTACTTTGCATTTATTATTATGAGCTAGGTTGTGTATTTTCATTAAATTTATTTACCAGTTGTAATTCTTCTTTAATAAATTATATATTTACTCATGTCCTTTGCTTAGTAATTTCTTGGAGTTTCAAACATTTTTTAAACAAATTTAAGAACTTTTTAAACAAAGGTATTTCTTCCATAACTATCTTACTTATACTTCAGCATTTAACTATTTTCA